>WFKH01007768.1:5917347-5991140 GCA_016163765.1 Magallana hongkongensis | reverse complement strand
TGTATGCAACGCCTACAAATGCTTACAATATGGTTTAACCATTTAGGATATGAATTTGGCCTATAATTTTGTCCAGAGCGCCAGTCTCCCGGTGCATTCAGTGACTCGGTTGCTCCCTCTGGACGGTGATTTGTGTATGTAGGTTGTGTATCGGACGAGTTATCATACCGCCGTCTCACGGGAATAGCAATGAATTATATTTCATAGAGGATATAAAAGTACTGCAGAAATATCAACAATGTAGGCGTACACACTGCAAAAGTGCATCAACATTTATGTGTAAAAACTTAAATAGATAGCAGATGGAAACTTAAAACAGAACTGATATCAAAGTATCTGTTTATTTGTTGAAATGATGAGCCATTGCGTCCTAGGATGTTCTGAGTTAACGTTTATTATTTCATTGTTGTGAAATCTTCGATCGTCATTTGGTGCTAATCTCTTTTGTCTGGTTGTCTTTTCAACTGCTTTAGTTATATTCTTAACTACATACTGTAGATCTTTTGCAATAAATGAATTTTGAAGTAACAATTTAGGGCTGACGAAATCAAATTTGCCATCTAATCCAATTCATTTGGAGAACGTCTCTCCATCTCAATCTTACCTAAAATAACCGACTGTATTTCGTTTAGATGTATAAATAATGAATAGAATAGATCTGATAAAAATGCTATGACTAAAATACAAAGATCATGAGTATAAGCATGCACAAATGAGCGGCCTTGTGGCGTCCTTTGGGTATACGACTACCCCGGCCATTCCTGTGGGTTAGTATGTCGATGTCAGAAACTTGAGAACCTTGCTTCATAGGGGCATATGTTTTCATAGGACAGGGGTTTATCCCTGCATTCTTGTGCCAGTCTGTTTACAAAAACCTGCAAAATGTTTTACAAAAGACCCCATAGCAGACACATATACAAAATGATCCCTAATATAGAGCACTATGTACATGTATGATATATCATTCTCAGAATTCCCAAAATATCACTAATGACGCCACATTTGATCACATGATAATACACAAGCAATCAAAAGCCTCGGTATTCAATGGTTTTGTGTCACGAAACCTATCATACATCAATTTTTCTTTTATTATGTATTAATTCATGTAGAGAGCATCGCATGAAAACAAACATGACAATCAGATCCCGTTTGTATGGTGTCCGGATAGGGCCATTTGCGTTAGCGCGACATCGCGTTCAGATAAACGAGACATCGCGCTAACACACAACACGCCGTCGCGCTAACGCAACTTTGCACAACACGCCGTCGCGCTAACACACAACACGCCGTCGCGCTAACACACAACACGCCGTCGCGCTAACGCAACTTTGCACAACACGCCGTCGCGCTAACACACAACACGCCGTCGCGCTAACACACAACACGCCGTCGCGCTAACGCAACTTTGCACAACACGCCGTCGCGCTAACACACAACACGCCGTCGCGCTAACACAACTTTTCACAACACGCCGTCGCGCTAACACAACTTTGCACAACACGCCGTCGCGCTAACGCAACTTTGCAAGTTTCACAGTCTAGTAGGAAGTCGTGTCCGGAAATATCAGACTGCGCATGCTGAAATATGTAGGCCTGCACGCAAGCATGGATGAAAAATAAATGAAATGTACTTTGAAACATATATATTATTTTCATTTATTATCAATGCATATGAATAAAAATATAGTTACTAGTGTGTCACTGTATAAGGATATGCTAGCATGCATGTAAATTATTATAAAATCTACTAATTGATAAATTTACCTTAAATATTTGATATAATTTATTAAATCAACAATAATATATTCATGACATGTTATATACCTGTAATTTTACATTTTAAAATTTCTTTGCTTTGGTAATATACAGAGCACCTAATATGAATTTGTGACATGTACATGTTATAAATATATTATTGCTGAATTAATTAATTATATCAAATATTTAAGGTTAATTTATCAATTGGTAGATTTATTAATAATTTATATGCACGCTAGCATATCCTTATACAGTGACATACTAGTAACTATATTTTTATTCATATGTATTGATAATAAATGAAAATAATATATGTATTTCAAAGTACATTTTATTTATTTTTCATCCATGCTTGCGTGCAGGCCTACATATTTCAGCATGCGTAGTCTAATATTTCCGGACACGACTTCCTACTAGACTGTGAAATTTGCAAAGTTGCGTTAGCGCGACGGCGTGTTGTGTGTTAGCGCGACGGCGTGTTATGCAAAGTTGCGTTAGCGCGACGGCGTGTTGTGTGTTAGCGCGACGGCATGTTGTGCAAAGTTGCGTTAAAACTTAGCGCGACGGCGTGTTGTGTGTTGGCGCAATGTCTCGTTTATCTGAACGCGATGTCGCGCTAACGCAAATGGCCCTATCCGGACACCATACGTTTGTCCTGCTATATAGAGACCGTAGACGTTTCTAGTCTAATGATACCCAGACCAAATTGAACCCAGGTCATATGGTACCCAATTTCTTTTAGATTAGTTTGTTAGGTGCTTTGATAAAGGAAATTCTTTACAAAATAATCGAGATTAACACTTACGTAATCGACAATTGTCGGCGATTTTGCTTCTATAGAAAGACATTTTTTGCAAAGGTAGTAATAAGTCTTTTGATCTTTGAAATACAAAAATACATAAAGGTTTGTTAATTAAAGACATAAAGAGAATGTGTTTGTCTAAAGCCACCACACAGCCGTGTACTTAATGGGTTCTCTGCAGTCGAGCAGAACTATTTAATCTGGCCATGAAGATTTAGTTGTCATTATTTTAACCTCCTTGTTTTGAATAGAACATTTCATATAAATTTTAATTGTAACCCCATACTCTTAATGGGTTTTTTCATATACCCTTTAAGATTTTTTATTTTTTTTGCCCAAGTTAAAATAAATAAAATTTGCGTGCAGTGGAACTCATTATTTGTGGACAGAGCCAAGTCAGGTGACAATTTGTGGTCGGGTATCTCAATATCAGGTGATTTTAGGGGGCATTGAAGATGCCCAGTGTCTTATGACCGTTTGTCAAAGATCTAGCATCTTCGGAACTTTCCTAATTTTTCTATATCTGTCTTCCTTTGATGTTATATTAGGACAGTGTCTCATTTCAATCGACAACTCATACAATGATTCATTCCAAATATATTGTCGTTTTATGCTATTCCGACTCAACATCCCAACCTTTTATCCCCTATATATATATATATCCGCATCCTAAGAACGTGTAATGTTAATATACGTAAAATTTGCAATCATTGAGTCTCCGCTTACGTTTATTCCGCGAATACGTTTGAAGTCCAGGGTCGAGGAGATGGGTTCCGATGAAGACCGCACTATTAGTCTGAAAATTTTGAACATGTTCAAAACTTGGAATGTACACCAATGAACCAATGTTTGTTTAAATGAAGATAGCGATGCGCAGAATGGACGTAAGCATTATCTGTCAGGTAAATGACTGGCAAAACTTGTTCTGGCCCCGCCGTCACCAACTTTCCTCAAGGCAATACTCAGTCTCAAGTCTGAGTTTTTACCTCAAATTCATGCACTTTTCCTTTAAGGATTTGAGTTGAGGACTAAGTTGAGTGATTTAAAAATTTTGGTGACGGCGGGGCCTTAATGCACAGTTTGTTGTTAAAAGCTTTAACAAAAGTAAAGTGGGCTGGTAAGTAAAACAGTGGCTTCAGTTTGTCAGGAATATGCTACTACATTTAAGCTGTTTAATATGGTACGAGAAAAAGATAGTATTTCAACACATTTGCAGACCTTTAATGACATGTTTGCATACAGTGACAGAACTGGGCAGTATTTGACTAGCTTTGAACTGTTCTGTACGCTTTGAGTGACAAATCTCTCATGCAAGACGTGACACTACTTAAACCTCATCTGTCATCATCTGTATCATCATGAGCAACATCTGTGCGAATAAAAATAGGTATTTTACTTAGGGCTACTTGTAGTATGATTTAAAGGGATGCTGAACACATCGATACTCGGTAGGACAATCACTCTATTTATAATGAAACGCGAAATATGGAACATCACAAAAACCACGCTAGCCTTGAGTTGAATAGGTAACACTATGTCTAGGGCTCTTATGCGTACTCATAATTATTGGGATTTAGACACTAATAAAATGATACCAGTGCCAACCAGTGAGTGACTTGATGGTTTTGTAAACATGAAATACGAACGACAAGTCAATAGTGATTAAAACATAAAAAATTCATTAAATTTAAACATTAAGCTGCTAAAATTATATATAGTCAGTACTTCTTAAGGTGCGGTCAGACGATACGATTTTCCATCAGATTTTCCATCAGATTTTCTCATCCGATTCGCGTTCGACTAAAATCGTACCGTGTGACCACCTAAGTCGCAAGTCGAAAGCAAAGTCTGAAGTCGATTGAAAATCCGAAGTGCGTCCGATTTTCAATCGACTCTCTGGTGAGAATCGTGACGTCACAATGACTTTTTCCCATACAATGAAAATATTGAATAGGTTTTATTAATCGAAAATCGATCGTAAAATCGTATCGTGTGACCACATCAACAATCGACTCCAATCGACTTACACGAGCAAGTCGATTGAAAATCTGATGGAAAATCGCATCGTGTGACCGCACCTTTACTGTTTCTGTAACGGTTATTTTCTCATATACACGAACATTACTAGCTTACCCAAACGCTGATCGGGATGAGGATCTTTATATTTTGATAACTCTTTACATATACTAGTACTCTCAATCATATTTAAAACATTTGTAAATGGTAGTTACAAATAAACAAGTGAAACACTTTATGTGTTCCTTTGGTAAATGAAGCGTTGATGCACACAACAAATGCAGCACACAATCGCTGTATAATTAGGTCTTCAATGTGCTTTGAATGTCATATTTGAATATTAATTGTCTTAGCCGAGGTCGTTTCTAAAGCCATACTTATATTTGTATAAAGTATTAGGTTTACCTGTTGTATTAGGTTTACCTGTTGTTTCTGTACAACGTTGTTTGGTAACTAATTACTATCGTGCAGCTTTGGGTCTGTTGTATACCCACTAATTCTGTTTAGCTTTGAGTTTGTTGGTTACTTGATAATTCTGTTCAGCTTTGGGTCTGTTGTATACCCACTAATTCTGTTTAGCTTTGAGTTTGTTGGTTACTTAATAATTCTGTTCAGCTTTGAGTGTGTTGGTTACTTGATAATTCTGTTCAGCTTTGAGTTTGTTGGTTACTTGATAATTCTGTTCAGCTTTGAGTGTGTCGGTTACTTGATAATTCTGTTTAGCTTTGAGTGTGTCGGTTACTTGATAATTCTGTTCAGCTTTAAGTTTGTTGGTTCCGTTTTGTTTCTGTACAACTTTGAATTTAACGGTAGTTTTGCTTCTGTGCTTTTTTTTAGTTGTTTGATTACTTTTAGTTTATGTACAGCTTTGCTATTGTTGGTTAATAATGTTTCCTGTATAGCTGTGATCTTAATCGTTACTTTTTGTTTCTGAATATATAGCTTTGAGCTTGTTTGTTTCTGTACAGCTTTTGAGTTTTGGCGCTCTTTAAAAGATACATATTCATTGCTATAAAATTGGTCACTAACACTGAAATCATCTTCTCAAAGTTCAGCTTGTCAGTGTAGTTTAAACAGATGGAAAAGGGGGAAATGACAACTTAATGATCTTTTGTGGGAAGGATAATTTGTTACCAGTAACCGATCCCCTTTCACCGTTCAATATTTTCATGATTTTTTTTTTTCTGAATCCAAATTGAGTAAAAGATACAATACAGAAATTGAGAACAAATTGAAACAAAACGTGGTGTTGTTTAATTAATATTAAGATTAAATTACTCTTTATCTGCATGAAAAGTTTAAATATATATCCGATGCTCGCGTTTCAACATACCTCATTTAAAACAATGTGTTGAGCAGAAATGATCAATTTTTCATTAAATTATTGTATTTTCCTTGAAACCTTTAAACATGCATTTTCCAACTATGATACTAAACTCTCTTGCTTCCGATTACACTTGTTTGGTGCTTTAGTAGATCGATGCAAATTTATTTATAAATTATATTTTGCGTGACTTTCTTATATTTTTATCATTTATATTATCCCCATATTGTGGAGGCTGTAAGTGATAGCACCACCACCATGATACTAACACAAACCACCTCCGATGAAGTGAACCTACGGCAATTGTTTGACGTTTCTTGCAATGTCATCACATAGGACACTGTAGCACATCTTTGAAACTTGCAACCATCATCTCTCATCCATATTTTGTGATCACTTTATGATAGAAGTTAAAGTGACGACTCGTCAATCTGTGTGATAAAAGGAGGGAGAGAGAGAGCGAAGAAATAGCGAGGAGAGAGATAGATACGCCTTTTGCTGAATGACTTTTGTAGCACGTCACTCGAAGAAGTCGATTGTTTGGCCTGAGGCAACCATGTGTATCGCTAAGTTATTATGAAGCTTGTATATTAAACGGGCTTGTGTAAAAATTTGTCGCTCCGTAAACTTGACAGGGATGTTACAGATTTCAGAGCTGTGGTAAAATGTTGTGTCAGTGAATTCTTGAACTGTGCGGCATAGAGTAACGCCGTTTGAGGTAGGTCCTTTTTCAATCAGTCCTTCCTTCCTTCCTTCCTGATCAAGAATCGATGCACTTTTGAAATGGTTTCTGTTGCTGAGACATTTTACCGTTTTGTCTCCAAGAACCCAGTGATTTTGAATTATATGCAGAAATCTTCAAATGTGTGTCAAGGATTCTATGTAAAAAGAATTAGTTGATGTTTGATAAAAAATAGTCATTTTAAATGGGAAATGTAGCTATAATGTTCTCCAACTTAAGATTGGGGTACAAAGTTTATCAAATAATGTTTCGTGTTCCGCGGCATATTGTAATATGATGTATGTAATAGACGACTATCAGATCTGTAGTCAAACTTAGCGAGGATTGAGCCCCGTTAATCACTTACATAGAAAACCCGCAGGAGTGAGTTAATATAGGCGTAATCTAATGATACGATGGGAGCTTATCGCTCGGGATCGGATTGACGTGCTCCTGAAGGAACCAGATTACGTGGTATTGGAGAGGGTCACGCCATACTGATCAGATAAGTAGCCCGGGTCAGCCACCAGTTAACGGAGAGAGAGAAAGAAAGACAGAAAAAAATTCAACATAGACACTGTAGTACTGGATAGTCAGACTCGTCCCGGTTTTTCAATGTCAACTTTTAAAACAGTCAGTTACTATTAATTTTAACACTATCGACGTTTATAGTTAACATTTGGACAGAATTGTAATGTTTTCTTTAATTTTTATGTATTCAAATACAATAATCTTATTTCAAAGGCATGGAAACACCAGTTTTTAACATGCCTTTTTAAAATTGAGAGAAAAGAAAAACAACTTGAAGCGTCTGTCCCCTTATTGTTGAGAACGATGATACGTTGTTTGGGATGAATCGGATACATGTTATTGTTAGTAAAGCAGTGTTTTGTGCACTGGTCGGGTAGCTTCTGCTTTCTGTGCAGGGAGTGAATAAGACGGTGTTACTTTTGTATTATAATAGATTGTCGGTTTTCCTTCGTAAAGTGATATAATACGGCTGCTTACAAAAATCCGGCTTTGTTGCCAAGGTTTTTTTAAAGAAAAAAATAGACAAAGTTACCGTTTTAACTCAGCTGTCATGCTCATAACACGTACATTCCAAACTTTTTGCAGAATCCAACCTGAACTTTTTTGTCAGCGCAAGAAATAATTTGATGGGTTTATTTCGGAAGTAAATGCTCAGTTAACATGTACATTACTCTAATTGCCGTTAGGTGGCTGGTGTAGGAGTATTTACTCACGCGACGTTACGCGCTAGGCGTCACCTGGCGACGCTCAAACAAGCTGACTTTGTTATAGTTGGCTTACAAGTACTCACTTTTTCAAAAATTTGCTTTTCATTTTCGGTATTTCATTATAAGAGGCAGCCTCTATGGCTTCATAAGAATGCTTAGTGAAGAGTAATGGCTTCAAGAAATTTTCTAATCGTTCACTTAGCAGCAAAATGATGAGCGTCAGAGAGAATTGTATACTGTTGAAGAGTTAAGTCAATTCTCCAGTAATTATGTCCTTTCCCAGGATGTTTCACTTTATGGTGATGTCCTCATTCGGGATTTATGTTCGAACCTCACTTTAATGAATTCTAGTCAATTCTCGTTGATTAAGTGGTCCTGGTTATTTGAATAATTCGGGTTAAGTAGGTGATTGAGGCTTATGAAGTAATCTGGGTTAACTAGGTGTTGTTTATTTTGTCTCTGACAGCAGATTAAGATGATGGGTACATGCGTCCCCACCGGAGGCGTCTAGACTATCATCTTCATTATACAACGGAAACCGGGCATGTCGGGTATTACAGGAAAGCACAGGCTGAGGAGAAAACGAGCGTTATCATATCAAGAATCAATTCTCGTAAAACACCTTTTCGTGTCATTTGAGTTGACAGTGGTGTGTACGGAAAAGAAGCATTTCAATTATATGAGCATTGTTTATTGACTGAGAGTTCGGCATGTTGACTTCTGACATTTATGTAACAATTTGTGAGTCTAAGTGTTAATGCAGTGGCGATGTGTGATTTGTGGGATTTGTGGTCAGGTGTATCAATGTGCTTGTGATTTAGGGTCATAGCATGTTTAATAAACTTCAGAACAATCTGTTCTATGCCAGCTATGTGAAAGCCACTTATACTGTCCCATTCACTTCCCGTAGTCGTAAGTTCTAATTGGAAATCTTACATAATTTCACGTAGGATTCTTCTATATCCCGTTTGTAACCATTGTTTAGTCTTAACACTATTCAAAAATAATCAAGGCAGCAAAACGTATACACTCCCTTTCTTTCAGAAATAATTTCAATGTTTTTCGTGAATCACATCATATAATGCATGGAGCTTGACACTTGGAATTACACGTCAGGCTTGGAAACCCTGCTATTACCAAGGAAGCTGTGGCGATTTACGACCAAGCGACACGAGACGTCAAAAAATCTCATTCACAAAACGGCAGACTCCGCGTTGCTAGGGGTGTCACTAGACGTGTGTGTGATAACACGTGGCGGCGAGAGCGACGGTACTCGATCATCGGTCGTCTGTAGAACTATTCTACTTCCTTTAAGAAAAACGAATTTATAAAAAAAAAAGAAAAAAAAAAAAGAAAAATACCAGACTTAATGAAGGTGCATGAAGGTGATGGTATACTTCCGTGAAATAAATTGTTTATATTAACACGCATCTGTTCTCTGATTAAATACCATGACGTTATACCTATAGCCATTTCCTGCAATACATACTGCGCCAAAATATCAACGAAATTTCTTAAATTTGTGAACTTATACTTATTTCCTAAAATGATGATTTGTATGCCTCTTTGAATCAGTAAATTAATATGTCTCCATCAATCTATGCCATTAATTTTCACCTGGTCGTCCCATTAGATGTAAGAGTAAGTCGTCTATCTCGTGATTATCTGCAGGGTCGGTGTTTCTTGCTTGTCGATTACATGAAATACCAAGTTTCTGTTCCCCGTTATTCTTATAGTAGCAACACAATCAGAGTCCCCTAAAACTACCAAAACAATATTTGTATTGATAAGTAAGATACACCATGGGTGGGACATGCTGGTTTGACTGTATATTACGGAAACTAACCACTATGTCGCCGGACCAATCTTTGATAAATAGTATACCTAGTTACCTCTTCAAAATGTCAAGGTCATTCTTGTCGCCTGGAGCAATGCATACTGCCGAATTACAATGGTTCATTTCAGTTTTATTTAAATTAGTTCCTCGGTAATTAGATAGCTGTTGCTTGCGAAAGCGACTAAAAAATGTAGTAAAAATCTTCGCGTTCATCACAGAATTTACCTAAGAACTTTGCCGAAAAATTCATCAGAGAGCATCAAGAATTTTTCTATTAAGAAAATCAATGAGAAAAAATGCTCTGTGAATCTGTTATTAGATATTTTCGATGGGAGTGCTAGAGTGCAAATAACATCATTATTTTTGAAAGAGCCTAAAATGTCCGTACATATTTTAGGGAAGGTTGTATATTAAAGTACAAACACGAGTTCCAGACGACGGCTTGAGAGTGAGAGTTTCCGTCCTGTCTGGGCCGTGACTAGTGTGGGGGAGGGGAAGAACCGCCAGCAATGACCGTAATTATGCCCAGGGCCTTCTGCTCGCCTTTGATGGGCCTGGACAGGTATGAGAATTCTCGCTGATATTTCCTTTACTCGTACATCCCTCCAGCACGCATCACTCAGCATCAGAGGGCAAGTAATTTTATCAAATAAGGGAATATTCACTTATCAGCTTTTGTTCATAAACATACTCCAAAGAGGAAGTGTCTTATGAGGCTGTTCAGTTCCTGTATCCGCTTCTTTACATGTGGTCTCTAATCGGCGTCTCAAGGCGGCCCTTTAGTTTCACGAAGTCATTCAGGTAAACATAAATTGAATGAAATCCTGAGTAGGACATTTTTATGACAATTGTACTTATAGATAGACGTGAAAGTAATTAAAAGAATTGAAACATAATGTCGCAAAATTAACATGCATGTTTTAGGGAGAATACGAACAAGCTGTTGAGAACGCCCAATAATTGACAAATGAAGCATCAGTGGTCGTTAGAAACAGCAAGGTTGGCATCGGATTGTGGTTAGTAATCAAATATTAGACGTTGCTAATGACCTCATTCAGCGGTACGCCTTTCTATTATAGCTGCCAATATAAGTGGTCATACTGACCCCCCCCCCAAACATCGAGCCGTGTTGCTTAAGTAATGACACAATACGAAGTACATTCCGCATTAACAGCTGTGTCCATGTTAATAGGGGCGATGTTTGATGGATTAGCCATGGATAATACGGATAGTATCAAACCCAACAGGTTATATCCATCATACTTGATGCTGTCACAATATGACATCTGATTCTTTTCATTTTAATGACATATTTCAATGCTGGTTCCGATGAAGTCTGATATGTAAAATTATCTCTCTTTTAGCTCACCCCCTGTGCCACGGTTGAGTGAAGTGATTGGCTAGATCTTCCCTCTGCTAAATCTTCGCTTTTTATGTTAGATTGAGAAAAAGTTGTAATGTATAGTCTCATCAAGTGACCTGTACATCCGAGCGGAACTAACCCATTCAATGTACACACCACAAACATCCTTTGAACGGGGAAAATACAGTAGCTCTGGAAACTAGAGGAGGTCAGGGCAAAGCGAGGAATGTCAACGAGTTGGTCATTTTTGAATGAACTTTTAACGAATTACCAGATTGAAGCTACTGAAAATCTAGCCGTACATGGCAATGATACCACATAATGTAGTCGTTCTAATTCTGTTTCAAAATTATTTCAAATTTATTCGATCACGGTCATGCAGCTCGATACTTTATCCCTGGTCAGTGGGATACTAGTATTTAATTTTAGTCGGGTCAAGTACACTAGGTCAGGTAGATACAATATCAAGGAGAAACGGTCAGTAGGTGATACAATACGAAGGACACAGGGTTTGGTAGATATACTACCAAGGACACTGGATCAGTTATAGATGATACAATTTAATTAAGCGATATTTTTTTATAGATTCGATAATATTTCAAATAAAATGAAATCAACAACCGTAACTTAAATGTACATTATCTAAATCATGGACAGTCTTTTTTCTTTCTTTTTTCTTCTTTTTTATCAAAATTTGATCAAATCTATATCCTACAAAACGAATATCATTGTATCACATTATATAACAGGAAAGGTATTTTAATCTCTGACTAAACAAATTTTCGTAGGTTACAGATGTGGAATGAGATAGGGGCGACAGTTGCATTAGGGTATTTGGTGTAAAAGGTTTCTACCTCTGGTCTATTTTACAGCTGTTTCCATTGGTTTGTGAGCCGGGGTTTAATTGCGGGCTGTTAGATGTTTACTCCTCAGTGTAACAATGCGGCACTGGCTGATTACCTAATGGGGCATGTGTCTTTGAAGTCGAACAAAATTAACAAACCATTAAAAACATCTCATTCGTTATTCAATCTTAAAGAAAATCAGCAGTGAAAATTTTACGGATAACATTTCATTATAAACTGTTATGGGTGTATTTGCATTAATAGGTGGTAGGTGACGTCATTATAAATACTTTGTTTTAAAGTAATTTGCATATCTAGAATCATGAATCGCAGCAAGGAATTTTTTTACTATCATTGAAATTTTGTTCTTCTACGTTCTTCGGTGGAGATCACTCGATCACATGTCACTTTCATTTCTCTTTTTATCATAAATTATTTCAAAATGAGTTCCAATAAGTTTCTAACAAGGCGGAAACATCTCCCAATTATTATTATCTCAGATCGATCGCCATTCTTTAAGTCTGACAACTTCTAAATATTATTTCTTTGTATAGATGTTTTTTGTGAAATATTGTGATGTGAGGCAGAAAGTGATATAGGGCGAATACATGTCCCTGTCACATACCATCAAAGTGGCAACCTATCCATCACCGATTTCCTTGTATTGACACTTACTGCAAACAAAAAGCTCAATTAAAGTTATATATCACTTTTGTTCCCTTTCTTTTTTATGATCCTAATGTACACTGGTACACAGATATTTCAGGTCAATGTTTATCGTTTTTTAAAACAAATTGATGGCTTTAAATCTTACAAAGGTTCTGTTTTACTTCTCACTTAAACAATAAAGCGTTTGGTGGAGTTAAACAGAGTGCTTTAAAAGTGATTATACATAGTTGGGGGAAATACACCGTGGATCTAAGTATAGTCGTTTACCACGACTCTGTACGGTTAGACATGAACCGGCGCTTTTGATTGGTGACATCTGGGTGTCTTGAGTGACCATCAAGGGAGTCTGGCTAAGGAACACTTCCGGGTGTCAACAATCATGCACAGATTATTTTCATTGTGGTATTGACTGTGAATTGTTTGTAAACTTTTTACTTTACCTGCAATACGTTACTAGTATTTTATTTTATTTTGGAGTGTTGTGAACTTGATATTTTGACTTTTTTGGCGGAATTTTATCCCTGTGTTTTTAAGTTTTTCGGACTCTTGAGTAGATAAATATATCTACATTTGGTAGCTTATCAAGAACTTGCCGTGAAACGCATCTTGGGGGTTCCCAAAGATAACGTCAAAACAACACTATAGTAAGCGATTATCAACTTTCAACAAGAGGTAAGTGAGATGTACGCTAAAACAACCAATGTTATTTCAAACGTCTCGTTTTAACACTTTGGATTTGAATGACATAATGAAAGAAATACCGGCAAGTGATTTATGTAATGGTCACTTTTAAATATGACGAATATGCATCATTTACAACTTGCTTTACTATTGTTATTTTCTAAGTTGAACGTGCAAAATTGTGCGCAAATCTTAAAAAATAACACTCTTACTTATATTTGATATAAAATATATATATTTAAACTACTCACTAAAACGTGTTCTGGAAGTATAACTTTCACCTCTTTATCTAATTCAAATTCGTAGCGCAAACATTAAAAACGTCAATATATTTTTTTTTTAAATGTGTACTATTGATCTGTGTGTCGATTCTTAGAAATCAAAAGTTGTTAAATGTATCAGATTGCTGTAACGCGCGGTACATCTGTCTGGCCATCAGTCCCCGGACAAAAAATCCCCCGTGTAATCCGGTCCTGATAAGCATGTCGACATGCAGTAACGGAAGTTTATCAGTTTCTGGGTTACGATTTCATTACAGGTTGCAATTGGCCGGCAGACGTTGGCTTTTATCGTAAGCATTCATTAAATCATCTTTATCGGTTTTAGAACGACCAATAAAGCCCCCTTAAACATCTGTTGAATTTAGTTCGATCCGGTCTCAGAATTCTCCTGCAGTTTTCCGATTAGAATAGGCACATGTTTTCAAAACAAAGATAAACTTTTTGACTTTACGAAAGATAGAGACCCTTGCTTTGAACAAAGTTTTTAACTAAAGAAAATACCCTGGGCTGATTACAGATTCCAGTTATATATATGAGCGTACAGCTCGGTCGCAGTCAAAGGTAACGTTAGGAACAAGAACAGGGTCCAATGGGATTGGTTCTAAGCAGTTAAACCTGTGTGGTGTTTTGCATCATAAAGTCTAATTGTTTAACTTTAGATATACGTGTAGTGTTAAAGGACTTATATAATGCCAATTACACACGAATGAAATGTAGGAATTTGAAATAAACGTTAATTCATTATTAACTGGGCTTGAAGTCCAAAATAGTTTTAGCATTGGTGATTATATAGTGTTTGAACTATATTCCTTTCCCTGGAAGTCAAACACTGAGCTAATACATCTTTGTAATGATGACGCCAGCGTTGGAGTCAATATTTGTGAATGGAGCGACAATGTGTCTCACTCTTTTTGTTTAAAAATCATACTTATTTACTTTTGGTCCTGTATATACCTAATTAGCGCATGCGTACGTTTGGCTAAATAATGATATACTCTACGGTACGCTTTATAAAATCGACCGGTATTTGATTCCTTTTAGCTACGAATCTTTGATTTTTATTGTTTGTGAATCATTTATTCGTTACTGTTTGTGAATCATTTATTCGAGGGTCAGATCTTACTTTGTTGAACTTTTAATCATCCCAATAAGATTTCTTTTTAGCTTTAGAAAAAGTCCAATCTGTGCTCACACCCGCGGAGAAGTAAAGTTATATTCTAATACTCAGATAGCGCAAAAATATTTGATCTCGAAAGTAATTGAAAAACATGTCATAACTCTTTTGGGATATCTTCAGTACAAGGGGATTTCTTTAATAGTTTTCGACTATCCTTGCTGTTGGACATCAATAAGTATTTCATTGGAAAAAAAAGCATTATGTAACAACCATATGACTTGTACCAAATGACATTTTATTGATAAATTGTGAAATCTCGTACTGATCTGGTTTGAAATAATGTGACGAATAATGTCTGGTGTTCATCAAAATACAAAAAGTAGGGGCTGCACGGTGACTATCATTTTACTCGGAAAAACAATCAACGGGGGTTTATGTATGACATCCCGAGGACTCTGTTCCTGCAAACGTCACTAATCGCCATAAACAAGCAAACTTTGACGGGGGTGTGCCGCCATTACTCACCACATTACTAAATGACCGTAGCATCCGCCAATAGTATTCAGACATTCAAATTACAGACGGTTTGGCATCATAATCTCTATGGTCCGAAAGGTAACGTCAGTTGTCTCAAGACGTAGTGTCAGGTGAAGAATTAGTGGTCAGTGGAGAGGGTAGTAGGCGGAACTTGACAGCGGTCAATCTGTCAGATAATGTGGTAGGCAAGGCATGGAATATGTCTATCATTCAATGCGACACACATTAGACGAGAATATCTCTTAAGAAATTAACAGATCGTAGATATGTGAATAGATGTACGCTTTTAAAACTCTGAACGATATATTGTTCTCTCGTTATGTATTTTGTATAACTAGTATGATTATAGTAAATGTGGAATTGTAGAATAACTTCAAAAATAATAAAATATTTTTTCATGACCCTTGTCCAGTATTTAGTTTTTATATACATTTCTGTGCATAATACAACAGTAATTGGCATTGAAATTGATGTCATATTCTTAGTTTGGGAGTTGGGTTCCAATATGAAAATATAAAAGAAATGAAGTTTCAGAATGCTGTTTGGTTGTTTCGAGTGCTTGTCAAGATGCATCAATGTTCTGACCATAATTATTTGAACTCGCTTGTTTTCCCAGACAAACGAATTGAAACTGTCTGTGGGCCGGGGGGGGGGGGGGGGTTGTCACCTGATCTGAGGAGCAGTGGTCAGTGGGACGACAGACACCTGTTGTGTCTCAATTGTATCAATTCTGCAAGTCATATTTATTTACGTGTCTTTTCCTATGAGAGTTGGCTAATAATAATTATAACTAGTTTCCATTAGTTGATTAGTAATTAGAATTCTGTAAGAAAGGCGCCGGAGGGGTACCTTTGATGGTTCTGAACCGTAGGAGTTTAGTTTAGGGATCGATGGCCAGGAATCGGTTACATATCACACACAAATTGATGTCAAACACGAGGCGAATCTTTTTTATCCAAACTAAAATAGAGCATATCAAATAAATGCAGGCGTCCCGACCGATATTGCTAATATACTTGTTACTGTAGCCTGCAACCAGCGCAATGTCCACCAGAAGACAATTATTGGAAGAGACAGTTGGATATAGTGTATGACCAATTCCCATTGGAAAAATAAAGGGAAGGTCGTTACCTTATTGCTACGAGTCAATTGGTCGAAAGAAGTCGGTCATGTAAACTTTGTAAACCATTCCCCTCACTTAACATGCATCTCAAACCGTAAACTACACTGATCATAAGGGGCTGATATGTAAACTTGTAAATATGCAAACTTCGTAAACTGGCGAGCGTGATTGTTACGTCATAATAAACCACAAACAGGGCGAGTTTATTTATTGGGACAGCCAGTATGAATTGGGTGTAAACGTCTCATATCTGATTAAAAGACATTGTCAGTTCACATCAATTTGGCACATAAATCAATGGTGATGAAGAACAATTAGACTAGCGCGATTTCATTAATATTTATAAAGCTGTGTGTATCAATTGATAAAATTACATAAGACAATCCCCGTTGCATCATAGTACCGAGTGAAGAAGTCTAAAGATAGAAGAAATATCCAATGCCAATGTCAATTTAACATAAACTTTTTATTTGGTTTTAAATTCACTTAGTTTTGTTCTCCTCCTAAACATTTCATTCAGGAGTTTGGACTTATTTTTTTATTCAGATGGTCTCTGCTGCATTACTTTTGAGTAGGTGAATTGAAATTAGCTGTTATTTTTGTAATCATTTCCTTTTGGTTCCGTTTAGACCTTTGGTAAGGTTTGTCCTCTGTCACATTTGGTCAAACTATCAATAAATGCCGGACCCTGCATAACACATGCTGTTCAAACTGTCAGAACTGTCAATCACCCCCGAGCTGACCATGCATGGTGACTGCCCACACTGCCTTACCTTTCTATAGAGACCAACTCGGTTTGTACACTTACTGTGAAACATGTGTAATTCGTGAAAATATTTTCTTTCTACTTGTATTTAACAAAGATAAATGGGTATTTGTTTGAAGCTTCCGTTCTAAATCTTGTATATATAGATCATCAATCAACGAAGAAAAAGAAAGGTTTTTTAAGATCTTTGTAGATGACAATATAATTGTTGTATATATATCTCGGATCTTCCGTTTAAATTTTTTTATGGCATCCTTTAAGCCGGGGGACTGTGTAACAGAGGTTGACGGGGGAGGGGGGGGGGGTTGAGGGGATCCTGACTGACTGACCAATGACAGACTCCTCCACATAGTTGACATTTCTCTCTAAGGGGGCGGCTGCTGGAACAGCTGACGAGCAAGAAAGATCTACTGAGTACCTTCATTCATAGCGGCGCTCTCCTCTCAATAAGTCCCCAATAAACTACAAGTGCGATCTCGTTGAAAGCCCTTGTATCTTTGATAGGTGTAAATAAAGCCACTGCTGAACAAAAATGATTGGGGAAAATGAAACAATTAGTACTTAATAAAATACATTGTGCACGGCGTCTCAAACTGTACAGAGTCTGAATGAAAATAGAACAGGGATTGCTTATTATATATAGATCGACTAAGTAATGTCAGTCGGTAAATCGGTTTCCTTCATACAAGAGTCTGCTTTGTCATGCATCAAAAGGGCAGGTTTTCATCCTTGGTCGTTTATGTTCTACTTATCAGTAATTCTAGGTGGTTTTCAAACCTGCTGGTAAATAAACACAATGTCTTGGGTCTCGACCCTCGTTCTAGCGGTAATTTTTGACCTGGTATCTGAGAAGAATGTGATTTAAGAGTGAACTTTATGTAAATAGAGGAAACCCTTTATCAATGGTATTATTTCGGGGAGATGCTGTTCTGATAGTCTGTCTCTGGTCTGTTAGAACTAATTTGCTCAAACGCTCGTGAAATTATCACGCCAACATGACGTTGTTTTTCTTTGCAGAAAGTCGGAAGTTGTTTATCTTGGAATGATTTGAAGTATACACAGAAGTAAAATTGCGATTCAATAGATAATATTAAGATTATTTTCAACTGTTTGATGATCTTAAACCGATGTTGAGAGTTGACCGAGTGCTTTAGCACTTCTCTCGAGCAAAGTGGTTCAGCTTCGGATTATACCACAAATGAATTGAATTAAAAGTTTAAAACCAAATCTTCAAACAAATATTGACTATCATTTTCGCAGGTCATTAGGCATTGTAAACAGAACTTAAAGGTTCTGGCTATATCAACATTATTTTAATAAAATCAAAAGACTTCGGCCGTCTCCTTTGGCAGTTCATTTTCCGTGGTCAAGTTTGTCGATAAGCAGTGAAGTCTGCCCTCTGATGGTCCAGCACTGAGTCCGTGCCAGCTCATAGGGGCTGTCAGATAAAGTCTGAATGCTCAGAATGACCTTCAAATAACCTAAATGGAAGTCTTATGATTGTCCGACCAATCAAGCAACCCAATAGTATAACAATCCTCCAGAAATATCGCCGTCAAGTTAAGAGGCAATATCTTTCTGACGCGCAGTGATACGGTCAGTGTGGTGTCACATTCCGCCATTAAAACCTTTACCACTTCCGGCGGTGTATGCACACCCCGTCTCGCTTCAAGCCAGTTCGTCGCGGGTCCACTTAAAAGAAATAGAACCTAGATTAAACCCAAATATAAGATTCATTGATTGCTAAACAATAACGGTTATTATGGTGATGTCCGAGGGACATATAAATTTAATAGAATTAAGCATACCAGCTTACAATGCATCTCATTGACTGCCAAAGCATATATTATTGTTCTGCATGTAAACCCATCTTGATGAATTGAGTGAAAAATCTGTAAAACAAATAACAAAAATAAGGTTGATTTTTCAGAGTTATTATGTATATAAGAGGTGTGAACCTCGAGTCATTTTGATTTGCGAACATAAATAAGATGTCACGAACTTTCACTGTTTTCATTAACTCCAGGCAGTTTATATGCATGCGGTTTTTGTTTAATTGTTCTTATTTATAATGATGTGCCACTGAAACGGAAATTTAAAAAAATATAATTAAATAGTAATTTGAAGCGATAATGCATGGTCTGTGTTATCGCTTGGCTACGTGGAGCAGCTCAGAGGTGTTTCTTTGCTTATCATCCTGGTTTTTTTTTTTAAGGTAAGTCTAACTCACTCCCTCCCAGGAATGAGAGATAGGAAATCTTTGCGAAGTAGTCTAGAGTCGATACGCGTCTGAATTTTATTATACTCAGTAGAAAATGTCACCACAGGGATGAGCCAGAGCCCGGGGTAAAAATCGTCATTCCAGTTGGGTCGTATATGATGCATTTCTTCAGAAGACCGACCAATTGTGTTGATTCAAACGTTAAATCGCCCCCTCCAATCAATATCGAATGCACTGATGGAGAATGACCATTGCGTAATCACTAGTCACTTAACTTTATAAACCTTTTCTGGGAGTTTATTTTGTTTGTTATTTATATTAGTCCCCGTGTTCGCCGTTTGCTCTTTCTATTGGAGAATATTCGCGGAATCGATAGGGTATTATAAAACAAACTTTTCTCCACTTATCTCATAAGCAAAAAGCGCTCCTGGTTGGATGTTGACAATTCCTGACTAATGCATATATGAATGGAGTTCAGTCTACAGTTAACTTGTGTATTCACATCTCAGGAGGTTAACTGGATACAGGAGGTTAACTGGATATATAAGTAGTTAACTGGATACATAAGTAGGAAAAGGTGAGTGCGCGTACTTTACAGAATAATTCCCTTCTAATTAAGTAAAAAACTATAACTTAAGTAACTTATTGTCCTCGCTGGAATCCGATACGGTTTTAAAGCTTAGGTAACCCCTGGAAGAAAGTAAACTCATTCGAACAATTACAGTCTATTCGATAAGCCAATGAAGTTAACAAGATCTAATTATTTCTGACCAGCTGCATAAAATGACACGTTGTGTTCCATAGCGAGTATTTTATCGGACGGGTCCCCCCTGGACGCGTCACCGCGAACTGTACCACCAGTATAAACAGTTGTAGGATCGCACGGAACAGCTTCCCGGGTTAACAAGCAGCTCTAACAATTACTCAGGAATTTACCGAATTGAGCTCCTTCAGAGTTTTAGTTTTTTATTCAAGATTTGCGGTGTATCTAATGGTAAATTCAATCGGGGAAAAGTTCAATTTTAAACAAGATAAAATAAACAGAGGAATTAACTTTTTTGTTCGACCTGTAGGAAATTATCTGTAGGAATGTGGACGATATATCGGCACGGTAAGATACCTATGTTATTTTGTTTAAACCTAAAAAAAAATATGTGTCTCTCTTCAAAACCTTTTGTTTGTAAATCATCTTGAACCACCAATTTCTGTTCACGAGGAGTAAATGACCAGGTCTAGACCATTTGATGATCCGAACAGTGAGAATGATAGGTCTATAATTGAATCTCATTTTTCTGGCATCTTTTGAGAGGTTTCCTAAGTATTGAGTGCTAATGAAGGTAAACATTTTGGTTAAATATATTTAGCAATCATCTCGCTCGCCAGCATATCTGCTCTCTATGAAATACAACGTTCTCTTTTTCTTTTCAAAAAGATAACTTTATCTGGACGATAAAGTAAAGATTTATAAATAAGTTTTCTGATAGCTTAGAAACACAGACGAAGGCACGAGTGATAATAAAATCTAGCATTTCTTTTATATTGTTTGACTTAATATTGTCATTTTGTGGGTTTTAACCTTCTGTTAGTAACTTCCGCAATTTTTGCATTAAATATTCAAAATGTGTTTCAAACTAAAATGTTTGAAATGTTTATTAAGGTTGTGGGTTTTTGAGGGGTTTTTTTAAAGGTTTTTTTTTAATTTTAACTTCTATTATCTGAAATAATTTCCATTTCGTTTACATTTCAACATTTTCATTTTTCACTGTGTACATAACTAAACATATCAAAATACTTTTAAAATAATGATTACGTTAAGTTTAGTAGGAAATGATTATAAAAAAAAATCACGAGCTATTTTAGATACTAGTATTTCTTAAACAAGGCCAATAGACATGCATCATATACATAATTATCATTGCATGGATAACTTACGAGTCGTGGTTTTTATTCGCAGTCCATAATTTATCTGTGTCTCGTGAAATTAAATATTGACAAAAAGTTCAGAATAGCATGTGAAGGTTATCCTCGGTCGCTGCCCAGCCACCGGTAACCACGTGACTGTGACTGTAGATAGGGGTACTGGCCGTTAACACGGTACACCCCCCCCCCTCCCGTTCAATGTAGAACTTTCGCTGTCTGTAGAAATAGTGGTTGGTCCCGTACCGTGACATTTTATATGCATGTATAAGATAATGAAAGTCCCTAGTTAGACATCCGAGTCAGCAACAGACAAATTCCCTGAGCTTTGTTGTGACAATAAAAAAGCGAAATCAAAATTAATTTGGAGGCGACGGTTGTGTAGGGTCTTGCAATATGATTCTGGCTCCCCTGAGGTCGTTGATTGGTTCAGTTCAGGTCTCCATCGAGTGCTGTCTTCCATCAGCTGTCCAATACCGCGGTCTCGCGTACCTACCCCACCAACGCACTGCCTGTTAAACTCCAGGGCCAGCATTTTCAATTACATTGATACAACACATGGAGAAACGAACCAAAGAAAACTTGGCGGCTGCAAACCGTATCATCAGATAGTTTGATACTCAAATAAATCTTTACTTTTATATCAATAATAAATATCCTCATAAATTGCTGAGTATATGTTTTTTCCTGGATCATACATGGCCTGGATAAGGGGAGAGATCATTATCTATGACAGAAATCATCGTGTTCGATCGTAATTCTCGCCGCAGCGGTGCTTGGTGAGGTATGGCCCTACAGCGGGGGACCTGTATCCGTCTCGGAGTTTTACAGCTTAGGATATTAGCACTGTAAACATCTATACTGTTTATACTTCAGCGCGATAAACAATTTGATCTTGGATACAAAAACTTTCTAAAAGATAGATAGCTAAATGCCGGGATTAGGCAAGAAAATCTGATCTCCCTACAAACTCACGTCCCTCATGAAATGCGATCATAACAACCCCAGAATTCTGATTAACGCGTTTAGAATTGAAATTTTAAAACAACTTTGAATTAAACTGGAATGTTTCAGATAAACAAAAATTAGACCAGGACCAATCGATTATAAATGTTCTGGGAGACCATGATGGATTAAGATGTTAATCTTGATCAGGTAGATAACATGTTAACGTTCACGTTGCTGATATAAACAAAGATTGGATATGTCGAAGTCTGTTAAATTTGTTTGTATTTTTATCTCTAAGAGTGTATATTTTGGTGTTTCATAGATATAAGCCGCCTCTCGATCAGGAATAAGCCCGAAGCCAACTACGTGTAGTTTGAAGGGAAAATGAGGATTCTGTCAAAAATGATAAAGTTTGAAAGAATTGATTAAAACACAGCATGGATTCAACCCCGTTGATCGACAAGCCCAGTCCATGTGATATACAGAAAAAAAGAACAGCTAGCTGATATGTATAAACAAATACATGCTTATGATTTGCCACATATTCAATGTTTTAAACACTTTTAAGTTCAAAAAGGTCATACGGGATATCGAAAATGAAAACCCATTTCATTGCGTAGAAACAGTGTGTAAATACGATAATATGAAAAGTTGGTATTGATGCGGGAAAATAATGCTGATGAAATTGATTCCTGAATGTAAATTGATCCCACCTCCGACTTTATAATTAGTGCACCATTTCACTCCTGTCCCGGGGCAAATTCTCCAGCTGTCCTCCCGGGAATACTTCTTGCATATTTTCTTGGGAACATCGGAAATCGGCGCTCTGACGTGTTATCGCAGGCTGGATACGCCATTCTTCCTCTAATTTTAAGTTCACACCTTCAATCTTAATTTAAGCGCCGTAGCATGTGGCCATTTTTGCATGGCAAATTGGTGGTGATTCTGTGTACAGAATCATAGTTTGCCAACAACAACTGTTGTTTTAAACATACAGGAAGTTTCTCTTGAAGGGGCGTTGTGTCTTGTCTTGCTCTGGTCACAGTATGTGTGCCCCTATTGAGAGAATAAAATGGTACTACCACCAAGAAAACTGTTTGCTTATTCAAAGTCATGTGCTGGATGATAATTATCAATCATCATGTCTCCATTGAAGGCTCTATTTAACTGTAAAAATTGCTGAACTAATGTAAACTTATATTCTTTACAGAGACTGAGGCACCATGAGTCTTAGAACGTAACTTCCTTCATTGAGAACCACCGTCATGGTAAGGGGTGAGATCAACTTCGCGCTGAACCTCTCCTACGGGGATGCAACTTTCCTACAGGACAACGCGGGAAACAACACCGCGCTGCAGAACGCGTTCTATATGCAGTATGTGGTCAACGGCATAGTCCTCCCGATTCTGTCCGTGTTTGGAGTCATCGGGAACATTTTGACAATGGTCGTACTCTGGCGACGGGAGATGCATTCGACAACCATTTTGTTCTTGAGGGCACTCGTGTTAACTGATACCGGAATCATTGTAGTAGTTGCGCTAACTGTGACCCCATTTACTTTGTCTTTCTTTCACCCAGAGCTGTGGTATTTTAAAGATGTGATATACCCCAATGTATTTACCCCAGTGACGTATATTGTGATGGTCATCCAGCAATGCAATGTGTGGATAACTGTTTCGGTCAGTGTAGAGCGCTATATCTCTATTTGTCATCCATTCAAAGCAGCCAAAATATGCACAAAGCGAAGGACATGGATTATTCTGATTGCGATATGTGGAATTTCTACAATTTACAACATTCCAAGGATTTTTGCAAACAGGTCTAAATCTCCGTGTACCTCTCAAGACGCTAGAGAATGTTACATGCTTGTGGATACTACATTTGGCAAAACGACATTTTACACCAAAGTGTACATGGTGTGGATGTACGCTGTTTTAATTTACATTATTCCACTGACTCTTCTAGCGGTCCTAAACTGTTTGATTATCATGGAATTGATGCGCATGCGTGCAAGGAGAATCGGCACAAATATTCAAGATGACAATGAGGCAAATCTTAGTCTCGTTTTGGTTTTAATCGTGATAGTCTTTATTTGTTGCCAGACTCCGGGGCTATTCTCACAGTTTGACTTTCTCTTCGATCCCATTGTTTTTATTGAGTGGATAGCGTTTGGGAACACTCTGTTTGTGACAAACTCGTCCGTAAACTTCCTGATCTACACGGCCGTCGGGCGGCGGTTCCGCAAGGTGTTACTCAAAATGTTTAAGACGATTTTCGGACAATCTGTATTCTCTCGCTCAAGAAACTCCGGATCAAGCTCCGACCACGAGCTGTTGGAGACATTACGGTCTACTGTACATTACAGAGACTCGGAAGTGACGCAAGTGAACGATATACACAAACTCGAGAAAATCAGACTTACTTCCTAAAACGGTGTGATCTTTAATCAGCACAAGTGTCTCGTGATTGTCACTTACCTGTTTATCTGATTATTATTGTGATTCATTAATCAGTTGTTTTATTACGTTGAATTGTTAAAGGATGTTTATATGTATAAAGTTTCATTGAGAAACGGTTCTTTAAGTTGATCTAGTTAAGTCTTGTCCTTCAAGGTATGGTAATGAATTGAGAAATTCCTTGCATTAGAATTTCAAATATATTAAGTATTTTAGACTGAGCCGTGTGATTGCATTAGTTGGAATTCTGAATACAATTCATACTTGGAGGTGTATAAGTTGTTGGCGTATATTAATTTATTAGAAATGCTCCATTCACAGTTCTCTGGGTGCACCTTCACACGGCATGAATTATGCAGGGGTTTCCCCCCAGATATTTCATCACACATCAGACAAAAATATGCGGATCCCCTCTAGATAAAAAAAAATCAAGTATTACTCATTCAAACATCTCGTTTTATCACGAAGGACCCGCAGCCAAATCCGACTTCTTTTAAATAACCACTGTTCAATATCGCCAGGTAGTCTTTATATGATCGCAGGTCTCAAAAAAAAAAACCCCCGAAAGACCGACACCGGTGATAGTTCTGGTGCTCATCATGCAACAATAAGGTGATGCATACTAAAAGGAAGTCGCGCATGCATGTTTAATTAGGTAATTAGTAATTTTCTTTAAAATAGAATTAATTTTTCCCCAGTTTTAAATAGCTTTTTTATAGATTTTTTACACTTTGAAATAGTGCGATGCCCTGAATAATTCAAGGAACTGAATTTAAGTCGACTTTGTGGTTTCATGCGATCATTTTCAAACTTACTACATTCACTTTTTAAACTATGAAATCACTATTGACATTTTGACGCTATCTTATATATTTAAATATCATTCATTCTTCTTCATCAAGAGGTAGAAATATACAATAAAGAGGCGACGACCATCGATCCTCATTAAGAAGATATGCACATCGATTTGCTGTTCTGTGTATCTTGCGGAGAGATATTCCAAAAACGGACTCGGTACAGGTAACGAACGCCGCTTGCCAGGTGTTCAAAGATCATTTTGGTTTTTTAGGGAAGTCCTTGTATCGTATCATCTGATATATTTAAATTGAGACATAACCCATTCTTACCATTTTAACATATACAAATGTATATATGCATAACATTCTTCAATACTCGGTAACCTTTCTAAGCTCTTAGTCTAACATGTGTTTTAGAAACAAAGAATGATTTTTATTTAACACAATTCAGATACAGAAACCCTTAATCAAAGATTCCAAATCATTCGAAACGAGTCAGTATAAAATATAGACATACAATGATCAAACGGAAAACTATATAAAATATAGACATACAATGATCAAAGGAAAAACTATTTTATATCAAATATTATCAATGCTAAAAATCTTGAACTTGTCACTACTGCGTAAAACAGAATTCTGACATCAATTTTAATTTATAAGTGTCTTATAGCTGAATCAGCGACAATATAATTTGGGTCCCTAACCCTTTAAATTTTTATTCTGAAGGAAGAATTTGAGACATTGCTTTTTTAACTTAATTAATTACGGGTGCTGATCAATTTTTGCCAACAGAAAGATATTTTTCTCATGAGATACTATAGTTGGATAACAATAAATAAGATGATTTCGTAAATCTGCAAATTTTTTGCGTCGTTTTCTTTTTGCGAGTTTGGGAAAATATTATATATTATACTGAAAATAGATTTAGCATTCTGGGACTCTTAATTTTGTGAACTAACATCAAAACTAAATATTGAAAACACCGAAAATTTTAAGTAATATTACCGTATTCGCTTGCAGGTTTCAATGCGCCTAACGACGAAATTTTTGATAAGTTCTTTCTGTTAAGAAAATACCTGACACTTATATGTACTATTGTGCAAGTTTTAAACTAGGCTTGTGTAACAATAGCACAAACAGACACATGCGTATTTTTCCTCCCTTAACGACTTCTTCAATTTACATCTTTGCAACAATTTAAGTCCACTGAAAATGAAACTTTATTTTTGTTATTTATTTGTGTTTTTTTTTTTAAGAAATATGTTCAGAAACGCAAACCTGCTAACATTTAATCAACAATATTAAAATTTTCCAGATTTACGGGAAGCATTTTGTAATACCAGGTATGTTAAAGGCCCCGCAAACTTTGAACTCGTCGCATGTGATCTAATGACACAATCTTTGAGCAAACAAAATAATTTACTGTAGTAGAAAAATGTATTCTAATTATTAGGTAAATGGATGTAAGGACTCTTTGCGCGAAAATATTACTTATTGAATTAGATGAAGAAAGCAATCAATTTTTTATATTGATTTCACATAAAGTTCTATAACAGAAGTGTAAATGTGAGATACTTTTCGTTATTTCCACGTAATAAGTCAGACGTCATTTTCACATGTATTTGTTTTACATAGAATGCAATCGTAGTGGATAATGTCATATAAACCTGATAACGCTAACAACTTGTTCTCCTGTATGTCATACATATTCTTATTTCAGACTATTTCACACATAAACACAGAATAAAATGAAAATATATGCTCATAATTCAAACTCAGTGGAACAAAACGTTGAAAGCATCACCTATCATCGTAAATCTTTAAACTTAAAAAAGTTCAATACGTCGACTTTGTGGCCCGGAGAGACCAGACAAAACAATTGACTGCTCTTTCCGTGTTTATTGACTACTAATTAGCTGCGTCCTCGGCTCGCACTCTAGTCAGGGCGGGGGGGCGATGCATATGGGTCTTTTATCTATGGACTGTGTCACAGCCAGCCCAGGCTTGTTAATACGTCACGGGGTCACTAACAGAGCAGTGACCCAATGTCTCCTCTTGACGGAACACAACTACTTGTCGAAACTAATTAAAAACATACGTTAAAGAACTCCCCCAAGTCCACGTGTAAAGATTAATCACCGTTCTTAAGCCACCATCAATAATACATTGAGGCGGAGTATTGTTTCTTACTGAATCTTAATTAATTTTTTCACTTGCTAGTGTGGATGGACACGATAGGGTCCTATTGATTCCCCTTGGAATAGATCCCCCCCCCCCCCCTCCCTTTCTTCACCCACGGACTTGTCACCAGTCCAAAGACCAGTTATTTGTTACACAGTACCGTCATGTTCAGAACCCGTCACAAAGCGACCACTGGATTGGATAGACAGATGCAGCAGCAGCACTGTATCACGTTTGATGAGATTTACCCACACAAAAAAAAATCCATTTTCTGATATTAAAATATAAACTAATAAACTCCCAATTTGAAAGTTTTTTTAAAGCATTTCATTCAATTATTCTAAAGTTTTTTTTAGGTTATATTACACAATTTTCCAGATGAGATAAAAATGTTTCCTTTATCAAATATTTTTTTAGGTGGGCTAAGATGATTTTTTAAACTGAATTGTAAATCTCTTTGCTATACGAATAAGTGTTCATGTATCTTCAAAATCTTTTGAAAACTATATATGGTTCATTATGGTCATCATTTAGACTAGTTCAACTATTATTTCCAGATAAATGACACATTCTTATATGTGAATTGTCTAGATCAGTCATTATCATTATTTACTTAATACTTACAGTAGACTAATAACACTACCTCAAATAAAATCACAAAACTCTTTGATATTTATCATGGAAGTTTAATAATGCAAAACTCAATCCTTTTTTTTGGTTCATATTTCATAATGTGTTATATTTCGTTTGATTTTAACCGAATTGCGTAAAAGAATCACTAAGATGAATTATTCTGGGATAATCAAACACTCTTTAACGGTAATCTCTCTTAAATGTATGTTAAAATCATTGGCGTACGAATCCACGATGCATGCACAGCTTATTTGATACACGCTAGAACTAGGTTTTCTTGGAACGATGTAGCTTGGTCCTGCCAATCAAATTCTGCAACACAAAAAGACTGAATCAAATTATCCAATGATATCCGATTACAGGATTTGTTTTGATATTACATAATTTTGCTAAAAATCATCGATGTTATCCATTCCCTACAGACAACACATCCTGGATATTTTTGATATTTTACATGTTTTCAATCTAAAATTTCAAATCTTAATTTCAGAAAATGAGGAATATAGATTTCAAACACATTTAAGAAAACTGAGAAAAGGGTGGCTTGAAATCGTAATCATATCCATGTAATAAATGTTTTTAATTTTTTAGCAACGCCTGCCTTCATTTACTCGGATAAGACTGGGAACACGTGATCAGTATTTCTTAAGAGTCAAATCAAAGTCAAAACATCGGATAAGGAAACTGACAATTATTTACCAAATATCTGATTTAAAAAGGATTCCAAACACACACCCATAAACTTGGCGTGATAGTTGTAAAGCCCGGATGTTGATTGGATTTTGTGACACTAGTCGTTAGACTGGGCATTTAAGATTCAACATCGAATTGGTTTTTACAAAGAAAATAATCTTGTGTTTAGTAAAATTTAAAACCACGATTTACTACATGTACGTGCAGTCAAGGGTTTGGTGATTTGTTTATCTTTTGCGAAAATTAGCAAAACATAAAACAAACAATCAGTGAAACAAGCCAAAAAATGCGCATAGGAGTTTTTGATTTGTCGGTTAATCGTGTAATATTCGCACTCTTCTGTATCTTTTATCAACGTGAAAAAAAACCCCACCAATCTTCCTACAATCTATTTTAGCAAGCCTTTCTCGGAGACTTTCATCATGTTATCCCGGCATGCCTGTACTCTAAAGCTTAGCGTGATTAATGTTTACCTACATCTTACCAGATATCAGTCAGAGGTGTCAATATACACTAAAAACTGGTTATAACTTTTGTGGGTCTGCAAGAACGTCACCATCTAGTCAGAGAAAACCCTGAGTAATAACGAAAGTCTCATCAGTCCGTGGGGACCATTTTATTCAACTGCAATCTTCTCTTAAGAACCATGTCTATGTCAACTCCTTCATGCTGGGTTATTTTGTATTGTAATTTTGTGAATCATGAAAGGACCAGGTCTGCAGGACTTTTACTGGAACGGAGGAAACACGCACGCTTCCGAGAGTCACGGTATCGCACGACCAACGGCAGAGGGCGCTGTCAGCTCTCGTTATCTTCTCGATTCATCATCCATGGAGAGATCTCAGATTTATGGAAATCAAACAATTAAGGTTAGAGCAGTCCTGGGTCTGAACATGTTTACAGTATCCTTACTTGTGTCGTTAAGGAATTGTTTGCAGAAATTCTCAAATGACATTGTGAACAATTACGTTACATTGATTGATGACTCGGGTAAACCGAGTGTCGTTAGCGTCCTGACATCAAAATGATACTTTTAATTTTCAGTCTAGATACAAAACAAACTAGATCATTATAAAGTTATTCATAGACTAGCAGCTATGTATATCTGCAATACTGTGTATTTTTATTCCCACGGTTGAAAACATCTGAAAACCACCTGCAAAAGACTTCACAACTGCCAAACTTAAAATTGTTTCACTGATAAAAATTGCATCATTACTAATCTTTTGATAAATGCATGTCAAATAAATATTTAATTAAGAAAATTTATCTAAAAGACAACCCTATATATCTAATTGGATCATCTCTTTATCAATAAAGATACAAAAGCAACGTAATATTTCCAATGTTTGCAAAACGTAAATGAACACTAGTCTACCCTGGTACGTTCTTGTACGTTAGCGAAATTCTGTCATGTTTTTACGCAATCTATCATGTCACTATTTCCAGGTAAATTAAAAAATTACACAGGATTACAAATTAATCAACACGTTCTATGACATTATTTCTACAGTACAAGAATGTTCATAATTAAGTGCTTTAATATCAACCAATGTAAACTCTGCAGTCTAGGTAAACTATAAATGAAACCTAATTCAACAAATCCATTAAACCTCCTCGTCCAGAACACTGCCTTCTATGTGAATTCCAATGACGTAACGCCGGTACAGCTTCTTGAATCTACTGGCGAACCTTCCTATTTCACCACAACAAAACTCGCACCCATCCGTAACCGGCTGGGGTGCCGTTTTCTTACAGAAAGCGGCGAACGCCCCGGGACAGAACTGACGAAACAGAAGTCTCAGTAGGATGAGAAAGAACACTGTCCCAGAGACGATCGAAAGCACTGCCGTCAGGTTCCCGGACTCCTCGGGAGTCTTGGCGTGAACCACACGCTGAACTTTGTCGTTATCCAACAGAAAGGAATCTTCATGAATCATCTTTTTATAAGGTTCATCATTAAAAGACCGTTTGAGGTTGAACGCCTTTTCGTGGTAGACTACCTTTGACAATTTCTCGGCGAGGGAGACGTGTCCCAATTGTCGCAGGCGTAAGGGGAGATCATTAAACATTTTCCCTCGTCCTTCCGTCCTGTCCCATTTTAACAGAAGATATAAACATGACTTGTTTGTCTTTTCTGGGACTATCTCTTCCTTTTTGATGAAGAATTCCTGGTGATGAAGAGAGGAGATTAGTTTTAAACAATCATCGTACCTCAAATGTTCGGCAACTAGTCGCAGCTCCCGTAAGTTAAGGTCCTTCGTACTGTCACAACATGAAAGAGTTCCAAGAATAAATATTGCCAAAAAGAACATAACAGCAGAACATGAAAGTCTCGTGACGTCAAATTACACTGTATATTGATTTTTTTGCTTACGTCACAGTTGATTACGTCAGGTTCGTGCTTTTATAGATTTGAGTGAAAGAGAAATAAAGAAAGAGAGAAACATTTAATTAAATACAGCAAGTCCAAATTTTCTCATTCGATTTTAATTTGGTAAAATTTAAAATTTGTGAGCTTATTTCTAGTTGTAATATTTTTTTCAGGAATTTTGCCAAGAAAAAATAGACTACATTGTATTTTGTTTCAACACGGGTATTTATTATTAAATGTGGTATAATTTTGAATTCAGGTCGAAAAGTTCACCCTTTTTAAGTATTTCAATCTTATTTCCAAACTTTGTATATCATTGGAGTTTGCCTGTAGTTTTTAACTATATCAAAAATTATCTCGAGGCGTTTGTTTTTACACTCATTACACTTTTATCGTTTATTAGGCACGGAACAATGACTTAGAATGGAATAAAACCCGTTTGATTTGCCTTAGATTATATGAAACTAAATTATGTGTAAGCGTCACAAAGTCAGGACATTTGCTATTGGATATTTAGATAAAATAATTTTTAATAAAATTTAAATTGAATACCTTAAGTATATTTAATTATAAGTTTTGAGTTAAAAATACTGTGTATGTGGCAGTAGCATTATTTTATTTGAAAAAGACAAACACAGTTTCGAATAAATCAACGAGTACTCGACTTTCGCTCGACTAAAGCCCCCGATTTATCGACTAGTCTCTTCGAGTAAAACTGACATCCCTACTTTTTATCATTATTACATACATGTATTGTATTATGCATAAAAGTATTTACATGCAATTTATTATAGTTCTTGACTTTTGCACCTCGCGGGAGAGTCAACCTTATTGTTCCATAAAGTGCTAACACCAAGACAACAAAAATTCCTCACCTACAAGACCCTACACATGTAGTCATTTATTGTACAGTTCAGCTCACTTGCGGGGTTAGAGATGGAATGGCATAACATCTTGATAAATTCTGTTTGCTGTAATTTTATCTTTTTGTTAAATTTGATAAATTTGACTTTCGTTAAGAAATTTCACTTTGGCTTATGATACTTCAGCGCTATTCAAAGAGAGATAACTTCAATATGCTCGTCCGTCCTCTAGCTGCCTGTTTAAAAAAAAGAAGAGTCATGTAACAAAAATAATCATAAATTTTATCGGGTTTAACTGCCTTTAAAATCAAAATAAAGACTTTAAAACGTGTCATATCAAAATAAAAAAATGTTTAAACTTCTGTCAAGCCTTGCTGTACCATATAAAAATTATAATTTCTTTTAAAAAATACACAGAAATCTAGCACGTCGCACTTTTATTATGAAATGTTGGGTACCAATATTTGGTATATGAATTTTATTTCATTTTATAATATGATATTTGGTATATGAATATTACTTCATTTTTTAACACCCCCTCCCTCGATGGTAAGCCGTTTCCTGAATTATAATTGATACGCTATTTCGTTTACATGGTGCGCGTGTCCGTGAAATTGTTACAAACTTACAACGTAAGACAATGTTATTTACTATAGCTTTATCACCGTATCATTGTATCAATTTGTATATCTATATTTATGTATGTTTATCTCCCTGATAAAGAAGAGTGTTAACCGTTCGTTAAGGACTCTCAAGGGTATTTAAAAAGGTTATTTACATGTATAGCTCATTGACATATTTGTCATAAATTTATTAAATTATGGTTTGGTAATTCAAAGAAATCGCAACCTCCTAGTTAAAGCTTTAGTATTTGTTGTTTTTTACAATGAAAAATATTGAACCGGATTTCATTTTATAGTCCAAACTAAGAATTTGTTTCATAACAGGTAGCCAATTTTCAATAACATCTCTTAAATACGTGTCTGCGATTGAAAAAAAATCGATTTAACATTTCTAGAATTTAAATTTTTATATATACGTGTATTTAAAGCTGATGGCGTTTGTTGTCGTGCAATTACCAATGACATAAGATCTCTAGTTGAAATAATGTGGCACTCTCAATTTTTTTCTGATCGACGATGTCACCCACCACCACCCCCACCCCACCACCCCACCCCCCAAAAAAAATTAATTAAGTAAAATAATTTAAGAAGGAAGAATGATGAAAATTTGTAAACAAATGTCAAAGAAATTTTACATTTCTGTTCGGAGTGAAATAAATCTTAGCTGACAATGGAAGATGTTATCTATTTCCGATTAACAGGTAAATGACGTCGGTTCTGTGGAGACATACAATCTCTCCCTCTCTCAGGTAATTTTTGCCCCAATGTCGGTTTTGGTTTATGTATATACATTTCTGCAAGGGACATGCTAAAAAAGCTGAAATTGCGAGAATTGTGGAAAGTATGGCGTCACCGGTAGAAATGCCCATGTAACTGGCACAAATTGAAAGAAATCGCAAACAGCGCCAACATTTTTGACATATTTAAAAACGAGTTTTCCTGTTTTATTGTATTAGCTAAGAACGGAATCATTTGAATGAGGATCCGCAACAATACAGATCATATTGGTTTTGGAATTGTTGGTTTTCATTTGGCTCATCAAGTTTAGCTGTACTGAAACTAGCTTCATTCGATACAACAACACAAAAATAACAATGGCTTGGCTTTTAATATGAACCATATTCACTATACACACACAAAATAAATTACAGGTACACTGGCATTTTAAATGCCGACTTCCATGCTATAATATGACAAATACATTGTATTCATAAGATATATAAGAAGCTGCCTTTGACCTGACGCGGTCGGAAAAAGTACGCCAAATATTTCGTTACTGGCGGTACTTAGCTTTCGCAATTTTGATGCATTTTGCGCGGAACGATCTCTCCGTATATCTCCGTCTACACATCCGAATTTCCTTCAGAAAGTTTTCTTTGTTCACGCAGCATTTTTCGAAGGACATGGAGAAGCTGACAGCGCACTGCGTAATCTTGGATATGAAAGTGTCTAAGTTCCCGGATTGGACCTCGCCGCCGGCGGTGTGAACACTGTTTAGAATGCGCTGGCTGCTATAGAGACGGCATGACATCATCTTCCGGGCTGTTCTCTGTCCCACCCTGCAGCATCTGTCCGCTGTGGGTCGGAATCTGTGGACCACGGGTTGTTCCCGCTGTAGTTGCTGCTCTAGGTACGGAGGAATGACGGATTCCGCTGAAAGTAAAGGGAGATAACGTCAGGACTTCCGTCGGACAAGTATAAGCTATACAATGTATATATCCATAGTATCAAATATCTTCTTGGTATATCAGTTTAAAATAAATTAGAAGATGCAAAAAATTATTAATATAAAATTAAGTCAATTTTGCGCAATATACGGCGTATAATTTTTCTCCTTATGTTTTCGATCATTCAAAAGTTACATTTAAAATAAAAGCGGAAACATCAAAGGCTACGATTCCTGTGACATTTTCACGGTTGGTGGCGCGTGTAAGAGATTAAGACAGCGATAAGACGGTTAGCGCGTCTTTAGAGGGATTACTCTTTGCGGTGGTTTCCGGTAACGTACGTCTCGCGTCGTCAGCCCACTGTTTCAGCGAGACGATTGGTCCCATACATCGGGTGATTGCCTTCCTAAAATCGCCTGATGTTTTGTCACTTTAAACGTTTCAAAAGGCAAACTGAACTTAGCAAACCGCAAGCGAAATATCGGAAAAAACGTTTTAAAATTTTAATTTTGAATATCGAGTTCTGTAATGTATGTTTAGTTTTAATTTAGTTTCATTGTAAGGAAATAAATGATAAGATATATATATAAAAAAAGTTTAAAATAGAAAGACACAAATTAATTCCAAAATCAAAAGGTCCTTCCACCAATTTTAATGTATATTTTTTTAAATTTTGTTTTTAGAAATTAGGAATTCTAGTTTCTTACATAAGAAAGAAACCTTACCTGATTTAATTAGCAGAAGACAGGCCAGGATCCCAACAGACGTCACAAGGGTCTTCATCTTGAATTTTTCTTACTCTTTTTCGTAAAATAGTTTCAATATCTGAATTTCGGACCGTTATTATAGCGTTCTTTCCCTGCACAGGGGGCGTGGAGATCACGTCAATCGTCATCGCTGACCAATCAGATCAGCCGCCGGTGCCTGTATGCTCCTCGGACGAGGATCGCATCATAATTCTTACAACTCGTGACCAAAATAATCTTGTTTTTTAATTGAATGGCAAAATCGCACCATACCATCCTGACCTTTTTATTTGTTTGTTTCGATTCCGGATGGGAGTGGGTAGATAGGTATTATACAAATTATTGTTGTTTTCTGAACACTTGCCACTTGTTTTCATAATTTTGCTAATATCTGAATAAATATATGTATGAAATATATAAAAACACATGTGTATAAATTTAAGTTTTCTCAAGAAATATTTTATAGTTTTTTTAATATAAAGATTATTAATTTGGGTCGCATAATTTTATTACACTGCGAATTATCCCAACATCTAGGCCAGATAAGGTTACAATATTTAGGTCACAAAATATAGTTTTATCTCATAATTTGTTTATATACTTAGAGTGACCAGTGTTTACATAACCTGACATATAAACTGATATAAAAGTCATATGTTTCTGGTTTAACCCCCCCCCCCTCCCAATTCCAGGGGATCGTTTGTTTGTTTGCTATATGCCAATACCATGTACTATTGCACAATGTTGTGCTTTAACTCCGTTCAACTCCAGGGTGTTTGCTAGGGAGATTATTTGTAAGAAATTACGTATGTTGTGTCACAACGTTCGTCAGATTAACATGGCAGCTGGTTCTCGGTGGGTTTTTTTGTTTTTTTGTTTTTTGTTTTTGGCATTACAACAACCTGATTTTGTTTTTTGGTTTTGTTTTTTGCAACAATCTTGTAAACAATTCTAACTCAAATAATAAAATGTCTTTCTGGACAAAACAGGGGTATCTTACTAAATTCAAATAATAAAAATCTTCACGAAAAGGGATTCAGATATAGGGCAATAAAGAAATACAGACAGCATTAATTTTCATATACATGTATTAACAATTAATAAATAAACACACACTGTTGTTATTACTAAGTGCATCATTATCACAGGTTTGATGTTCAGGAATTCGTTTATCGGAGCCTGATTATCGACATTAAGGTCGAATTTTCCTAATCACAGTGATTCTGATAATGAAACGTGTTTAAACTCAACATAAATAAAGCATAAACATTTTATGACGTCACGTGACCTATGTTGATTCGTACATTGAATTACTGAAATCTTTATAACGGTTTAAAGAGAGAGTGCGCATTATGCTATTTCCGAGAATATTATATATTTCATTTAGTGAAAAAAACATATTTTGCACAATCAAAAATCTATGCAACGTCTGACTCTTAAGTTTTTGCGGTAAGCATCATTCATGAATTAAGCGTTATGATTTAAGAAATGAATTTAATAATTTTTCTTTTGATCGACGTATCAAAGAAAAAATTGACCGGAAAACTTCATCAATGCGCGTAGAAAATTTCTTGCAAAAATCGTATCTTGAAAACGTTAGTTTCTCTATGACACATCAAAGACCGATATTTGTACCAACACCGTCTGTAACGTCACCAGTTTTACAAGGTAAAATAAATCACCGATAAACGAAGATTGGTAATAGGTAAAGCTCGAATCACAGACACAGTTACCATTTGGGTAGCTTAGATTGAATAACAATGGCTGTTTCAATCCTATATTGGGTAAGAATGAATACATGTATTTAATATTAATTAGGTTGGTAATAATAAAGTGTTAATGCCGCTATCCACGAAAAACGATTTACTTTTATATTAATCACCACGCTTACAGTTAATATGTTATATTTAGTAAAATTGATTCACAAATTGTTGATATGTTATACCTAGAAAGATTGAATCAGAGAGATAAAAAAATTAAAAGCTAACATGCTATACTGGTAAGGTTTCAACTATGGACCATTGACAGTTAACAGGTTATACAAGTAAGATTAAGCTATGGACTCTGGCAGTTAATATTTGTTTGACAGTTAACAGGTTATACTGGTAAGGTTTTAACTGTATGAACTCTGACAGTAAACAGATTATACTTGTAAGGTTTAACTATAGGCAATTGACAGTTAACAAGTTATACTGGTAAGGTTTATATAACTATGGACTTTGGCAGTTAACAAGTTATATAAGTAATCTTTCACAGTAAACATCTTATACCGGTAAGGTTTTAACTATGGAGTTTGACAGTCAACAGGTTATACTAGTAAGGTTTTAACTGTATGAACTCTGACAGTAATCAGGTTATACTGGTAAGGTTTATTTAACTATGGACTTTGACAGTTAACAAGTTATATAAGTAAGCTTTGATGGTAAACAGGTTATACCGGTAAGTTTATCTATGGAGTTTGACAGTTAACAGGTTATACTGGTAATTTAACTATGGACAATTGACAGTTAACAGGTTATACTGGAAAGGTTTTAACTATGGAGTTTGACAGTTAACAGGTTATACTAGTAAGGTTTTAACTGTATGAACTTTGACAGTAAACAGGTTATACTGATAAGGTGACAGTAAACAAGTTATACTGGTAAGGTTTTAACTATGGACTTTGACAGTTATTTAAATAAAAATTATCTAAAATATTTAAACCGACTATAGTTAGAAATTGTGCTTTTGCAAAATTGTATCGTATTATCAAAAATAAGTTTTAATTAAAAAACAAGAGGCCCAGGGGCCACATCGCTCACCTGTGCAACACTACTGATCAGAAAAGCTTTAGACGGTAAATTAGACCGTCTTTAGAGTATCAAATACAAAATATCTAAACAACTTAGTAGCGTTATTATCTTGTTTTATATAAAGATTTTCAAATTGTTCCCCCATTGCGGCCCCACCCTACCCCCAAGTATCATGATTTAAGCAAACTTGGATCTACACTACCTGAGGATTTGTCCACACAAGTTACAGATTTTCTGGCAGAATAGATTTAGAGGAGATTTTAAAAGATTTTTCTCCATATATTCCTTGGTAAAAATTTGACCCCTACGTTGTGACCCCACCCTAACACCCGGGAATCATGATGTAAACAACCTCCTGAGGATGCTTCCACACAAGTTTCAGGTTTTCTGGATAAATGGTTTTTGTAAGAAGAATTCTAAAGACTTTTCTTTATATACTTTTATGCAAAAAATTCGACCCCCATTGTGGCCCCACCCTACCCCCAGGGATCATGATTTGAACAAACTCGAATCTTCAATACTTGAGGATGCTTCCACAAAAATTACAGAATTTCTGGCCAAATGGTTTTAGAGAAGATTTTTAAGGATTTTTCTCTTATATATTTCTATGTAAAAATTTGACTACCCCACCCCTTATTTTGTGACCCCACTCTACCCATGGGGGTCATGATGTGAACATGAACAAACTCGAATCTATATTACCTGAGGATGCTTCCACACAAGTTACAGGTTTTCTGGCCAAATGGTTTTTAAGAAGAGGACTTTTAAATAGGGATGTCAAATTTACTCAGTTTGCTTAGTGGATTAATCGGAGGCTTTTCCGGAAAACCTTGTTGTCCTTTTAACAAAATACAGACTGTCATCGCATAGGCTTTTGGTAGAGCAAGGCCGTTATAATGGAACTGTCAGATCGATGCGTATCTGTAAATATTGTAATTTAGGTGAAGTCGAGGATGAATTCCATTTTATACTTATCTGTCCATTTTATAAATGTCTACGGGTATTGTATTTAAAAAAATATTACTGGACTCGTCCTTCAATGTTTTAATTAGTTCAACTCCTTGCTGTTCACAATCGCAAACAGTTGTGCCATCTCGCAATGTATCTGCGTGAGGCAGGTAAAAAACGGGAAAGTCAGACTACATGTACATCCAACTGATGTATTATTATTATTATTTACATAACCATTTGATTCATTGATTTATAGTGTCTCTCCTCCTATGAATGAACATGTAGAATAATATTTTTTAGAATATTGTATAACGTTAATAGCGTACTGTGTGCTTCTGCTTTGATAAAGTGTAGCGTAATATATTTATAATTATGTACATGTTACAACCGCTTATAATTCATATGACTTTTAGCAAATAAACAATACAATACAGTCGAGCGATAGTCGAGTACTCGATGATTTAAGCGTATTTGAAACTGTGAGACTTTTTTGAATCAAATAATGTTACTGCCACATTCATCTTACCTTAAATTAAAGAACATTTAAAAACTTATGATAACATATACTAAATGTATTTGATATAAAATAAATTGAAAAGTATTTTATCTAGATATCCGTTAGAAAATGTCCTGGCTTTTCCTTTTTTCTCGTGACTCTTACATATAATTGAGCTCCGTATCATCTTAGGCAAATCAAATGTGACCTGTTCCACGGTACTAAGTCATTGTCCGTGCCTAATCAACAATCAAAGATTAATGATTATAAAAACAAACGCCTTAAGATAATCATTGATGTGATTAAATTTTGATTATACAAACATCTAATCCAATAAATAACTGATTAGAAGAAACACAAATTGTTCTGGAGTACATGTCTGCCTTAGTAAATCAAAAGAGATCAGTTATTAGCCGCTTCAAAAATACACCAGGGACATCGATGGAAAAGAATATAACTTACGGATCAAACATGTCGAGAAAAGAAAACTGTTATCAATATTCGTAGAACAAAAACTGCCGCGTAAAGAAAAAATAAATAATATTTTTAAATTCTATTCACTTACGAGTAATCGACTAAGAAAATTTTAGTCGATAATCGGTGTGACCGAGCGATAGTCGAATACTCGTTGACATCCCTACTTTTAAATATTTTTCTCTATATATTCCTATGTAAAAATTCGACCCCCTCCCGAATTGTGGCCCACTACCCCCAGGGATCATGATTGAAACAAACTATAATCTTCACTACCTGAGGATGTTTCCATACAAGATACAGATTTTCTGGCCGAATGGTTTTAGAGAAGATTTTTAAAGATTTTTCTCTATATATTCTTATGTAAAAATTAGACCCTCCAATTGTGGCAGCCTTCGGCTCAGGTGAACTAAAAACTAAATTTAAAATTGTGTTTTACTTTTAAACTAATGGACATTTGCGCCATCTTATTCCCCCGTCTTCTTATTCAAAGAGTGACCAAAATCAAGATGTATCTTTAAACCTGAAGAGTTAACAAAATATTAGATTCCGAGCTATAGCCGACGAGGCTCTGTCCGGTGTTCTTCCCTTTGAGGATGTATATTAAAGCGATGAAGAAAAAGTTAGATGAATTGCCTTATATTTGTAAGAATTTTTCGTTGGTCTGTATTGTAAATGCGCTGCAGTGTATTAGTCCTTAATACATGCGCACGCATAAGCAAAACGTAAGTTTATTCTAACGGCCGCCAGATGATTAAACTGGGGCCGAGCCGCCATATTTGGCGACCGCCAGAAAATTATATGGCGACTGTGCAAAACTAAAGGACACAATTGTAAAGTCCGGTGTCTTGTCTTGTCTCTTGCTAGTCTTGGAACGATGCGTAGAAATGTATCGCAGGTTAGAACGCATTTCGTGATACGTATGCGGGTAATACAAAGTGTACAGATTTGAGGTTAGATGTTCGAATTTCCAAAATTAGAAACGCCATACATGTATTTTTACACTTACATGTATTTCTGACATTTTATGCAATGTGGGGGAGGGAGGATTTGCAACTTTTCATGTAGGTGATTTCTTATTAGAACATAATTTTGAGCAATAGTAACATTGCCTTTTATGGAACGTGTTATGGCTACCAGAATTAAAAATAACCAATAATACAGATATTAACATAAATCTTTTGGAAACTGACACAAGTTTAACTATGGTTAACCTTTTGTCAGTTGAAAGAACTACCATTATATTTCATAAAAGTTATTTACTTCAACACATTGTTTCATGAGAAAAGAAAAGTTTTGGCCCATTAAAATACTAAGTATGCATTTTCACTGTAAATTGTAATTTGGTGTTTCTTAATCTGTATACGATGTGAGTACGATGATCACAATAGCAATAACAGAACAAAGCTACGCAGATCCCACCACCGACTTATTACTGTATAAATGTTGGACGTAATTACGTCATTTTCATCACAGCAAGTACACTGTCATCACCCCATCCTTCTCTCGGTATGAATTGAATGCACACTCGCGGGTTGTTGACATTGTTTGCTATGTTTAATCGGTGATTGTATATTATCATTTATCAGCAAGGCCGCTCCAATGCAATGGGTGCATCTTCCGATCTCAAAGTGACATCCCTAGTAACGTACGTCACCTGTGACCGAGGACAACGTTACAAGGCCATAGCGAGGCCGCTCACTTACCTTACATCCTCTAATAATACGTGTACTACATTCCACACCGTACGCCCTACCAGTGTCATCTCGTGGTCAGAGCACGAATTTTACACGGAATGCTGATTGAATTGTCACATCACGCGCAAGCATGCTTGACCACCGTACCAACACAGGATTATCAATTAATGACCCAGTAAACTAAAGAATAAGGATAATCTGTTTCCCTTCCTTTAGATTTTATCCGATATAACGTGATAACACCACCTTGTGTGCTGACATCATTGTGTAATTAAAGAGAACAGTTAGATAACAGTACGCTATATTTTATTGCACAGGTCAAAACATAAATGTGGGGTTATGATTGTCCACTGATTTTTACGAAGAGCATAATTATTAATTTCATAAAGTCTTTCATAGATTTAATAAAGTATTTTTGAGGGGTGCAATAATCAACTAGAGATACAGAAATAAATCTGTACACGTATTTATCACATATCACAGACATATAACCCATAGCTGTTGAGAAGCCTTCAACTCTGTTGTAGATCCGTTAACCTGGTGTCAATATCCCTCTTAGTACTGAATAATAAACTCACAACCTTGAGTGTCCATGGAGGGAAGGGCAGTACACGGGGACACAGATAGCGACACATACTGCCAAGGCTGTGATTACATACATATTGCTGGGGGGAAGAGGAAGGACATTTAAGATGAAAGAAATAATCATTTATGGTACCTCTAAAACTCAACATCTTTTTAACAGATCTGAACTGAAACTAAATTCCACTAAACTTATAATAATTCCAACTATGACATCGACCATGAAGAAGATTGGATTTCAGTTCTAACCAATCACAGAAGACTCCGAAATTAACCAATCGTAGTGGACTTCAAAACTAACCAATCATAGTCGACTTCCACTTAACCAATCACAATGGACTTCCAAACTAACCAATCATAGTCGACTTCCACTTAACCAATCACAATGGACTTCCAAACTAACCAATCATAGTCAATTTCCATTTCATTGATTCACAGTGGACATCTTCTTTAAGTAGTGGACTCCTAAACAAACCAAGCACAACAAAAATCTTTATCAATCAAACATAGTGGAAACAAAGGTGAATGTATATTATAGTCTCCTAACCCAAGTTATTCTAACTCCATTTCAAATACATGTACCACTAAATTCACATTAACAAATATGCAAATTAACTAAACACAGAAACTAAAGTAAAGATAACAATATCACAAAATTTAGGTACAACTTGCAAGAGGTAACAGAATCTAAGAAAGTTAAATATATGTGAATTATGAACCAAACAATTGAAAACATCCCTTCCTTCACCAATGTAACATTTCCCTTTTCTAACAGATCCTAACTGATGGGATTAAAGATCCCAACTGAACAGATGATGTTTGACTAACATATCCTTGACTCCTTCCTTTAATGGCTTGTAGGACTCTTTAGTCTGTTGAGGGATTTCCCAGTCTCTCGAGAGCTTGAATGAAAACTGGGATAAAAGCCTGAAAAATATTGCAGCGGCAATATCAAGTTACCTTCATTCTAAGCAAATTTAATTTCATTTCAGAATTTTACGTACAAGCAAATTATCCTCGAGTTTATGGTATTTCTTATGTTAAGAGATTTGTAAATCAGAAAAAAAGTTTTGTCTAGTAAAGCACAACACATGACAACAGCCTATTGTATAACTGTATTTAATAATTGAAATCAACAAATATTGTATAAAAAACAAAGACGTTAATATAAATAAAATTTTGTAACAGAATACGTTTCAAACACAACAAATTAGAATGACAAATAGAAAGAAGTGGATTTCTTTAAAGAGATCAATGTCAGATGAAAATCCTTCCATTATATAAATAGTTTACATGTAAAGCGGGAAATACCTCCACATGAGACATAGTCAAGGGGAAATAAGTCAACTGAAAAAGGTCAGTTTAAAACAATAGCTTAATTTAACATAGACAAGAATGAAATATTCATCTGACATATCTTCAAATTTTGGACAACATAAAGAGTTTTGTTTAAATGATAGTAAAACAAATAATATCAAAAAGAGAACATTCAAATAATGGATTTCATTTCTTTTTGCTAAATAAAGAATACCATAGTACATAAACCATGCATGGAATTCCACCCCAATGTTTCTCTGATGTCTTATGACAAATAACTTCATAATGCATCAATGAGTACGGAGAATGTTCTACAAGAGCTAATGATGTCACATTGCTGTGGAAACAATTCCAGACCTGCTAGGAGTTTCTCTACACAAGTATACAATTTGACCTTATCTAACCTGCTAATGCTGTTATGTGTGTTATATTACAATATGATAATATGTATCAGTAAGTCCCTCAACCATCATTATCTACTATGACATGTATTTCACTCATATCTCCCAGCTGAACAGGTGATGCCTAATCAGCATATCGCGGACACCTTTTTTGACCTGGACATTTTGTGGCATGCTTCTTTTCGGTACTTCCCAGTCCATCGACAAGTTGAAAGCCAATTGAGACAAAACTCTGCAGAGAGGGATACAATATCAGGATGACAATTTTTCCACACAATGATATGTTTTAGTTGTAACACCTTTTTCCCCTTTTCAAATGTGCACTACTAGGTATAGCTCCATCACCATTCAACATGCATTTGTTCTAATTATTTGTACACCAGTATATGGTATAATAATATCTTTATCTAGATTAGGGGGAGCTCTGTACAAGTGTTCCTTATTCACATGATTGACAGGTGAATAGCTGAGGGTTTGATGTAGTTATTTAAAGTTGACACTAAATCGTCCCTACAGGTAACGTGTACGGGTGTGCCACACCTGAGATTGTGACATTGCTATCAATGTGTGCTATCACTGTGTGATATCCTATCAGTGGTTAGTTAACATACAAAATATCTGTATACTTGACAAGGTGAACACTTAGAATATCAATAAAATATTAGTTCAAAAGTTGAAAAATTATGAAAACAAGTGCAATTATGCAATAAATAATTGGAATTCATAACCAAAATAATATTTTAATACCAGTAGTAGTTTTGCTAGTCATGGGGGCAGGAGGCATTAGTTTTATTGCACAAAACAATTAATTTAAATCTTGTAAACGAAATGAATGAAAACTACTTGATTATAATTGCGTATAGTCTTTGAACATTAGATTTCCCAACTAAACAGGTGATGTTTGACGAGAATGTCTTGAACAGATTTTGTGATTGAGTAAGATGGAGATTTCTTTTTCTTGATTGGTAGTTCCCAATCCATGGACAGATTGAAAGCAAACTCTGACAGAAGCCTGCAATAAACCACATTACATCAGGTCAGAGATGATCAGAGTCGTAGAGGCAAGCACTCAATCGGGGCAAACTCTCAGGTTTGTGTAAAATTGTTACTATGAAAAATATCTAGGTTTAAAATAAAATTTAAACAACAAGTTAGAGCTACATTTGTCTTATAAAACAGAAGGCCCAATTAACTTTCAAAGCATGCATTCACATCTATCTGTTTACAAACAACATGGGGATATGTATAAACAACAGCTCATGCACAGAAGCAGGGGGTGACTACATACAGAGGATTACAGACTTACCTTAGTTCACATTTGATTTGTACCCATCCTGGACTCCGCATGAATGACCAGGGGTGATACCATTTCTCTACAATATCCAGACCAGAACACAGAGTCTCCAGCCACAGATGCAGTACCTGCTCACTGGAAATAGAGAGCATCTTATACAATTACTTAAATTCATTGTGTTTAAAGTAAACAAGTTCATAAATAAAAATATACAACAGGGAAAGAGGAGAACAGGGTTCACAGCGAAACACCAAAATGAAAGAATACTTCTTTAAGTTTTAATGTTAATATTTCTGTGTCGCCTAACAATTTTACAGCAATCCAGTCATAAAATGACAGTCCCCACCTTATTCCAAAAATAAAATAACAAAGATGCCTTACAATATCTTGAAAAAAAAAAAAACAAACAGAAGACTAACTGTAACTTCCTAAGAACAGCATGTATAATCTGGCTTTCACCAAAGAGGGCATAACAAGGATCTCACTTACTTAAGGCCACAGCAAATGAGTGATCGGAACTTGACATCCATCTGAGCATGGCAAGCATCATGTGACACGTTTACAGCGTGGACAGCCTAAAATCAGGAAAAAAAAACACAATAAAATTAAGCACATTTACAGTTGAACTTTAATGTACCTAAAATCCATGAAAGTAGTTGATACACAGATTGTTATTTTGTTTACATGTTTTGCCTTTTTATAACATACCCTGTATAAAATCTCCTCTGGTGTAAGTACTTTGCCATCTTCATCAAGTCTAAAATACAAGTTTATAATAGAAATTTGATTCATAAATCTAAACCTAAATAGTACAATCATTACTTAAACATTGCTTAGAGTACGTAGATTAGATGGCAAGATTATACAGAGGTTTATCAGTTACAATAGATCAATAAATATCAATGCACAATTCCCCTCTAAACTGAGCCATATAATTGCTACATGTACTGCTTAGTGACTATTAAGAGAGCTATGCAGTTATTCTTGTATATGACCTTTACAAAGCCCTACCTGTAGGTTTTACATAACACTAGTCTGGAGTACACAGATTGGAAGTCCTTCTCCACTTCCTTGGTTGCTGCCTACAAAGACAACATTTTGCCAAATCATTACAAGGACATATATTTTTTTTCCTTCAGATATTTTTTTTTCCTTCAGATAGCAACAGTTGGTACTGAATAATAAAGGTTTCTTCAACAAAATAGGGTAAACATAAGACATTACATCTCTTATTATACCAAACTGACGAGATTTTTTTTGTAACAGCTTTGGCTGAAGTTATAGGGGAAAACATTAGAAATAACAAACCTCCTCTAAAAATAACCAAGGATGACAGGGGGTCCCTAGAATAGATGACCTCTTCAACCCGTGCTCAAACACAGCCTTTAATGCTGGACATAATCTGAAATAAAGCCGATGTTGTGTTGACAAGAGATGAACCTGCTACATGTACATAAATTAAACCATTGTTTAATAAAATCCATTGACAGCAGATAACAATTCTTAACTTGTTAATCTACTAAATACTGGGTTCTATCAATGTTAAGAATATGAACATTTGGATTTTTCCTTGACACTTTATAATCAAGTTGTGCTGTATCTGTTTGAAGTTATGATGTGTATTGAGACAGCAAAGCAATATGCTTGTGCCTATGCTACATGTAAGTACTGATAGGGGAACTTGTATCTTTGCTGGATGTACCCCCAGTATATAAGACTTTAAACACCTAAGCTGTTTGTAATTTAACATGATGTATATAAGACTTACGTTCCTCTGACCAGGTCTGTAATGGTCTCTGTGACACTGTCGTCTCCTGCAGAGCTGTAGTGTTTACTCCTCTCATCCAACAACTCCACAAACTTAGCAGGGAACCAGCCCCTCAACCCATTCAGCTCCCCCACCCAACAGTGCTCATCCTTCTGAGATATGATCTAAGGAAGCATTCGAAAGAACATCATATTTTTGGAAGACAAGAGTGTTGTATTGATTGTTCATATCAATCCTGAAATTATTTTTTATAAGGATTTTCCAAAAAATAGATTAAATTAAAACAATTCAATTGTGCACCTTATCAGTATTGTTTTCTGTTCAGTATGAATACTTACTGTAATGATGTCATTTTTTCTGAAGCCTAACTCATCATCATCATGCCTCTCAAAGTCCAACAATGCCTTCGCTCTCCTTCTCTTGTTTCTTGCCACATTCAGGTAGTTCTCTAGATCCCTGGCATGACTTTCCATGGCGTAGTCTGCTGTTAATATCTAAAAGAAATCATCAAACTGGGAATCAATACAAGGAATCAAATAGGGAAAAAAGATTAACAAATATTTTAAATATAATACAATGTACATGTAAGTTCATAGTTCATACATATACCAGTAACATTGATGGTTTAAAAACTTGGAAAAAACCAATTCATATACATATTTCCACTTAGAAATGCATAAAATATCTCAGAAAAGAACTTTTCAAATATAAATCATAATTACCACTTTATTATTCTTGGGGTCCAGGGACTGGAAATGACGGGCTATTTTGAGTATGGCCTCCCTGAGGTCCACAAGAATTTCTGTTTGGCGGATATTTTTAGCTTTACCAAAGTCATCCTCTTCTATCTCTCCCCAAAGTAAAGTTGACACTAAGGAGCGAGATCTTTTCAAATGCCTTTTGTTTAATTGCTGAAAGAAATTGATCAAAATGTATACATATCATGTATGTTAAAACCAAACTTAACCAATCTAAGAGAGAGATACTACAAAACCTTACCTGTTTGGGCAGGTTCTTTGCCGAGTCTGGATTAACTATTGCACCTTGGTCTGCCATTAAGTAGGCTAAGTGTTTCCTTCTCTGAGATTCTATCACCATGTCTGTGAGCGAGCCAGCCACTCGGTATGAGACCTACAACACCAACCGGGCTGTCTACACTACTGTTTTGGCTTGTTTGGATGTGCTTTATTGAAATATGTATCGTACAATTCTTCAGAAAAATTATTCTGATGTTAAAAATGATGATAAGAGTACCTCAATTAGTTCTTCTACATCTTGAACATCACCTGGCACATCTGACAGGGAATTAAAGATCTGAGCTGAGTTGTCAAGGGTACGCAACTCTTCTTCCTATCATACAAACAGTAAGTACATTTATTTACATAATATGGATAATAGGGCATCATTTATCAAAATCATATCACCAGTTACATTAGCAATACAATAACAGAAAAAATGGTTTATTATAGATCAGCATGCTAAAACACACTATGTTATTACATACATGAAGATGATTAACAATTCATACACAGAGTTTAAAACATGTATGTGTATATGAAGACATTAAAGCAACACAAAAACAGAGTATAATTTCTGGTTAGTGAACCTTTTTTAACAAATTTCACAGCTGTTTGTGACACAAAAGTGAACTGCCTAACAAACCTTCATCTTAAGCATGCCCATTGTGATTTGGAAGAGGACGGTGGAACCCTCATAGAAAAACAGATCCCAGATCCTGAGGAGCACCTTCATGTGAACCACACTGGCAAATATAGTGAGGAACCAGTGTAAGCTGATCAGGGAGAGCTCTGTAACGACATGCAACGGGCAACAGCTGTGTTAGCTAGCATTGGGCCATAGGTTATCATGCAAGCAGTCAACACAGGTAGAATATAGAAGTTTGCATCTAAACACATATACAGTTATTTATTGGCCTGTGGTATTTGAATTGAAAAAAAATTTATTCATGTTTTGGTTAAATTGGAAAAAACTAGTATTATTCTTAGTGATGTTGCAATCATCGATTATAATCGAAAATCATACTATTGTTACCACATTCTAAGCGCTCAATCATAAAAGGTTTCATTACGATTAATCGGTTGAGGTTTTTTTCCCTTTCAACGAGTGCATATCATAAACAGAATATTCTAGACACGAGCTATCTAAACCCTGAAAAGGCACGCAGTCTGAAAATGGCTGACAGACATCGACATGTTAGACGAGCTCCATATCCTTACCCAACAAATAAAGCACATTCTCGAATTTGGACGTATTTTGGTTTCAAGAAAATTAATGTTGGACTGCCTACTAAAGAAAATCTTTTGAATACAACATTTTTATGGTTAGAAATACTAAGTAAATTAAAATACGAAAGGCCTAGTAACAAGTCTGTAAATTGTAACTTGTTTTTTTACATTTACTTAGCACTAAACTATAAAATATAAAAATCTCCGATTATAATCGATAATTAGTTAGTTGCAGGATACCGATTATCGATTATGAAAATCTCACCGATTCCCATCACTAATTATTCTAAATAAGCTTCATAAATTTTACCAAACTACATGTAGTACATGTAATAAATATTTTATATATTTGATTTAATTTAGCAAATTCCAACTTTTTTATTACAATTTAAGATTCCATTTCTGTAACCTTTTAAAATTATAAAAAAATCGCACAAATATCTTAGATTCTATTTCAGTTCTATTTCATTTCTATTTCAATTTATGAACTGGCCTTTTCAATTTCTTTACTTCCTCAAATTGAGTAAATGCTGACAAAAGTCACATAAAGACGTACTATCTGTGCTAGTAATTTTTCCACATTCCCTACAGATATACATGTACATAACATATTTTCTTTTTAGTGAACGTTTTCTTTCCCTAATAAGGTATTACTATTACATGATTGTAACATGCCACACATGAAAACACACACTGCCTCTGCCTAAATATCTACACACACTAACCTATATCATGTTCCTTCAGCACCAGGTCTATGTCTGGTAAGTAGCTTATGATCAAGTGCCTCATCACTCTCTGATCGGCCTGTTTAGCGTAAGACATTCATTAAAATGTGTTTTGTTTGTTAATACAACAAAGATCATTAAATAGTTTCCTTTACTAAGTCACTGAGTGGTGATAAGTGTTTCTGACCTGAATCCCAATCAAAGTACTGGAGTAGTAGGAGGCCGGCAGTAGGTCCTCAATGATGGCACACATCATCCAGAACGTGTCCTCCTCCTCCATGAACAGCAACAGGGAGCCCGCGATCTACCGGTACACAGAACAACACAGTAGTGTTAAATAACAACACAGCAGTGTTACAGAACAACACAGCAGTCAGAGTGTTACAGAACAACATGACAGTGTCACAGAACAACACAATTGTGTCATAGAACAACACAGTAGTGTCACACAAGTACCATTACTATAGTATTTCTGAAGAAAGCTAACTAGATTACTATCCACTAAGTCAATTAGATGGCAAATTACAGTCATTCATAATCTGTATATAAAATAATATAACAAATATCATTATTATACTTTCATGTTAAATACTGAAATCTGATTGGTTTAGACGCAGTTGACAATCCGTTCTAATACCCTCCGCTTTAGCAACACACTTGGCAACGGGCCGATAGAACGAATTGTTACATGCGCGTAAATTATGCGCATAAGGTTCGCCGTAGAACTAACGTCTTTTCTATATAAAAGCATTAAAGTTTGCTATAAAATTAAGACATTCAGTATAATAAAATAAATAGTGCCTGTTTGGGAGGGTACCAGTTGAAATTGACACCCCTCGAAAACCATTGTCAACCTCCGCTTCGCGTCGGTTGACAATGGTTTTCTCGGGGTGTCAATTTCAACTGGTACCCTCCCAAGCAGGCACTATTTGTATACTGTTTAAGGCATAAGTGGGGATTTGCTTCCAGTAAAATTTACTTCGTCATTAATGATCTTGAGAGCCAATAAACATACCACTCCAGTGCCCTGACAGTAGCCGATGTCTGGATACAGCCAGGCCAGACCCCTCAGTATCCTCCTCAGCCTCGGGACCCCTGTTCCATGGATATTACAGAAGCAAGCATTGCTTGGCATTGTTCTTAGTAAGTCCTAGAAATCAAGGGGAACACATCCATAATTTTCATATCTAATAATGTACATTTGTAATGTTTTTAAGAAATTCTGTCATTTACATATTTCCTAATACATGTACCTGATACATGGAAAACAATATACATGCCAATCATATAACACATGTATGTATAATAAGTACTGTAATTCCAGGCAATTCTAAAAATCAATACATATGTATTTATATGGTACCTTCTCAATTTGTTTTGATGTCATAAGTAAGTCATTAGAGCTGGCTTTGACGATGTCTTTGTAAGTCAGGTCAGACTTGAGTTTCTTCTCCATTCCTCCTGATAGCCTCATCCAGATGTGTGGGCGGAGGGAATGGGGAATCCCCTGCTTCACCATCCCTCGCAACTTCTCAGATCTGGGCAGTCTGGGTTCAACCTATACAACAATGCAACAGGAATCAGTGATTCATTCTGAAAATGGTCTTCATGGGTCCAGAGGACCCCTCTTAATCATATCTATGAGTCCCAAGCCGAAAACAATGAGTCCATATTTTATTCCACAAAGAACATGAATATCCAACAAGCTACATTTATTCAAACTCAAATTCTAAATGACCATACTAAGAAACAGGCTAAGTGCCGTCACTGGGACCCTTCTGAGTTTTCTCTGTTTCTTTATCGCCACTATCATTTATTTCACGTTCTGGATCAGCGTTCCTTTCAACATGAACCTCTTTGTTGTTATAAATCTCAGAATAACTGCCACTTGTCTACTTTTTCATAAACTCTGGTTAATCCATCCTGGTTCAGGAGGAATTTTGTCTGTTTTATTCAGTGGCATCGTGATCGACATCAATTTCCCCACCGTAATGTCATGTATCATTGAATCTCATTGGTTAATCACTAAGTGTTGACCAATGAGATTTCGGCTTTTGTGGTGTGTTTTTTTTATTTGGAACATTTCAGGCGTCTAGTTAGAAGGTTAAGAAAGGAACAATTGATGTTCTGGAATTTCTTAGCGAGAAAATGTGTATATGTATTTCTAAATTTAATGCGCCCTTTGGGATGCACATATAATGAAATTATGTGTCCTGACCAAAATTCGTGCGTATTTTACGCAGGACGCATGTCAAAATAAATCACTGAGGAATCAGTCAGTGTGATTGAATAGGGCCTAGACTTGTTTACTGTACAAATACAGCATTTCATTGCAGTCATAATAAAACATGTACCTTGTCCCATGTCAAATCCCCCACTTCATTGTTATGTGTGAACTCTAAGTATGCTGTCCACTTCAAGCGATGCTGAGGGTCCTCCACAAAAGGAGTACTCAGTAATTTACTTGAATTCTCCTCAGGACCATCTACAATAGTCATTACGTGTTATAACAGAAATGTTTGTAATTCCCACCGTCTGACGAAAAAAATAAATCCACACTAATATGTTATTTAAATTTTTACACAATAATACTATTTTCCATAAAGATAGATTAATGTTTGACTTTTATCAGCAGCTTTAAGGATTAACAAAATATTTTATTGAAGTTTTCTTACAACTCCACAAAATATTACACACCTTCTTCCTCTACTTTAAATCCAAACTCATCATATCTGTAATCAAGCTGGCCATTGGGATCTTCTGGCTATTGAATGCACAAAATACTAATTATAGAAAACATACAAAAAGTAAACATCACATAAATAAAGATTAATAAGGAAGTACACATACTTTAATAGTTATGCTGTTTCATTTTATAGTGTATTCATTAAATTTACACTTTTCTGCAACAGTTTTGAATGGTTTACAGGTAACAAAAATTCAGATACAACTGACTTTAGAGCACTTTATTCTGACTTACTGGATTTCCTAACTTTGCTAGTATATCTTCTGGCCACATAGACGGAGTCAGTGCTGAGAATGGCCCCCCAGGGGTGGGAACAAAGTCTGATGAACTGGCATACTGACCAGTGGAGACACTGACATTTTCTACGTGTCCAGCCACCAAGTCATCTTCATCTTCTGACAATGTTTCAACTGCAATTTCAAGATAATACAAAAAATTACATAACTAGCTCAAAAAATGTCTTTACTTGAATATAAAACTATCTCATATCATGTATATACCTAGTCAAGTGCTTTAGCATCTATCTGCATGTAAACAGGATGGGATAAATAGTTATAAACTAAACTGGAATTCGAACCTGGACCCACAATTCTAACATCAGGTACTCTACAAACTTAGCTCTCTGGCACCAGCAATGTGACCATCACATTCCTCCCCCCTAAATAAACCGGTCCTACTAAACAGAGAACTCTGAAGAACTCTAGAGAACCCTAGAGAACTCTAGGATTATTTCATTTAAAGGGGCTAATAAATGCTTTATTATGTATGTATCTGTTCAATTACATGTTATACTACATATATAAAGTCATTAAAATTGATTTTAAATGCAAATTATCGAACTAGTAGTATTACAATTGGCGTGATCGTCAAACTCCGATCCCCATATTTATAGACATGCATATCAAGCAAAGTCACTTGTTTCTACAGTAAAGTTTACCTCGTGGTATAATATATGTAATAACACAGGCACAGGTACCTTACGTGAAAGATATTTTTTTATATAAAGGCAATTCATGCACTCTTTAACACTCCTAACTTATATCATTTATTATTTTTGAAGTTGACAACAAGCAAAACACCAATATCTTAAAATCATAACAAAACACAAACGAATAATAAAGAAACAAATAGCTACAAAATATAAAAAATAATTTACCCTAATTAAAACCCAATATTAAGAAACTATATCAAATGTTGATTTTGTTAAAAGATTTTATAGAGACCTCCAAAAAAGTAATGCACGAGTAAACCACTCGGGATCGAGATCCGTTGAAATAATTTAGTCTCCTCCCCACCTAATTTGTGCGTGAAATTTACTTAAAACCAAATATTTTAAATAAATATTTTGAAAAAAACCCAACTTTTTCATCATATCAAATGCAAAAATACATTCTAAAGTCTTTAAATATTAAAAAATCGCTTGAGTTCTCTAGAGTTCTTTAGAGTTCTCTGTTTAGTAGTACCCTAAATAAACCTATAAAGTCCTTCTCCCTAAAGTATTCTTTGTCGCTGAAGATCCACAGCCAAGGTTCTTTCCCCTGGTGCAAGTTAACCTTCAGTTCAAGGGGTTGGTCTGAGGACCAAATGTAACAGGATGCAAGAAATAATGATGGATCAGACCAACATTGGAATCAGGGCCCCTTGAATCTCAAGTCAGGTGCTCTACAAAGTGAGCTTTCTTGAACCCTCGAAAGATCCAGTCTGACTGTCACACAAATAATGTGGTATTCACTTGCACTTTTGATATTTAAAAGGATTGGTTAAAACATGTCCGCATGTAACTTTACAGGACACGTCAAATTTTAACCAAATTTAGATCAAAACATGGATGACAAAAATTAGATGTAAACCCCCCCCCTCCCCCGCCCCAGACTCGAAGTAGTGACTCTAGCTCAATTGCGCAACAACATATGTCAATCAAAATATCACGTCTGCAAAAGTCTCCAAACGATTTCAACACTGTCACTTTCAAGTGTGTCGGAACCGAACATTGCTTATGTGGCATATGTTCGCCATGTTTTGCTCAGCTTCCAATGGTACTACTCTGCAAAGAAAATAAGGCCAAAATGCAACAAACCAGTTGTAGCTTTACTGCTATATCCATCCGGATTTCTTGAGCCAAACACCGACTTAGCCAATTCCATGGCGTAACACAAACAGTTTTTATTTATCCGAATACAAACATTAAACCGTCTGCATTAGTCGCATCTCCGCCATTGTTGTTTTTACATTATGATTTTTTATGCAAATTAGGTGCGTAATAAAATATCGATTTTTACATTCTACAGAACTTTTATTGAAACCTAACTTTGATTCTCGATTCTTAAATTTGTCTTACTTTTATGAATATCCATTAATACAATGGTTTAATTATGAATTCTAAGCAAGAATATCATACAAACATTGGACTATATTTTTACATAAAATAATCATTATATCAAGCCCGATGTTTTTAATTATTCGAACCCGATCTCTTTTTTAAGTTGGGTTGGATACAAGGGCTCTGACGTTATATATTTTTCTTTCATAATAAAAACATTAAACCCCTATCTAATATAATATGAGAAATATATAACCTCAGATGCCTGTATGGACCCTATGTACAATATATATGCGTCCCAAGTCATGAAAAATAATGATCTCAGAATTAATAGGGAAAAAAATAATGAAAAATAAAATGAACAGAAATTAATTTTAACTTTGGCCCAACGTGGAACAATATTTGGATGAATAGAAATATTTAAAATATTTTTCAGTGTGTAGATAAAAATAGAAAAAAGGCTGTTGTTCCTGTAATAAAAATTCATCCTATGGTATAATCATATTATGGGGTAAACTGTATCACAGAAACAAGTGCCTGTAATTCTTTATTTTTTTTAATCATGCTTTACTTTACAAAACATTGAACATGATATTAAAATCATTTTTCACATTATCATTAAATTCATTAAAGACATTTAAAATGTTTTACGGTGCTACCGTTGTGGCGAGCACAGCAAGAATTACACATACCTTGCATCATTGTCGTCTTAGTGTTATTTAGTTATCAACGACCGTTAAATAATTTTTTGAGAGAGAGAGATTATTATATAATATTTCTAAGTTTAAATAAATTCTTACAAAATACATAGACTTGCTTCCCTAAAACCGTTCTTTACTTTTGGAGAGAATTGATCCGTCTGTAAAATATAATTTTTGTTTAATTTGGTCAAAAGTGTTAACGATAAATACAGTATTTTTTTTTTTGGTTCCTTTTTTTTCCCTGTTCATAATTTTTTTTTTTTAAATTCGTTTATTTTTGCATTCTAATTACATACGTTATCCGTGCCCCCGGTCCCTGTTTGTAGGTGTGTAATTTCCCATTTTCTAATTTAATGGTTTGACTATATGCAATATCTGCATATTTTTTTTAACTGTTTATTTTTTCTCTTTATTTTTTTTTTATTTAGTTCAAAATGTCCTATTTTTTTTATTTCCTCCCTACTCATACTTACTGTACATGCATGCAAAATTAGCTTAAAATTGGATCGATATGACAGTAAAGTGTGGCTCTTGCTAGTATATATATAATCTCTCTATCAAAAAAAAATTTAAAAACAAATCATATGTCCATGAGGCAGGTATCGCAGTCTATTCTGAATAGCTAGTGCAAGCGTTACACATGTTTGATCCACCTCTAAATTTATCGCGGGAAATCACTGTGACGTCATACGTTAAATTCCATAATCATTTGTTTACGTATTTCAACTCAATACGATGGAATGGAAGCATGTAAAAAATCTCTTGGGTGTCACAAAAGCTTGTGTGGTACTCAAAACGTGTCTTCAAACCTCAAGGCACCGTAAATTACGAGTTAAATGTCAGCCATTTTTGGCATAGCACCACGGGTGAAAATATTAGAGAGCATTATGGGACCGAGACAAAAAATTTTGTTTGATGAATCTGTAGGTTTAGCTCGTTCTTTTTCCCGCGCACACTGGTTCTTAGAGCTCGCTGCGCTCGCTATTAATTTTACTCCCGGAAGAGGAGAGCTCATTCTGATAATGAAACCACATTATTTATAGGGTATAGAGATCCCTTTAATCTGTTTCGGCTTGGAAACTTCAAAGTTGCTATTTTAATAGATACTAGACAACTTACAAAATATAATATTCAAATTGCAATCTATTTTACGAATTTGAAGTCCATTGAGCTAATTTTCGTAGCTATTTTCTTCTTTTTTTTGTGAATAAACGCGTAACTTTCCAAGCAAAAAAAACCGCAAAACTTTCGCAATATTACGCATTACTTTCGCAAATAAACGCGAAACTTTAAGATATTGCTCTTTCAAGCTGGAACAATTGAATGAAAACGAATAGGATTGAGTTTTCCATGGCTGCAATCAGATTCTTTGAATGTTTGAATTATCTTTGCTTCTTTTTGGAAGAGGTGAAGAAGTAGTCACAGTGTATTTTTTAAAATATAGATATATGGATTACTGACCCCTTCATAAATTCAGATTTCATCATAATAGTTAAAAGTTTTCTAGTGATATAATCCGTCTCCGTTGATTTATATATTACGTGAGTTCTATCAAAATTATTTTTTTTTAAATCTATCTTTTTATTTTCCTTAAATAAATCAAACTTTATTTTTTTTTAAGTATAAATTATTTTATATAAATTCATTTAAAAAAATTAATATATCAAGTAAGAATTGTATCAACACACTCGTTGATTTATATATTACGTGAGTTCTATCAAAATTATTTTTTTTTAAAATCTATCTTTTTATTTTCCTTAAATAAATCAAACTTTATTTTTTTTTTTAAGTATAAATTATTTTATATAAATTCATTTAAAAAAAAATAATATATCAAGTAAGAATTGTATCAACACACTCGTATATGTACATACGATTTATTATAAATAGATTAAGAGATTTTTATTTCATTTTGGATGCACGTGTAGAAATACGGATATCATTCGTGTAGGAAATTCACGTTTAAAAACCATTTGTTTATCTATCTTTCTTTCTTTTTATTATACTGTCATAGGAAAAAAGTTACATTAATCGAACCAGCGACCGAATTTCTATTTATTTATTTGGATAATTAAAATTGATTAATACTTTAATAAGAATAATAAGATATTGAAAAAAACTTCTGTACGAAGTTGTATTAGATCAGAGCATGTATATGTGTGTGTGTGAATATGTTATATTGTAAACGAAAAATAGTAAATATAAAAGGATATTACTTGTAAATGCGCTAAATATTGTCACAAGTACATGAATCTTTCAATATTCTAAGCGCGAAGTCCCGAGTCCGCTTTTATTAGCGCAAGTTCCTCTGTACATTGCGAAAGCTAAGCGGTTTTTTTTTCTTTACGAAAGTAACGCCGAAATTTTGTCATTTAATCGCCCCCCAAAAATACGCGTTATTTTTCGCAAAACTTTTCATTCGCGAAAAATTCTTATCTTTCAGCTTCGACCCCCCCCCCCCCCCCCAAAAAAAAAAAAAACAAACAAACCAAACCCAACCCCCCCAAAACCCCCCAAAACCCAACAGAACAAAACACACACACACATGAAAAAATTCCATATTTACATTTGAGTACGAAGATGAGCACTAAGGGCTTTCGTATCGGTACATAAACGTGAAGTACGGGGAGAAATAGTTGGTACTACGGGCAGATAATTCAGAAAATAACTGAAAGAGTTTTGACCCTTTAAAGTGTAGGAATATTTTGTTTCGTCTTAGTAACGACAACAATTAATTAAGTATTTTCCTATGATATTTATCAATCAGCCTTTATCAATTATTATAAGACAATTATCCATTGTAGGGAAATATCAACCAGGGTCACAAATTTTTACACACGCTTTTAAGCAAATTAAAGAAAATAATATGAACTATATTGACAGGTACTCTTCGGCGTAAGGTTTTGTTTACACGTACTGAGTAATCCGCCATTCTCCAACATGTGAATGATGGTGTATAATTTAATCCAATGACATAGGAATTTGCTTCTCTCGGATCTTAATTTCGATTTTAAACAGTAGGCATGTCATCAGAGGCCGTAGTAAAAACTGTTGCCAAGAAATTGTAAGTATTACTAAAGGAGATCTTTATTAAATGTCAGTCTTTTACAAAAGCTGTGATAAACTCTTGAAAATCAGTTCTATTATATTATTTAGAAAATATAGTTGTTAATTATTGAATACAATGGTCTTGTTGCAGAACATTGTTAATGCAACTATCAGACTTTGTAAGATTAAAGATGCTTAATATATTTTGCTGCAAACTGGCAAAGTACAGTTATTATTAATTACATTAAAAGATACTGAATGTGTAGTATAAATCTTCTGTAGAAATGGCATAAAAAACAAACATAGTTTAATTGATTTCTCTTATTTCAACTGTCCAGTTTAAAGCAAATTAATTTATTTTCATGTGTTTGTACCACATATGTACATGTATGGGTTGTGGGATTGAATGGTTGGATGCAAGGACATTTCTCTTCGAAACACCTTTCATGTGGAGATGTTTTGCTCTCAGATGATCATCAGCCTTTAAACATTCACAATATACACATAAATACACACAGAAGAGACGGGTACGCATATATTTACAGTACAACTATGCACACTGATCGAGGGATGACATCGTTAAAACACAGCACAGCAAATCTTATACACAGATCTTCAAACATCAAAGACAGCTGTGTATATGGATCCAAACACTAAGTGAGATGCTATGATCTCCAAGTTATCAATTTCATGATAATTAACGTTTAACGCCAGTATTATTCTTTTTCTCCTTGTAAGATTAATTGACACGGAGAGTTTCCAAATTGAATTAAACACCACCGCAAACTAAACACTGTCCAGGACACTTTATTATGATGAATAATTGAATATACAAATTACATCGACCTGGATACAAATTTCATTGATTTATAAGTGATTTACAATCTAGAGAGAATTTAGTGAATAGGAAAGATAAACAAAAGTAGAACTTTTTTAAAGAAGTATTTTTAAGTCAATATATGCATTAAATGTAGAAAAATTGAGTTGAAAATAAATGTTCCTGTACATGTATATAAAATTTTCATAAATTTTGTAAGCGAAACATCAAGGAGCGAAATGTTCCGGGGCAAAATGTCTCTGTGCCGTCTTTCGGAGCAAAACATCTCTGCATGAATCATATATATAGGAGCAACATGTCTTATTACAATTGGGTGGGTGGAGGGATTCAGTACTGTATAAAATCCTTTCTGATATCATCACAATGAAATGATTAATCTGACAAATTCATTACTTGAGTGCTTTCATATTCAGGCAAACTTAATTATACATGTTACATAGTGATACATGCAAATTTATCAATTTCTAAATTTTATAAAACAATACGCTCTTTTTTTCTTAAAATATTTCATTGTATTGACACATGCAAAGGGATCAGAGAAAAGTTCTTAATAATAACTAGCTTGTTGATTCTTATGTACAGGTACATGTTAGGAAATACTTCATACCTGTCAATGTTGTAAATAAAGGAAACAAAACATAAAAGAGGAGAAACTGTTGTGCACACATAACTTAATTTCCTTAATAATAATACCTGCCTGTAGGTATTAACTTTGTTTATTATTTGTGTCTATTTTTTGCAATCTTATTTTGATGAGATCATTACTGTTTGTTTAGGAAGTACTACTTTGATGTGAAGAGACTGGAAGATGGCTTTGATCTGTCGGGAGTAAACAGCCCCCAACTTGATCATCCTCCCCTAAAATCGGTAAGTAGCCTACAAGTCTGTTCTTCAAATCTGAGTAGTACTATACCAGCATATTATTTATTCACCATGATATATTTCTTATAATTAAGTGCAGGATAAACCTATAAACAGCAGAAAACCCACATTTCATAACACCCTTGTTGTCCACCCTTGCATTTATCAAAGTCTTCTACATTGAACTGTCACTTTCTCCCTCATAAAAATTGAGCTATATGCTCTAATATGATTTTAAATCCATTTGCCTCAATGTGGAGCTTCTTCAAAGCCACTTCAGTTTAATATGTTAAATGTACAGAACTCAGGAACACAAATCCAGACTCTTCAAGTTCCCTTGAAAAAAGTTCTCATGCACGACAGAATGAATGGTATCATTGATAAGATAGATTATAGTCTTATCAATGTTTGTTTGGTATAAAGATTACTGGTACAAATGCATGATGTCTAGCATTCAAAATATTCCACTGTCTCTGTCTTCTCTGCAATGATCTAATTATGTACTTTTTATTAAAATTTTATTTAGTGCATGTAATTATCAAATGTCTTTTTTTGCTTTAGTAGAATAGTTTAATGTTGAAGGAAAACTTATTAATTTGATGAAGTACTGTCTGAAGATAAAAAACTTTCCAACTGTAAATGAATTATGCACATATCAGATGGTAAAATATACATCTTTGCATGACATAGACATAGTAACTAAGCAATAAGAGAAGTTGAAGGTACACTGTTATTGATTTATTGATGATATAATGACTTATTTATGATGCTGACCCTAATTAGTATCGATAAGGGTGAATTGCTGCACCCCAGACTTTTGACAGTGTGTCTATCTGTGCTGATGCTATGTATTATTATTTTGCTCAGAGGCCGACTCTTCAATATGATGGCTTGCATGACAGGGCCCTCAAGCACTACTTCAGCCTACCAAGGGTCCGAGTCAAGCTCACTCAAATGGATCCGGTAAGTAAACACTGTGGGTATGCTAAAGTACGTATTGATGTACCCGGGAAGCTGACAGCAATGAAAAAGTGTACAAATGATGGTGCCTGGTCTTCTGAATTAATTCTGTACACTGGGTAGAGAATACATTTAGATACAATATAATGATTAATGAATTTTAAGAAGAGTTTAACTTTGAATTTTTATGGAGTTAAAGACTAAATTGTGATCTCAAACTGTCATCTTTGTTAGAATATTCTTTGATTTTATTTTCTTTTGAGATATTCAATTATTTCAACAAGATTAAATCTAATTGTCTCGATGCATTCTGAATTATAAAGTGAATAAATTTTTGTAGGTATAAAAATATTTTTTTCAGGTAATTACATGTAATGTAGTAAAAAAATGAAATGACATCGCAGTACATGTATTACACTAGTGATGTCTTTCAGTCTGCTTTAAATCTCCTGGATAATCAGCCCATTGAGATGTTTTGTGTTGTGGGAGTGAGGCGTTAAATATTTACTGTTGACGAGATTCATGTTTGTCTTGTATAACTCTCCCAAAAGTTTGCTTTCACAACAGATCAACAATACAACCATTAGGCTGATCCAGATAGAAAATACACTCAAATCCTTGTTAAACAGGATCCATAGGATAATACAGAGATTTACAGTAGATATCAGAATAATTATTGGTCATGAAGCATTTATCATTATCTTTTAAAGACAGTTGTTCAAAAGATTGTTTTTGCCTCAGGAGGATGTTAAACATGATTCAGGGCTACAAGACATGGTTATAGAATACAATCAACTCAACTGAAGATGAGCTAGCTGTGAATTATTGCTGAATTATTAATGAACTTTGGTAAATAAATCATTCGTTTTCCTTGCCCTGAGACTTTATCGACATCACTTGATAAAATATTCTGAAATTATTGAAACAAACACACATTTCTGGGCAACTAGTGGATCTCTTTAATATCATCAAAACATCCCCCAGGGGTAGGTTGGGGCCACAATGGGGGTCGAATTTTTACATAGGAATATATAGAGTAAATCTTTAAAAATCTTCTTCTCAGAAACCAATCAGCCAGGAAAGCTGAAACTTATGTGGAAGTATCCTAAGGTAGAGTAGATTAAAAGTTGTAAAAATCGTTACCCCGGGGGTAGGGTGGGTCCACAATGGGGGGGTCGAATTTTTACATAGCAATATATACAGAAGAGTCTTTAAAAATCTTCTTCTCAGAAACCAATCAGCCAGGAAAGCTGAAACTTGTGTGGAAGAATCCTCAGGTAGTGTAGATTCAAAGTTGTGAAAATCATGACCCCCAGGGTTAGGGTATGGCCACAATGGGGGGGTCAAATTTTTACATTGGAATATATAGATTAAAGTCTTTAAAAATCTTCTTCTCAAAAACCAATTGGACAGAAAGGCTGAAACCTGTATTGAAGCATCCTCAGTTAGTGTAGATTCAAAGTTGTGAAAATCATGATCCCCGTGGGTAGGATTGGGTCACAACGGGGGGGGGGACAAATTTTTAAATAGGAATATATAGAGAAAAATCTTCTAAATAACCATTTGTTTAGAAAAGCTGTAACTTTAGTGGAAGCAACTTCAGATAGTGTAGAATCAAATTCGTTAAAATCAAAATCTTCAGGAGTCGGGTGGGGCCACATTGGGGATCCAATTGTACAATTAAGGAAAACATTTTAATTTTTCACAAAAACTGAAATGTTATCACATATGGTTTTACTTGTATGCAAGCATTTTGACATATTGCTGATTCTTTAAAATTGTTTAGACTGGCACCTGGATGATTCTTGGGTCTCACAAGAGGTTCAGATTTTGATGTAGGTTTATCTCCCATATATAAACAATTGTTTAGGATCTTGTTGAGAACTACGATGCTCAACATGTGATATGACTATAAAATCATCCTGTTAGAGAAGGGACTTGATTACTAACATAAGAATATCCAAGGGAAAATAGATTTTTATTTTTACAGGATCTACATGTATTCTATTACATTGTCCAGATATTTTGTATTATGACTCCATTAAGCTGATTTTATCATGCCTATTGTTACTCAGGTGAGCGATGTGGCCCATGGACCTCTTGTTTTAAAATACTTTAAAAGTGTACTAGTGGGAATGATAAAGTACCAGTCATATAAAGGCATGGTTGTAACAAATCTGTTGTAATACCAGAGGTCTGCTTCCAGCCTATTGATGTCTTGATGGTAACTATGTATTTGGTATACACTCAGGAGAGGGCTCTTAGCTGCCTATTGATTTTTGAGTGGTTTTTTAGGCAGAAAACAAGCAACAATGAAGCTTTTATCACAGTGTAAACAACGGAATAAAACTCCGCTAACAAAAAAAAATGAAGGCACCGGGTACTCTTCGTAAACTGAAGATAATAAAGGACTAAAGAAAGTCATGAGTCAGCTCTACATGTTTATGTCTCATAATCCCCAAATAATCATGTTCCTTGATTCATATCACAGCTACATTTTGATTTTTTAAATAATGAATATATGCAATGATTAATTTATTTACCAATTCCACATAATCTAGGGTACATAAATTTGCTGAAATCTTGTGAAAAAATTTATTATCTGTTGTCACTGTAGATATTTTAATTACCAGTACTCTGTGTGTGGATTTAAAAATCCCATACTTGAGTTTGTTCTCTGCTTGGATCAACATTCTTAAAGTTTATTGCATGCAATATACTCCTCAACTGTGTGAAAAACTAGTACATATTCAAACCCAAAGAAATGCTAAGACAGCTGATAAGTTTGAAACACAAAAACTCCACCCCTAAGAGAAGTTTGAGACCTATGAGTCACTCTTGGTTATTTATTTTGGCTAGTTTGTGGACACAATATGACTCTTGGTTCCTTCTGTAGACCTGTGTAAAATTGTCCTTGAATGATTATGTTTTTTTTAAATAGGAAGTCACACTCATAATTAATTAACATGTGCAAATTATCAGTATACAACACCTTAGAGGGCAAATTTGACAGAAAACACACTTCTATAAAGGAATATAATTTATCTCAGTGAGAGTTATCTTTCTTGTTAGAGGGCCAATGTACCTTAATAAATTTTTTTAAGGATTTCAAATCTTATTTGTGCATGAATAATACAAGTATCTTGAGGAAAGACTGAACTGTTTCTTTGTTTTGCAATATGCTGATTTCGAAAGGATACTGTGCCAGATGTTAACTATGTTTTATTACAAAATGAAAAAGATGTGGTATTACATATAATTTCATGAATTATCAGCAAAATATATATACCCGTAACAATGAACCTTTTTGATGAAGGGGCAAAGTGAAGTTATTGCATTTAAACTTTCGAGAGCCAGTGTTCATGGATTATCAACTTTTTAATAGTTTGTGGATTATAAATTAAAGGAAGTAAATTATAAAGACTTTGTTTTAATTATCATTTGATGGGGATGTTATTTGTGGAGGAGGAAATACCTGGGAAATCTACAAAATTGAACCACCAGGAACTCTAATGATACCCCAGTTTTGGCTTGGGATGAGGAAGTTCTCATATCATTGCTTATATTGGTCTGTTCACATTGGTCTATTTGTTATAGGGAGAGTGTGAAGTTTTTTTTCATTATACATATATCTGCTTGCTCTAGCTGTTATAGAGGGAGAATGAATTATCAGTGATTGTATTAACTTGTTTGTTGTAGGGGGCAAGTGAGCCCAGGCAGAAGATTGTCAAGAAGAAGCTTAAGCGAAACATGATAAATTACCACTTCCTGGTAAGTGTAACATTGTTAATATTACCACTCCCTGGTAAGTGTAAAATTGTCAATTACACTGTAAAACTTTATTATATCATATTATTATTATATTTTTATCATTATTATATTACACAACCAATAACCACTTCATAATAAATGTACCATGATAAAATACTACTTCCTGATGAGTGTACCATGATAAAATACCACTTCCTGATGAGTGTACCATGATAAAATACCACTTCATAGTAAGTGTACCATGATAAAATACCACTTCATGATAAGTTTACCATTATAAAATACCACATCATGATAAGTTTAACATGATCAATTACCACTTCATGATAAGTATGACATGATCAATTACCACTTCATGATAAGTGTAACATGATCAATTACCACATCATGATTTGTATAACATGATTAATTACAACATCATTATGATTATGACATGATTTTTTTTATATTAAAACAATGTCCACAAAAATTAAAACAACATCTGTAGGTAGAATATTGTTTTGTTTTAATCATTTCTTAGAGTTAAACAAGATTGATGTCATTTCACTTACAAAAGTAGCAGTATGCACATTAAATAATGGAGCTACTCCAGTCTGCCTATGGGCAATTGAATATTGTAGATCGATTTATGTAAATGATTCAATTTATTTATAACTAAAACATAAAACAAAGTAGATGATACTGAGAAACCAGCAATTATATATTTCCAAGCTTACACGAGACCCAGATGTGGAGCCATTGTCTGCTCTCTACAGACCTTCAAAATCTGCGGGAGCAGGTTCCCGGGTAAATAGTCCACTCTCTGTGTACACCACCATTGTTAAATCCCAACAAACAACTATTGTGATTGTGCATGTATAAAGAAGAAAACAATTTGTGTTGCATACTGTGCAGTATTTAAATGCTCTCCCTCACCTGATAATGGAGACTTTTCACAGTGGAGATCTATGATCACCCTCCACCCACTTGTTACACAACGTTGCACATGTATTTGTTTACACCTCACCCTGTTCATGTATCTTAAAATTTTGTGAGCATGTTTGTGAGGATTATTTTGCATGCAAGTAATGTGTATGTACAATCAACTTGCATCCTGTTTTAAATGTTTATTTTTATGGATCATCAGAAAAGCTATTATTGATTGTTAGAAATAATCTTGGAGTTGTTAATGAGGTTTTACTATACTGTTTAATACTTTTGTTTCAACAGCCCTCCCCCCTACCAGAGTACGCTTACGCAGATACCAGAGAAGGGAGGCGACTGCGTAGAGAGATGACTGGGTTTGGAATTCTGATGCAGTCTCAGAGACCCAAGTAAGAACTTAAGCCTGACCTTTGTATAAGAGGACCAGGTCCCTGTCTGTATTGACCTACAAAACTGGAATCATCATCCTTCCCAAGAGACTACGCCTTTCTGAACTTTTTATTTATTTCAGGGCCCTAAAAGGAGGCTGGCCCCTTCTTAGGAGTGTCCCGAGTCACAGTGTGCCCAAGTCAGAGGCCAAACGCCTGGTGGATACAGCAGCCAAAGTCCTCATTGCAACTGTAAGTGGAAAGTTTCTGATTCCTTGTTTCACTGATAGCTATCAAGTCACTTGAGATTTTCTCAGGATTACTGTAAATTCCTAATTTTAAAAATGCTAGCCTAAGGAATTAAAACCCATGTAAAATGGCAAAGCAAAAAGCAGAAAGAAGCTTATTTTATGGATTCTTTAATCTCACTATTATTTTTTTTATAGCTGTATACTATATGGAATCATTACAAAAATTTAGCTCTCACAGTTTTATGTTCTTGAGATTGGATACAAAAAGGCGGGATTGAGGAGTTCGATCAGTTTTCGTGTATAAAAAGAAATCTACAGTAATACATCAAATAGTGTTCATATGTAAACCCTAAATTTATTTGATAAGGATATTCAGTTAACTGGGATCTGATTTTAGATTTCCTTCTGTTTGACACAGAAATGTTTTCAAGAATCATCCATATTTGTTTTCTAGGAAAAAGGAGAAGAGGATGAAGAAGAGGTGCAAAGAGGAAAGAGCCCCAAGAGACCCCAGTCTGCTCCCAGACCCTTTGAGGTATATGCATGTAATATTACAGGTCTGATCATCCCATTATGTTCTCCCGTATTTCTTGCAATATGCGAAGTACTGGTCATACCTAAAGCACCAAGTCAGTTTTTGAGGCTGCATCTTCATCAGTAAGCATGAACTTTGATTTTAGACAAACAAGCATTTGCCCCACCACACAGAAATGGATGAGAACAGATTTAAGGTAGGGGGTGGGACAGTTGTCGTCACTCCTTGTGTTTTGTGTGGAGTGTGCTTTAAGTAAATGTTTTGCTTTTTTAACATAATTTTTGGTTTTCTGTATATTTTATACAGTCATGAATATTCACAAGTTGTGTATGTATTATAACAAAAAACATATTGAACCCCTATTTTCTTTAGGGAAGTTGATGGGCATACTGTGCCTGTCCAATTCTCTGAAGAGAATAAGTTAACACCGGTATATATATATGATATATATTATGAAAGTAAATTTCATTATAACCCTTTTTTTTAAAACAACATTTACTGTATTGTGTTGTTTGTAGTTTTATATGTTTTTAGTTATTCACTTAACTTACCATTTATCATTATCACAATCACGATAGACCATTTTGTGTTTCAGGATGTTTGTAGTGAAATGCCCACTGTTTATATTAAGAGTTGGAGTGTGGTAAATCCCATTGACATGGCCACCACTGTAAGATTTTATGATGGCATGACCTCTGATTCAGGCCTCTGTCTTCTGACTCCCCCTATAGACATGTATATCTCTGCCCTCCATGTATCTGATCTGTCATTCAGGGATGAGGGGATCTGTTAAGTTAGGCATGCCTCCAGTATAAAAACACTTTGTATAACCCATATTTTAATTATGCATGAAATCTTGATTTCTCTCACTGTCTAACAATTTTGTAACAATTTTAAGTGTTTGGGGGGGGGGGGGGGGGGTAAAAATGTACCTGAATGTACATGTATGCATACATTTATAGGTTAATAACTTGCTAACAAGGTTCTCAGACATCAGGCCAATGCTTCAGCATACTTCTACATTAAAAATTTTACAGAATGTAGCTCCACTCAACAGTAGATGACAGATAATCAAGATTTTAGGCCAGAATAAAAAAAACTACCAATGAACATTTATTTCAATCTAATTTCATAAAAAATAAAGTCTGAATTGGTCCCAAACCAACGTGACTAAGCCAAAAAAAATGTTTAACTGTACTGGAAATTAATAGGTTTTGCAAACTTTTACAATATAGATACAATCATATTGAAAGACTTTTCATCATAAAAGTTTGACAAAAAATAATCTACTAACCTGACCATACTTATATTGTATATATTGTAACACATGTATATGTCATTACATAATGATGCAGTTTTTAAATGAGTACTTATGTAAGCCAAATTTTTTGTTGTGTCCTTTGTTGGATAAACAGATAAAGCATCAATGCAAAGAGCATTGTTTTCTCAAGACTAGAACAATGGTAGCAATTTCTTTTAATGCATAGATATAAACTACTGTATCTCTCGAAACCTTTTATCATTCATTCTAGTGATTATAATCCAGAAAACAATTTTTTCATCTATGTAACATAGACAGTTCTAGCTTTCCTGATTAATAGGGTTATGTATATGGGTTTTTTAGTTGACTTAGTATCTAATAAGGAATTGTTAATTAGCATGTAATGACTAACTCAGTTAGATCTCTCTAATACAAACGTGTACATGTTTGTGTGCATCATGAATGAGAGGGAGAGAGAGAGAGAGAGAGAGAGAGAGAGAAGCGATCATGTACGTAAGATTTTTATGTACATAAAAATCAATACGATAGAATAATTTGGTAAAAAGCCTTTTGGTTAATTAGATTGTTTGATTTATAATAGAATTGACTAAATTATTTATTACAAAATTTTCTATCTTTTTTGTTATAGCCTTTAAAGAAAGTTGATCGAACAAAGTATACCTGGGATATTCATGGACGTCGCCATAGAAATGCCAAGGTAACAGATTATCGAATTATTGAGATATTATTGAAAAATAATATGTTCTAGTGATGTTGTAAGGTGCCTATATATGATACTTTACATATATTACATGTTAAGACTTTACTTCATATCATGACATTATTACATATCATGACATTATTACATATCATGACATTTGTACACCTGATGACAATGTTTGCATTTTAAAGCATTCAGTATTACAGGATAAATATTGTATGTAAGCAATGATAACTTTGTAAATGTGCACCTATTGTTGGAGAAAGTGAAGATCAACAGTGCATGGTTTTCTTGGGATGATAATTTCCAGTGTTACGCACACTAACATGCAATATCCATATATTATGGCATAACTTAATTTCATTTTCTGAAATCCTTGAATCACTTCTGGTAACAATGCTACATGTAATGTAATAATTATATACATGACATTATTACATGTGATGACATTATTAAACTGAATATTTTTTCTCTTTTAGTATGATGATGCATACTTGAGTGACTCTTCGGACTACAGGTAATATAAGACCAGCTAATCTTGATTATTCAAGTCATTGTTAAATTACTGACATCTTCCTGTCATGTTTTGTTTAAGAAAAATATTCCTTTTATGGTTGACTTGGTGTTTAGGTCAGAGTCCCCTGTACACAGCCCAGCTCCTCCTCCAGAATCCCCGGAACCAGAGCACAAAAAAGTACGACCCCGGTCAGCGAAACGTAGACAGAGACAGAAGACGGTGATCGAGGTTGACAGAGCACGACCAAAGGAGGAAGTGAGTGTAGACGAGGGAACTCAGACCATGGAGAATGGCAACCAGACAGACAGTCAGCTACTGCGGCAGTACAACCACGTAAGTCGCTCAATATTATCCACACTAGTCACATTATGAGTACAATAGGTATACAATGAGAAAAAAGAGAATCTTATCAGCTCCTACTGCAGATCAATTACATGTATGTGAGAACTTTAACTCAGAATCAGAGCAATTAAGGCTGTAAATATCCACAATATATTTATTGTGATACTATTAGGATATGATAAAAAAGAGAACCTGTACATAAGAGATCTATGAACCAAGAAAAGAGACTTTGAATGTCACATATAGGAGTAATAATGACATTTGGAACAATGAATTATTTTTATCTGAACAGTTAGATGAGGAAGTAACTTCTGGAGACAGAGCGGAGTATCAGATTTACGTCCGGACCGGAAACAGAATTGGTGCAAGTACAAAAGCACAAGTTAAAATCACATTGTATGGAGAAAATGGCCGCACCAAAGAGATTCTGCTGGATAAATCAAAACGACACAAAGTCTGTTTTCAAAAAGGAAAGGTAAGTACTACATATCTAAAAAAGAAGATTTTTTTTAAAATGGCAATTGTAAATACATGTACTAATTCTTACTTAATCTTTTGAAACTATTTTTCAAGGAGGACATATTTATTATTGCTCATCATCATGTTGGTAAATTGCTGAAAGTGAAGATAGGACACGACAGAGCAGATGCAAGTAAGTAATTCAACAAGATTCCGAGTCAGATAAGGGCTTAAAGAAAACTTTACAAAGAATACAGAAAATTTTTAGGCTAAAGTATGTTTCAATCAGAATTCTATTAATAATCTTGTTTTGACATTGATTACAGGTAACGCCTGGTTTTTGGAATCAGTGGCAGTGTTTGACATGCTCAGTAAGAAGATTTATGAGTTTGTGTGTAAGCGCTGGCTGTCTGGAGTCGACGGAGATCACAAGACGTACAGGGATCTACTCGTGGACCGTGAACGGGCATTTATACAAGGTCCGGAGGATTTCAAATATATGTCTGATGAAGAACTTGTTCATTTTATTTGCTTTCCTGCTATATAACTTTGCTTGATTGCTTCGCTGTGTTACTATATTAGACATGTTTAGACATATTACATGTATATCCTTAATTCTACTATGTACATTCTACCCCACTCTGTTAGTGTTGATGTCTATTTTAATGACTCGCTGTATTTATGAATACAAATAATGTATCGTTCTGCTTGCTTTCTCTCTTTTCTGTGTCCTAGACACAAAGTCAGCATATCAGCTATGTGAGACATGAGATATGCTCATCGTGTTGCTTGTACAGTTTTGGGGGTTTGTTTTATAAGAATTTTCACCTGTGAAATCACCTGAGTAAATATTGTCTACCTACCTGAATGCAGGTAATGCTATTACCCAATTCTCACATACCTGATATGGGTTGATTTTTGTTGTTGCACCATTATCCTTCTTCTCTTTCCTGTAGAACTAGCTACAAATGCTCTGCAAACAATTTACTACCAGTTTTCACTTGTTTTTTCTGATTCTTTTTTTTTTTTTATCGTTAACTTCATTATGTACTAGTCAAGCTTATTTTGTTTGATAGTTTCTTGACTAATAAAAACTTACTCTGCAATCCTAATATGTTGTGCGAATGATATTTTTATTTGTAGATCGTGAGTCTTTGAACTTGAATTATTTTAATTTTATCACACTTCTAAAATTGCCTGACCTACTCTGTAATTAGATGTTATCATGTTGCAGCACTGGAAGAGGAGAGTGATAAAGAAAGCCATAGTGACAGGTTGAGGAGGCGATCTCCATCCCCAGCCTCTCAGGGCAGTCTCCATGACGACCGACTGAGTATCAGGTCTAATCAGGGAAGCTACTCGGAAAGCAAGTCCAAGTCTGTTAGGGGGTCAAAACAGAGAGATTACTCCGAATCGGATGACGACTCTGTGACCAGCGACTCCAGTAGTTCCTCCTCCTCGTCTTCAGAGACTGCCTATACCACCACCACCACTACCACTACTACCACTGCCCAGAGGGATAAGGACGAGTTCTATGACGACTCCAGAGGACCAACAATCACACTCCGCTCAATTAAGGAGAAGCGAGTCGAATCAGACTCTGACCCACAGAGGAAGACTGTCTCTGTGGAATCTTCCTCACAGGATGATGGAAAGGAATTTGTGCATGGATATGAGGTTTGGCTTTATTCTACAACAGAGATTTGTTCTTCAAAATCTGCCTGTCCTTTCTCAGATTTTATAAATGTCATACATGTATTTGGTATTGCACTTCAAACTTACCAGTATGAAATATGATAATGATTTTTCTTTTACCTTTGTAATAACAGACTGGTCTGAAGGCTGTTGAGGAAGAAAAAAGAAGACAAAGGGATGAAGAAAATGAAGAGAGGAGGAGGCTCTTAAGGGGGCCTACAATACATGAGGCTGCAGAGAGGGGAAATCTAAATCGCATACAGGAGCTTCTCAATCACTTCCCAGAGATGAAAGAGTATGTTAAATGTTAAATAAATGTGAGATCTGTAATTTTTCAGTATCAAAGTGCCTTTCAGAAAAAGATAATAACCGATAATGTACTTTTAGTCACACAAATGAAGAAGGGCTGACTTCACTTCATCTGGCGGCCAAGTTTGGTCGAGTGGAGATCGTGAAGTGGCTGGCTGTGAATGAGGTCAACCTGAACAAGGAGACTCCCCAGGGCTACTCCCCCATCCACCTAACGGCCATGAACGGCCACGTCAACTGTCTCATGGTAAACAACACATTTCTGAAGCCAGTTATGAAAAACTTGTTAAAGCAATGATTAACTAGAAATTCCTTAATGGTTGTCTCTTCATTTCATCCATTGTGTTTTAGGTCCTTCATGCAATGGGAGCTGTTATAACATGCAGAACTCTAGACAAGAAAACGCCTCTACACTTAGCTGCTATGAAGTAAGTGACTTCTAAAAGTGTTTAAATAGGTCTTTATGTTATACCTAGATTGAAGATCAGGAGACATTGATTTTGGTCTGTGTCTTCATCTGTCTTATGAATTATAAATATTTGGTCAACCAAAAGGTCAAAGTGACTAGTTAGAGGACAATTGTAATAAAAGGTCAAGGTCTTTTATAGAGGTCAAACCTTCTTTTATGGGACTTTGTCATTATCTTGATTTTAATGTGGTGTTACCTCCTTGATTTATACTCAAGATCGAGATGTGATGCATTTGTATTTTCCAGTGGCCATATTGAATGTGTGAAGTGGCTGGTTGCTAACAGAAGCAGTTTGTCCGTCAAAGATGACATGGGACGAACACCTAGAGAAATTGCAGAGGAATTCCACCAGGAAGATGTTGTCAAGTTCCTGAAGGCTTGTGAAGAAGAATTAGATAATCCTTCCAGTGGATTTGCACAACTTAGAAATCCTACAGGGTATGGAAATAAAGAGGAATATTAGTCTATTCTTGTTATCAAGTAAAAAGCTATCAAGATTAATGAAAATGATAAACTCAGAAGGATGAACTGTTTAGAACTGATGAATTAATTACTGAATACTTTATTCACTTTTGTTTTTTCTGTTCTTTACAGGAAAGGTCTGCCCACGATAGAGGAGGATTCCAACAGTGAGGACAAGCCAATTTGGCAGGATGATAAGGTCAGATACAAGAACTGGATTTTTATGAATTTGATTAAAATTCCTTACATCTCTAACTGAAGTGATTTTCTTACCAAAAAATTACTTGCTC
>WFKH01007768.1:5894655-5917337 GCA_016163765.1 Magallana hongkongensis | reverse complement strand
TTTTCGTGGATTGTTGGTTTTTTGCTTATTTGTGGGGATGTAATTTTGTGGATGTGTAAGTTTTCAATAACATTTTTACTCTTTAAAAAAAAATTTTCGTCGAGGAAGTAAATTCGTGGGGGAGGGCTACCCATAAATACCACAAAAATTGAGCCACCACGAATTCTAATGATTCCACAGTAGTACAGATTGTGTGCTGTCAAAATGCGAAACATTAATCTGAATTTATTTGTCCTGTTTTACCTTTATCAGCAGTTACAGGTAAAATCCAATAGTCCCACCCTCCCACTCTCCATCTCAGGTTTAAGTAACTGTCAAGCTGAATAACAACTGCACACTAAAATACAGGACACAAAGTTATCCACCTCTTTGTTTAACTGTCTCCATGGCACAGTAATTAACAATGGGTTAAAGGGATTAATTTAGTAATTAATTAAGAAATCTGTATGTACCAATGTAACTTTGTTAACCTATGTAACCAATGTTACCCCATTTTATGGTTTATTAACAGATATAGGTTACAATATAGGAATCGCTGATCAGGTAAAATTTGGCCTCTGAGTCGAGCAATGCTTGTTGTAAGTGACTGTGTCTAACACTTCATCGTGTTCATGGTCGTAACTTGGTGCAATGTATTCACGTCTGTCAATTCATTCATCCCCAGCTCTCTGTTTATCGATAATTGCTTTCATTTTCTAGTTGTGATTGAGATTTTTAATTCACATTTCATATAAATTTGAAAATAGATACAAATATGGTAATCATACAGTTGTGCAATAGTTGCATTCACTTATATTATGGAGAACCTGACAGTGTGTATTTTTCTTTGAATCATCATCCCCTCTTGGTGTCTTTAGGGATCTTCAATTCATTAATACATGTATTGTACATCTGTACATAAATGTGTACTTTTATCTACAAGCTTCATTTTTCAGTGGCTTACAGGCATGATGTTATCTTAGCTAGCCTTTAAACATTGCATCCCTAATTTGTGCTTAAAATATATATAAAATTTGAGTATTTATGCTATTTCTTCAATTGGCCATACAGAAAATTGTTGTGATTTTTCTTATTTTAACTATAACTTCCTTTTTCTTTGTGCTCCCCTCTGAAAATGTTATACAATATGGAATACTGCCCAAATTTTAGACAAATGGATAAAGCAGATGACATAAAAAACCCATAAACCATTGAACTATTTTTGTGTGAAAGGATTCTGCTTGTAACTGAATAATTCCAGCTTGTACATATTCGGCTTTTTACAAATTACGTGTATAATTTTATATGATAGAGGACTAAAGTCAGGAGAGTTTCAGAAGAATGACGAGTGTAAATGTTAATAATACTTATTACTTTTTGATTTAAAGTCTAATTGAATAAAAGGGTAAATACCATTATTTCCTATGTCACTTGTATCGCGAGATCTGATTCGTTAACAAGCCGGGTGTTAATTTCCTTACCTCTTGCTGAAGCCGGTTGTAAACAAAATGTGACATCACAATGCACTTCTTGTTTACATCTTTGCGCAAAATAATGTAACGCTAAATGAAGTAAATGAACAAATAATTTTTTAAAATCCCTGTTTCTTAATATTCTAGCTATTGGTATGAATAAATGATTTTTAGCACAATTTCAATTAATATTAATTAATTTTTGGTTCTTTGTATCGAACTTATTTCACGGGTAAAACAATATTATTTTAAAATTTGTATAACATAGGAAATAAATTCGTTATCCAGGTCCAACCAGGGGTGTACGGGGATTTATCCTGGGTTGTATTCCATACACCCTGAGGCCGGCCTGCGGCCTCAGGGTGTATGGAATACAACCCGGGGTAAATCCCCGTACACCCTTGATTGGACCTGGATAACTAATAATATTCCCAGCATTCATACAAAGTTTATCAATTGTGTTGTCTATTGCAGGAGAAAAAGCGATTGTATGAAGACACCCACCGCAAGATGGAGAAGAGCGGGGACTCATTCCTAGAGAGCATTCAGCATGAGTTTGAGGGAGGACCTGGTCCATAGAGATCCCAGACATGACCAAGAATTATATGTGTAAAGCTTGTCCTGTGATATTGTAGACTTGCTAGCTTTGACTATTTGAGAGTGATAAAATACAAATAAGTAATGTTGTAGTCTAGCAGCGAGAGACTATTCAAAATGCAATACAGGGAAATTCTGTATATAAAATTGTTGAAGTGTCGGTCTTGTAATTGTTGGATTCCACAAGGAGATTGACTGTTCATTTGGTAAATGGTGGAAATTGTTTTCACAAAATTCTTTTTATATCACCGATTTGCAAAGTGTAGAGGTTTTGAATCACTCGTTAAGAAACAATTAAGCAGGTGTTTTCAAGTATTTCAGTGTATTGTTGACAGTTTCTGCCAATTTAGAGAATATGCTGAAATTTTTAACAATAGCTGTTTGTGATGTGCTTTGTCAGCACATCTCTTAATCTGTCTGTGATGATTTATTGTCCGTCCATTCTGGATTCCGAAGATTTTTCTTGTACGGATCTAGAAGGGGGTTCACCAGGGTCTGGAACCCCCCCCCCCCCCACTTTGGAAAATTTAAATTTCTTAAATTTTCATAGTCTTGATATTATGGAAAATCTTTCTGGATCCGCACATTGTCCCCTTTCTTTTTGGTGATATTCAAGATGTAAAGGAGTGTGTTGTAGGTACAGCTGTATTTATAATTGGAATAAGATAAAGTTGATATCAAGCTTGCTATGATTTTGAAAAACATTACCAAAATGGTATGTACATTTCAAAAATTTTACAAATATTATTGCTTTTAATTTAAGGCTGCATAGTTACTGTTTGGTTTATGAAATGTTACAGTATATTATGTTTCATGTGATAAGATGTCATGTCCACATATTGTTTGCATATTTGAAAAAAAAAAGATGAAAGCAATAATTTTTTCTTTTATTTACTTCTAATGCTTTAATAATTGCACCACCATTTTTAATTTAAATTATTTTTATCAGTTGAGATAGTTGTAAGTTTAGATGCTTGTTATTTATTATTCAGAGTTTCTTTTTGTTAGTTTTAACTCTTTTTGAATCCATATATGAAGTCAGCATTGTGCTATTTCTAACACCTGGGGTAATTATTTTGTTTTGTTATGTAGATGCCATTGTGATATTGTTAACTGTTTCAGACTTTTAAATATCAATATGTTTTAAATTAACTAGGTATTTTCAGTAATGCTTTAATAAAGTATTTTACACAGAATGTTGTTTGGGTCAAGTTTGTCCTATTGCAAGGTATTTTTAATGGGAGGTTATTTTTCATCCTTTTGCCAAATAATATTTACAACCACAGAGTGTAGTCTCCGTATATTATTTTCCCATTTTTTTTTTAAGATGAGTAGAAAGCAATTCGAAATGAAATATGCTGGTGTCGTGAAACTATAGGAGCCATCGATGGCACACATTAAAATCACGTCCACCACCCCACCTCAATACAAAAAATAAAAACCAGTACACAAATAAACATCACCACAGCATCAATACATAAGTTGTCTTTAATCCATACTATACAAGATAATGGACGTACATGTACATTGTAGTAGCAAGATGGCCAAGTTCAACCCATGACTTCAAAATCCTCAATGAACGCGTGGACCATTGTTGACCAAAACTATGACTGTACTCTTTGTGTCACAGTAAATATTAACTATAAGAGCAAGGTTTCTCTGTTTATTTAGAACAATACACATAGTTATATATTTGTACATATGAAACCAATACATGCATGTATAAGAATAGTTATAACTTTGCAATAATAATAACTCTTGTTACAACAGAAATCATATAAAACAGAATTGGTTAATGCTTTTGAATGCAGGAAATATTTTTTGCATGAAGGTAGAATATAATAACAATTTTTTTCTCTGATCATAAACAATATTTGATTCTAACATGCATGTTGACAAAACATGAATGGCAAGAGAGGGGCTATAATACTTTTCATGTATTATATAACCCAACTTGAATTATTGAATTAATACAAATTCATTACTTTGGAAACTCCCACTGCTCAGTGAAAGCTATTTATGATCAAAAAATACAAGACAAATTTAAATGAATTATGTTTCAATAAATAACATATACCAGCAATCAAACATGTATGTTAGGTAAATCATTATTTGATTTGATCTGAATAGGAATAAATAATGCACCACAAGATCCTTCTGAGGTTTGTAGATTTGGTCAATGTCTTTCATAAGAGTCATGAAGTCGGTATAACAATACACAAGAAAAATGAGATTTTACTGTATGATACCACAGTAAAAGAATAGCGGTAATAATAAAATTTATTATGCATCATGTAACATATTGGCTCTCGTACAGAAAATGAGGAATAATACAAGTCGCTGTATCATCTCTCAATACAAATGATATTGCTCTTATTCCTTCATTATTTGTCTTAAGTAAAGAATGGTTTGGTACAGGTGAAACAGTTTAAGTAAGACTGGAAGGCAATGCCCTTAGACATATAGTTTTGCCTTTGTAAGACTAATAAAGAAAACTATCACAGAATATATTCAGAGTATAAATCAAAACTGACTACCTAGGAACATGTATACACATGTAAATCTGTAAAACTTGGACCCAATGATTTACCCATGCATACAAAATTGTAATCAAAGAATAACAAAATCTAAAACAATCAACAAATGGTTCATATGAGAAAGCCGATCGTTGGATTTCTGAAACCTTTGTGTCTGTGCCAGATGAACTCGTGCTCAGCGTAACACACCATTCAGACTCCCGTTAGACTCACCACGCCTCATTCTGGTGTTGCCGGGCCCCATAGAGGCCGCTGTATCTGCGGCAGTCCTTGCAAACACGCGGCGACCTACACCAAATAAACACAATCAATCAATGCTTCATCATACATGTTCATCTATGAAATACAGTAAAATCCACTATCAAAAATAAATCAATATCTAAGAAATGATTCCAGCTAAGGAACAAAGAAAAGAATCAGTTCTATGAAAAATGCCATGAAAAATTCAAAATGATATCAAAGTAGACCTAAGTTTTTCTATCAATAAATGTTATTGAACTCTTGAACATGAAATAAATTCAAATTTAAAAATTTCATTCTTGGAATACAAATCAATAAATGTATAACAAATATTCTCATGCACGTAACTTTGAACAAATATCATGCATTCTACATTAATACATCATGCACAGTCCACAAGCTTGGACTCCCAATATTATATATACACATAGCTGTGCTCCATACACTGTAGCCAAAGTGAAGATTCTCACTGGCCTTGGAAATGCCATGCTTCAGCAGTTTGTACAGAAATCCTTATCTTAACATTAGCTCTTTAAGGTAGATAGGGTAGAAGTTTCATCTGTGAGTGTTCATTTATAAAGAGAGCAGAAAAATGAAATAATATTAAGTGAGCAGTTTTTCAGCTTTTATAAGTAAAATAATAGCTAAAACATCTTTTTGAAAGTGGCTAGTTGTGTAGTGATTGAGAGCCAGGAAAATGTCCATGACTTGTGTATGTGTATAACAAGCAACAAGACAATACAATGGCAAACATAGGGAACAGAAAAACCTCTGAACTAGGCTACTGTGGCTCTCTTCCTCTCCGCTGTTAAATTCAAACGTCAATGTTAGTTTACACTGGAATTAAAATTACCCTATGTTGAATGTTATTCATTCTCTCTCTCTTTCTCTCTCTCTCTCTCTCTCTCTCTCTCTCTCTCTCTCTCTCTCTGATAAATGCCCACCTTTGCCTTGTGTAACTACATATAGTTCCAATCACATGTAGTAACATAAGCCATAACAAGCCAAAAGCATGCACGTACATTCGGTCACCAAACTCTTTAATATTTGCCAGCACACCATAAGAAGATCAACATACTGATAGGGGTATAACTTATGAAGAGAAGTCTGAAATATTGATGTCTGGAACAGTTCCTGGAAAATTCAGGGCAAATCCAGCTGGTAAAAAACCAAGATTATACGGATATCATTTACAAGACAGAGAATGGGATTAACTGATGACTGGTCAAGTTTTCTATGGTCTAATGAATGTACTGGGACTTTAAATGCAATGAAGTACATACTAGTAGATTGTCAATTCCAACCTTCATCTATTGCAAGATACAATACTGTACAATTGTTCATCATAGAATATATAGACTGTTCACAATTTAAATATTCATTGTGTACCAGTAATACAATTCAGACTTTAAATACTGAACATCTTGCTGAATTATGCCCCAATTAAATTACTATTGAATGCAATTAAATAACGGATGTGTTTCTAAACATTCTTTGCTCTGAAAAGGAAACACTTCAAAGAAAATGTATCAGACACCACAGTGCAAAATAAACAAGAGGCCCATGGGCCACATCGCTCACCCACGCAACAATAGACATACCTGGTCATAAAATCAGCTTTATGGAGTCATATACATAATATCTGAACAATGTCGTATAATAGATCCTGTATAAAAAAAAATTCCCCTGCATATTCTTATGTTTATCATTGAGCCCCTTTGTAATAGGATGATTTTACAGTCATATCACATATTGAGCACTGCAGTCCTCGGGAAGATCTTAAACAACTGTTTATATATGTATTATAAACCTACATCAAACTTTGAACCTCTTGTGAGGCCCAAGAATTGTCCAGGTGCCAGAGTCTAAGGCCAAACCCTACTCCTGAAGATTATGATTTTGACGAATTTTAATCTACTTTATCTGAACTGAATAAAGTTACAGCTTTTCTAGGCAAATTGTGTTTTAGAAGATGATTTTTAAAGATTTTTCCTTATATATTCCAATGTAAAAATTTGACCCCCCCCCCCCAATTGTGGCCCCACCCTACCCCCGGGGATCATGATTTGAACAAACTTGAATCTTCCCTACCTGAGGATGCTTCCACACAAGTTACAGCTTTTCTAGCCAATCAGTTTCTGAGGAGAAGATTTTTAAAGATTTTTCCTTATATATTCCTATGTAAAAATTTGACCCCCCATTGTGGCCCCATCCTACCCCTTGAGATCATGATTTGAATAAACTTGAATCTTCCCTACCTGAGGATGCTTCCACATGGGTAACAGCTTTTCTAGCCAATCAGTTTCTGAGAAGAAGATTTTTAAAGATTTTTCTCTATATATTCCTATGTAAAAATTTGACCCCCATTGTGGCCCCATCCTACCCCTTGGGATCATGATTTGAATAAACTTGAATCTTCCCTACCTGAGGATGCTTCCACATGGGTAACAGCTTTTCTAGCCAATAGGTTTCTGAGGAGAAGATTTTTAAAGATTTTTCTCTATATATTCCTATGTAAAAATTTGACCCCCATTGTGGCCCCACCCTAGCCCCGGGGGATCATGATTTGAACAAATTTGAATCTTCCCTACCAGAGGATGCTTCCACACAAGTTTCAGCTTTTCTGGCCCAATGCTTTCTGAGAAAGAGATTTTTGAAAAATACCAACAAATTTTTAATGATTTTTAATTATCTCCCCTTGAAAGAGGGCGTGGCCCTTCATTTTAAGGAACTTGAATCCCTTTTACCTAAGGATGCTTTGTTCAAAGTTTGGTTGAAATTGGCCCAGTGGTTCTGGAGAAATAGTCGAAAATGTAAAAAGTTTACGGACAGACAGGCAGACGAACAGACAGACAGACTGACGCAGGGCAAAAAGTGATCAGAAAAGCTCACTTGAGCTTTCAGCTCAGGTGAGCTAAAAATTGCAATTAAAAGGGCAAAAATTGTAGATCTGGTGTAATAATCATCTTGTGTAATCCTCAAAACAATTCACCGTAGAGGAGCAATTACTGTGCAGAATTAACAAAAAAATATAAATGTAGATCTGATGTTGTAATCATCTTGGGTAATCCTCAAAACAATTCGCCGTAGAGGAGCAGTTACTGTACAGCAATAACAACCTACCCTGTGTCCTCTGGCCGGCCTCTACTGTGGAGTTGGAAGTCGGAGACAGCAGCCTGTTGACATTAGAAGGTCCTAGTTTCTCCTTCTTCTTCTGACTGACATCTTGTAACATTCTGAGTAGGTACGCTTTATCCCGTCCTTCCTGTGGTGGGTCAAAACCCAAACAAAGATACAATAAAAAAGATAAGAAACCCCCTTATTGAAATCTTAGGTCAATGCCATGGATTGAATAAATGCAATTTATTATGACTGAAAGTCTATGCCATTGTAGCAAACTCAGGAATTTGTCATTTGAGTGACATTGGTTTCTATTTATACTAAGTAGTGTTACTGACCATATGCAACTGCTGTCTTAATAGAGTCACCATCTCTTTATGGCCAATCATCACAATCCTCATGTAGTATGTCCCAACACTGAAAGCAACAGAAACAAATGTCAGTCAGTGCTCATCTATTCACAAAAATCCATGCAATTAACCCGAAAATCATTTTAAGGTAGTAGTTTTCCATCTATAGGATTTTTTTTGTTTTCAAAAAGTCAAGTATGAATGATAAAGAACAGCTTAAACCATGAATCTGATTACCTATCAAGAGCATAAAAGGGGAATAAAGACTTCCAACAAAATCAATAGGAGGGGTAGAGATGGAGGTTATATAGTTATTTATACTTAATTTACCACACCTGGGGGGAGGGGGGGGGGGGTGGAGGAAGCTGAATACAGACTTACCACAGAGCAACCAGAATACTGGCTATACTTCCTGGACTGGAGATAAAGTTGATGATGTCATGAAGAACTTTCAGGTCTCCCTTCCAGCTGTCAATCAGGTTTGTTACTATAGAATAGGCCTTCTGTTCCCCTCGGAATGGACCACACACTTTACTCGGCTCAATTCTAACAAGTAAAATAAAGCTCATTCATCAATTTTCAGTATACAATACACTGTATACTGTACAACATATATATGTATCTTATTTCTTTTTTCTTCTTTTATTTACAAAATAGAGTTACTGTAAGAGTATTATATTTGGCGTGTATGATATTTGGCAGAAAATACTTTTTGAACAAGTTGGCGTGGATTTGAATAAGCGTATTCCTGAATGTTACTATTCTTATACATATATGCATGGCATTTAGCAATGCACTTGATTTAGCAGAAGCTGTATTCTGCCCAAAACACTAAATACAATACACAGCCAAATGTAATACGTTTACAGTAAGAGTTCTGCGATTTCCCAGCAGTATTTGGGTGGTTGTCTTACATGATGACCCCTACAGCCACAGCTACCATCGCCATTAGGAAAAAGAAAAAGAGGAAGCCCATGAATATGGTGTGGGACTTGGCAGCTCTCCAGGGCCGTAGTGAGGGTTGACAATTTTGTAGAACACTGACCTACAAACAGCCCGACAAAATTTGTAGAAAATTAAAAATCTAAAAATTTAAATTACATGTAATGAATAATTATTTGAGATACTGAAAACAAATTTTATTTTCATGTGAGATAATTTCACAAAATTTGCAAAAAAACCTTATTGCAAATATTTTTTGCAGTGAACCAGTCCTTTTAAATGTGTTTCAGACTACTAATTTTTGTCCTGAAGCACTGGTTAATGGTAAAATAAAGTTCTCACAAGTTTGTTTACAGTAAATGAACCTGATAAATAATACATACCATTTTGACATAGAAGATGATGAATAACTTGACCATCATGACCAGAGATAAAAGTGGAGAATAAAAGGTGCCAAGCCTGAAATACAGATTTGATCAGTTTATGAATAAAATGGAACACAGTAAAATGAAAGTATATTTGCATTCAAACCTAAGGAAAAGGACAATAGGTCAGATCTATAACTATTACTTTGACCTATTGATATGACACCTGGCATTGGGCCATTTATCTACGGTCAATTATATACCGGTACATCATTCCGACTTAATGCCTGGAAATGCATCAGATATTGTTTCTGCAATACACTGTACTACTGGTGACTTACTGACCTAATGATAATTGTGTATGGTGTAATATCAGATTTACATGTAGAGTGCATGTATGACTGACCAGCACAGTGCCAGATTTACATGTAGAGTGAATGGACAGACCAGCACAATGTCTGGGATCAGATTTACATATAGAGTGAATGGACAGACCAGCATAATGTCTGGGATCAGATTTACATATAGAGTGAATGGACAGACCAGCATAATGTCTGGGATCAGATTTACATGTACAGTGTTTATAACTGACCAGCACAGTGCCTGGGAGTAGATCAGATCTAGAGTGTTCCTGCCAATGTCAAACTCTGGCCCCACTGCCTGGCCCTCCTGCTCCTCACTGCCTTTATTACAGCAATACTGACCACATATTCTGCCAATCAGAGAAAAACAATACTCATCACTACTCACAGTAAATAATAAATGTACATGTACATGTAGCTCCATGTTGATCATGGGAAGGGGGAACAAACCTGTAGTTATACGGTAATCAAATTTACTAGTACAAAGAAATTATATCTTCCCTCATCACTGATAATCTTAAAATAAATCTCTTTGTTGAACAAATTAGCAACAATGTTAATTACTTGTACATGTATTCTGTACAACAAAAAACTGAATCCTAAAGATTATGCTTCATATACAGGGAATAACGGTATTTCATTTCAATTGACAATGTTTATCATAAAATATTCAGTATATAATTATTACCTGCGTAGAAATTCAAGGAAAAATGTAGCTCCAAGGATAAAAAAGAAATCCACCAATACAAGGCGATAAATCTCGCTACCCACTGCAGTCTCCCAGCACTGTCAATTATCAAGAGAGACTTACCCTGATATATCAAGCCAAGGTAAAATATATGGGGTACTTAAGTGTGGATACCATTGCAACCGATACGTTCCATTCAATGCCCAATAAATAAGAAACAATTTGACAATGAAAAGATGAGAAAAAGCTCACCCATGCCCATCTGGACAACTGACAGTCAAACTTACAGAGTTCTTATCTTTGGCTGTGTCTGTGAACCAGAAGTAAACCAGGATCCCCAGCACACAGGTCTTCAACAACATGGTTCTGTGAAAGAAAGTAACAATCTCTATCACATGCTACATTCTTTTGTACATTCACTAGTTTTGAACTGTTTTACAAGTTTTTAGTGGTAGTTTTTTTCACATTAAGATTAAAGAATATTGCGGGCCTCTGAATAAGTTTACCTGATCATGTTGATGTACAGTTCATTCTTTGGTTCCTCGTATCTTTCAAACTGTGCAATCTTTGAGAAGATGGGTGGGAAGATCAGGAAAATTGCAGACACACATAGAGAGAGAGCCAGGTCACTGAGAATGTACACCGAGCCCTGAAATGTACAGCTTGATCAACAGAACGGTACTTGTACCATATGCTGTACAATCATCTTATATAAACAATTTGATTCAAGCATACAGAATTATAAACAAAAGTTAATCAACCTTAAGTTAAAAGACGTTCAATTGATGAAACTACAAATATGATGTACATATACCTAAATGCAAGAAATAACAAAGGAAAAATCAGAATTGAGAGATTTCTGAAGATCATGCCATGCATTGTAATACAGGCATATAGAATGTTACTGTATCTCATAATCTTTATGTACTGTATATAGGATCAACTATCATGCCTTTTTTATTGTTACAGCTTATAGTGTATACAAGTTTATGTAATGCCTAAATTTAGGTTATACTTAAAAGAAAACTCTTAATATCTAAAATCTGCTTTTTACATAATTAGTACATGTTTCAGAATGAAGTGACATAGATAATGTACATGTATCATTCAATTATTTGAAAATCAGATAGTATAAACTGCTAGACATGCTCTCTTGAATTTGTATTCATGTACATGTAGTTACTTGTACCTTTTTCAGTATCTGAAAGTATTCATGAAACATATAAACCAAACTGTAATCCAGTTACACACAAACTGAAAATCGCTACAACAATGAATAACATGTATACCTGTAGAAATATTTTATTTTCTAAAATATTAACAAATTAATTTTAACAACTAGTAATCATTAAAGTATCTAACGACAATACCAAAACACATTATGCATAAAAGCTAATCCATAAAGTTACATCCCAATGAACCATACAAAAGTAATTGTAAAGAACTAAAATTAGTTTGGATCCTGCTAGATTTGCACAACTGTGCACTGTTACACCAGCTATTTAAGATTACATGGCACATGTACACCTTAAGGCTAGTCCTTGCTAAATTTGTAAATTAAGGTCGTTGTACAATTATAGATTTAGGCATTAGGCAGATTTCTACACCTTATCATTTAGGCCTTGCTAATTCAACAGCATCAGGTCCTGCTACAACTTAATGTTTAAACCTTGATTAACCTGTGGAGTTAGGCTCTGTTATATCTGTATATTTATTGCCTAAGTACATGTGTAGAGTTCCACCTTTCTACAGACAGATTACCTTGAGGGTGCCACTGCCTGATATCCAGAACACGAGGTAGGAGAGGCCAGCAATGGAGCCAAGAATCAGCAGGTTGGTGAACACTCGCAGGAAGAACAGCTTACACAGCTCCTCCATGTTCTTCTTGTGGCTCTTCTTCTTGCTCCCAGACAAGTACTCCTACAAACAAACACTGTGTGTATTAGGGTATTTAGAATTCAATTGTGACATAGGACTGCTGTTGATTCCAAGCAGACACTAAGCAGAAAAATTGGTTTACCCTCATCTCACTGCAGAAACCCTTGTGGTTTGGTCTTACCTTTTACTTATTGCAGACACATTTTGTGCTTCAATTTGAAGAATTTTTTATTTAACTTTAAATTACCAGTAATCAGAAAAAGCTCCTGTGTTTGAGTGGGTAAAAGCCACCTTGTCTTCATCTCATTGTAAAAGCTCCTGTGTTTTGGTGTGGAATTTGTATTATCTTTATCTCATCATAGAGGTACCTACAGCATGTTTGGGTGTGGAGTTGGTCTTACCTTCATCTCATTGTAGAAGCTCTTATGCTTTAGTCTTGCTGCTGCTTTGTCTGTGATATTGTAATCCCATCCACAGAAAACTCGGCTTACATTGTAAAATGTGTGGGTCCCACTACCCTCAATGTAGTTCATTTTGTAGGATTGTGAAATACTGAAAAAGGAACAGTTTTTCATTTAACATAAGTACCAGGAACTGTATATAGGAAAATATTCACCCCCATTTTATTTTCACCCCTTTTGCTCTCATTGTCAGTGGGCGGATTTAAGACTGCGCAAATTCTAATGTCTCATATTATCTCTCTTTAAACAGAGCTATGTCTGGGCGAATTCAAGACGGGGCAAAACTGATTGCAAGTGTAGAAGGGTGAAAATTACATGGGGCGAAAATAATCCTGTACAGTAATTAATTACAATGGATATGTCAAGATGATTAAATAATGCATGAACTTTAATCAAAGTAAAAAGGGATTGATCCAGAAACACCTGTGTTTACCTGATGGCCAGTGTAATGAGGCAGAGGATGTAGTAACCACCACAGGTAAACAGGTAAGCATACTTCATGTTGTAGCTCGTTGTAGAATTCACCGGAATCTCAATCACCTGGTCCGTGTAAAATCCATAGTACAACTCCGTGTTGTTGAACCAGTTCTAATTAGTGAAAAAACATGTTCTATTTTATATATGAATCATTGTTACCACTCTCTATTTAGTATGTTTTAATTGTTTCTTCTGTCAACTTTTATGTCTTCCTGCAGGTCCATTAACTTTCAATTTTGTGCAAGAAATTTAATGACTTACTCCCCCTGTAAGCAGTTCCTCTCCAGTAAAGGATACAGAGGTTTCATTGACTGGGAATCCATATCCACTGGGGACCTTGATGTTGTATCTGTAGAGAATCTGGGGCACCACAACAAAGCCAAAGGTCAGGGTAAACACTGGAATGTTCAGAAGGAAAAGCCACTTCAGGAAGAGGAAGTAGGAAGTCACCCCAGTCCCAAAATGTCCCTCAATCTTTTTCATATGACTTCTCCATAGTTCCAGAGAGTAGGCAAACTCTGCCATTCGATGCTTGAAGTGCATCCAAGACTACAGAAAATAAACATATTTTATAAAAAATATTTCATGTATTGCAGCCTATTGTACATAAAGTAAAAATAAGCTACACTTAATTCATAAACAATTCCTTATTACTCAGATTTCAACTTCATTATTATACTCACTATTCCAATGCTGTATTTTGTCCTCTTCCACCATCCAATTTTCTTATGTGTTTGACCTCTCTTCAAGGTCATTTGTTTCCTGGTTTCTGACGTTGTTCTTCTGCAAAAATCACAATAAAATAAAATGAAAAATAATTAATATAATACAGAACAATGGTAATGTTTTTGTGCATTTTTATGCATTATTTACAGTTATTCACCTTATTTTCAACAAATGGCTTGGCCAAATTGTTAATGAAAAAATACAGTTTCACAGCATCTCTTATGACGAATTTTGACATAAACAAGGGCACCGCTAAGCGGAGCATCCCCTCGCGACATGACATATTGTACGGGGGAATACGTTATTTAGGAAAATACATGTAAATTTATCAGATCAAAATAAAGAAAGTATTTCCTTAAACCACTTTGAATACATACATGTAATATCTATTTAATCCCAATCCCCAAGCTTTGTGGTGTATAAATTGGGGGAGGGGGTTTACATAACAGTTTTCCTATTCCTAGCAGAAACTCAACACATATACTTCAAAGTTTAATAATTTAGATTCATTTAGTGACATTCATTTTTATATAAGCATACATAAACGATCCGTATACATTATGTAACGTAGCTGAAAATCAAGCGCTCTGTAGTCTGCTCTGATGGAAATTCTAGTTGCTAGTTGTCGTATTATAATTAACCCATAGTATAGTAGATATATATGCAGTTATTATTAATATAGAACAATTTTCGCGTGATAAATGTGCAATATCTGTCATTGTCAAAGTCTCTACTGAATTTTGGACTAGTTCTATTGTAAGTAATACGGGGAAATTTGTCCGAAAGTCGACTGCTTGTTTCGATGTAAATCGGCAGACTTAAATCTCTTGCCCGCTTCAACTTTTAACTATGGGCACTCGTCAAACACTCCAATGCTACAAAACTTTTTTTTTTTACCTTTACTAGATTTAAATCCCCAAAAATGTCAAGTTGTTGATTTGAACTGTATACGGTAGCGATTAACTTCAAGTCGTACATAAAATTACCGGAAATGTCTATTGTCAAGTCGTACATAAAATTCATGTTTTTAACTTCATTTTTTACGATAATTTAAAAAAATACTTGATCAATTGATTTTGAAATCAGCAGGGTTTGTCCTTTTACCATATCAAAGAAGTGTACAAAGTTTGATGGATATTCATATGAGAGGGTTTTCTTGGAATTTACTAGAAAATTGAAATGGAGTACACACACACACACACACACATACATACATACATACGAACACACACACGCACAGTAGCGATGCTATATCCCCTTCGCAACAAGTTGCGCGAGGGGATAATAACTATTAAACTAAACAACATGCATGAACAAGAAGAAAAGGAAAATCAGAATACAAGTTACGGTATCTCTTTTATTTATCTTGAACTCTAATATGTGTTCTTTAATTTACATATTTTTATAAAAGAGTCCTACTTGATTGAGAGTTTATCATGCATGGGTAGGGCCATTCTTCTGAGGGTGTCTGTGGTCCTGGCCTCTCCATCGAGCTCATCCATGTAATCATCATTCCTAGTGAATGAGTCGGCCACTTCACTGGCGCCTTTCCCTCGGACTGCACGCAGCGTGCCGTGAATCGACCTCCGGCTGCTCTTCCTCCTTCTGATTGACTCCTTGGCTGCCACTCCACTGGCAATTTGTTCTTTAATGTCAATTATAATGAAATTATATTTAATTCATATATCTTCTATGAAACCTGTTTATCATGCAAATTGTAGTTTATGATCACAGTATTGAGTAAATTTTTTTTTGAAAAACACACCAAGTTGTCGACTGGGAAGGGCATTAATTAGGTCAGCTGTATCCCTTGGTTCGGCGGTAGCTGCCCACCTCCTCCGAGTGCTTTCCTCTGGACAGTATTCTCTGGAGCCGTCTGAGCCCCGACGCTCTTCCATTCGTATTCCCTCTATGTCTACCGCTACCCTGTCACGTTGGAGACTGTCATCCCGATACGCAGGGTTAACTGAAAGAACAACTCTCTTAATCGAACAAAATTCAAAATAAACACAATAAACTGCAATTTCTTATAACTGCTCATAAATCTGAGTGTGCATATATACAACAATAGTCAATAGGATGAGATGATACACTGATATACATTTGGTAAATGATGCAATTAATTTTTTGGTCCTTCAGAGTTTTGGCATGCTCAACTTGGTAGGAGAATTTATGCAACTTAACTGAGTAACTTAAGGATTGTCATAGGGGAGTACAGAGAGGAAGCGTACATCTTTAAGATTTGAGTACAGCCTTACATGGCTCAAATGAAACAGATATAGTGCTGTTTTTTTATGAGATCAATTTACTTACAGCGCACTGTGTCTAAAAAAAAACAAATAAGCAGATCTGTTTGGATGATTGATGAAAGATGAATGAATCTTAGTAAATGTGGAATCATGATAACCTGGACTTGTATTCAGCCCAGCATATAATCATTTACCACAAACATGACAAATGAACTAACCCAAATAAATTAAAGCAATTAAGAGATCAATTGGCCATAGCTGTTACCTGAGCTGAGCCTAGAGAAAGTTAAAACCAACAGAATATGATATTTAAAATTCTGATTGATGAAAACTGGTGTTGGCATAGAATTTTTAAGAATTTATGCATTTTAAGAGTATGATGAATAGCCCACCCAATTACTGAAATGATGTACCCCAAGAGGCCTGGAATTTCACAATTTTTGTAGAAACTTCATTACAGATTAAAAGAATACAGTAGATTTTTAGAGAATAAGGTATGATTACTAATACAGCACCACCCTTACACCAAAACCCCTGACAAATGAGTCATAAATGTCACAATTTGGGGTAGAAACCCTATTCCTATTCATTTGTTTTTGTCAGGTGCCTAAAGCTGCAAAAAAAATTAAAATCATTCACAATAGGGAGGTTCTTATCAAGAATCCTTGGTGCTAAGGAAGCAGAGAGCATGAATTTCTCAATTTTAATGCTCCAACTTTCTTCTTTTATTGGTTTTAAAGAAATTGTTAAAATATGTTGAAAACTTGACTATGTATGGCACACAAAGCAGGGGGAAGGGGCGATAAGAGTGATCAATGTGACAAATAAAAAAACCACTATAAAAAGTTCATGGATAAATACAAGCCCAAAAATAACAGGAGTTTGGGTGTTATTTCGCATCATTCATTACTACATGAAATACTACCATTTTCAAAATTCCACCTACAACGAACTTCTTATTAAATATAATCTGAGCAGTTGTTTGGTTACAGAGTCCCAATGAAAAATATATGCATGTATGTCTTAATTTCATGTCAATATACAAAATGTCAATATACAACACACTAAAACCAAAACAACTGAAGCAAGTCATGTTTCAGCTATTGAAGAGAAAATGAGCCATATCAAATTGCAGAGCTTGAGAACATTTCAATAGTCAAGATTCTGAGTAATAACAATTAGACGGCTTTATACTCTTGTCAACCCATGATAACAAGGACATTAGGAGTGGTCTTGCCATGATTTGATTTGTACTGTCCTTCCACCCCCCAACCCCCCAATGTCCTACAGACACTAAGTGTGTGATTTGTAAAGCTAAAGTCTGTCCCAAGATATTTTTGCCGCATATTTTCTTAAATTTTTCGATATTTATAAATACCTCTTGGTTCAGACGATGTTCATTCAATAGTATGAGAAAATCCAAAGATTTCTCTTTTGAAACGCCCCTTCTAGCTTGTCAGGTTTCAATACATATGGCTAAAAATAAAAAGTCTACTGGGATTTTCCATTGCTAAGGAGATGAAGATACCCCGATGATAACGTTAAAAAATTGTGCAAGGTATTCCAAATGACTTCCGAATGGCCAAAAGATGTCAACATTCCCCATTATAAATCTCCGTAGGAAATCTGTTTTTGGTCCTGTGAATTTTTACATGGGAAAAATGATAATGTGCCAATGAAGATATCTTAGAAATTTTCGCTTTCATAGATTTCAATTGCACTTATTTCACAGGTATGTGTATTTTTATTAAAAATCGTCTAAATGTGCAGCATAAATATCTTGGGACAGACTATAGTAATTTTAGGACAGGTAGATTTGCCCTCACACCACTGTGCCTTTTGGCAGTGACTCAGAAATTAGCCTGTATTTCAGGGCTGTAATGAGGGTGGATACTTACAGTGTGACCTGTCCTGCATGGGGATATCCTGACCCTGCCCACTGGGCCCATATCCGTTTCCATAGCCAGCCATGTCCAAAGATTACCGATAGGAATTCAACACATAATGATAAGGCATCCAATGCTTTCTCTTTATGTGCGGGTATCAAATGTTATCTAGACACAAAAATGACAAAAGATTTATACAGTGCATCAAGAAATACCACAGCTTGATATTTGTCTCAGATATCTCACAGACAGACCTTGATTCATGGAATCCTTTAGATGTATTGATTTGTTCACTAATAACTCATGTAAGGGTTGACCTGTAGTAGCTGTACACTGGTACCTGGTTCATAACAACTCAAACTTTACTTCCTGGTTGTAACTTTATCTTTGAGTTTCAACCAAACACATGTGTGCTCACAGCAGAATTAGAGACCTATCAGTAGTCCTCTTTGTGTGTATGCATTGTGTATTACATCTAGTAAGGTTTCAGCTAAATCAACATCACCACCAAATGTCATTCATATACGTTTATGATTAAGAAATACATGTATATCAACACAGAAAATTTCTGAATCAAATTCATATGTAATCTTATTTAAATTAACTAATTTCTGTCAAATATCTGTCTGTGATAACACTATGAATCAAATTTGTAACATCCAATACATTTCATCAATAAAAAATTTAAATAATGTGTTGTAGGGCGCAAATGGGATTTGCATAATAGTACGAAATGAAAATAATATATATATATGTCAACAATTTAATTGTACAATTGCTGAAAATTACCTGGTATCTACATATAAGTAATACGGTATCATTCTTTGAATATTATTTAATATCCAATAACGTTATTTATTTTAGAACGATTGATAAACAAGTTCAACAACTTATATTAATTTTTCTTGTCGGCTTGGATGCTAGCTCGAGGGGGGTCATTGATGTGGGATAAAACTGGAATACCCGGAGAGAATCCACATGTCCAAGAGGGCGACAGCCATAACCTATCACATACAACCACTGTCAATTACGGGGATCAAACTTGGGTCACAGCAGTGAGAAGCAAGTGCATTATCCACTACGCTACTTGGACACTTTGAATATTATGAGGGGATCATTATGGCTGAAGCATGATCAAATCTATCGACGTAAAGCCTTTCAGGCTTTATTGGATTTGATCACACCCAAGCCATAAATGATCCCCTCATAATACTCAAGGAATGATTCCTTATTCCTTGAATAAAAAATGCTTTTATTAAAGTAAGTTGATGATAACAGCCATTTACAATGGACCACTGTATATTGAAAGTTTACCTGTTCAACACGATAATTATGTTATTTGATCATTTAAAACAATACAAACACGTGATCATACTCAATCTTGCCTCAGTACACAAGATTAAGTGTACAGTAAGTCAAAGAAAAAAGACTTTTTTCATTATGAGTGTTGAAATGCTGCATTCTTTTCGGTATGAATCTGTAATTGCATGGACAGTATTATGAATAGTACAAAGAATAAATAGGGTTTTCAATGAGCCATTCAAGTGCCAAAATAAACTTTATATCAACAACAGTGACATGCACGTACCTTGCGTCACAGTAATATTTCTGTGCCACAGCTACTAAAATTCATCAAGCATTTATATGTTATTTCTTGAAATCAAATGTGTCAATTATGTATTAAATTTATGGATATCACCATACTGGCCCAACCCTTTGTTTTGATAACAAAGTTACATATATCTCTAAGACCAACTATGCATATGATGTTGATATTGACGATATCGTACACAAAATGACAATATCAATATTGTTACTGATCCTGATAAGTTACATTATAAATATGATGTTGATATCAACAATATCGTACACAAAATGACAATATCAACATCGATACCGTTCCTGATAGGTTAAATAAAACTATGAGGTTGATATTGATGATATCATACACAAAATGACAATATTGATATCGATATCATTTCTGATTATTTGTATTTGTCTATTTGGCAAAAGCAAATCAATATTCATACAATATTCTTGATACCAACACCAATGTAAGACAAAGCCATGGTAAGACAACTTTAATGTGAAATAACGTCTCAATGATTATGTATTTATGGTGTATCACAATGGTGAAACAAAATCGATATGATATCATCAATATCAACATAAAGTATAGATATGCTAAGTACAGATGTGCAGTGTATTTATAGTTACAGTTGTTGACATTGGCGAATTGATACCAATACGATATCAACAATATCCACTTAGATTCAAAATATCAAATATTCTGTTAAAAAGACAATTTATATTATCTAAATTTAACTTCATAGTTATTTTCAGAGGTGTGCCTGATCTGGTGTACCTGTAATTATCGTATAAATTGTTTGTAAAATATTTGAAATTACAAAGAAAAGAAAATTGCAAGTAAGTAAAATTGTAAAAGTACAAAGTATAAAACTAAATATCTTTATTATAATTCATTTCATTTCTTTAAGTTAAACATCATGTGCTAATCATAAAATACTTTTTAAGTGTAGTATCTGAATCATGATGACTAAAATTACCAAAAAACACAACAGGTGTACAGAACCAGGAACTGGAAATCATTTTTAGCTTGAATTGTTTTAAAAAGTGTTTTATTTGTTGATTGTCGTCTAGCTATATGACACGGAGTTAAACTTAACAAATGAAATTGCATTAGAAATAAAATTAACAACCCACGAGAAAAGTTAATCAGATTTTTACCTGATAGACCAAATGATGAAGTCATAAAAGGATCGTTGGTTGTTGTTTATTTTGACATTCGTTCATAAGAATTTCGTACATGTACATATCGAAATTAGCTTCTAAATATGTCTCAATATTTCTATGAGATTCTTAAGTTTTTCTTTAATAAAGATATTTAATTAAATGTATGGGGAAAAAAACAACCGAGCGGAACAAAGGTGATATTCCATAGAACCAATTAACAAAAACATGTACATTCCAGGTGGCGCTGTAACTTGAACAGGTAGAGACAAATAAACACAGCTCAGACAGGTATACTGTGGGAAAATCTAATACAGGTATGTAGTCGGTTTACTAGTCCATTAAATTGCAGATAGATTTATTAAATAAAAACTACCGATTAGGATGCTTAAATTTTCATTTCACCTGTAGTTTGCTTTGAACAGTTGAATTTTATCTCAATTTTATGGTATAGATCTAATGCAGAAGACTGTGCAATGGGTATTGTCTTAAAGATTTTTTATTGACAACACTGAAACTCATTTACATCAACTAGTTTCACAAAGTGTCAAACTTGACAGTAATTGTTTTCAAACTGACAACTCCTTTTATTTTCAAATTTCAAAAGTCCTCCAAATTTTATCAAGTTAAATTAAGTGAATCAAACAGACAAATAGAAGGACTTGTCCTATCACGTGGTGTCACCATTGTCACAGATATGTTTGCACAGTGGTATCACATAGGGTGATCTATCTACAGTCACACACTTCAATGGTTTGCAAGGACACAAAGTTGGTATGTTAGGAATCTGGTATAGCTGTACATATGTATGTAAATCCATTAAATGCTGGAGAAAACGTACCCAGGAGAAAATGTACCCAATTTCTAGGGTACGTTTTCTCCAGGAGAAAACGTACCCGGGTACGTTTTCTCCTGGAGAAAACGTACCCTATGAAAATCATAAATTATAGTTTTCATAAATATTCTTGGATGAAACAAAATAAAATATACATTAAACATTGTTCAATTGTTGCTGTTGTTTTTAAATACATAATCACGTACATAAATTATTAAGATAATAATTTTGTTTATTTAGACAATAATTTGTTGCATACACATACACGAACATTGCCTGAGCAGTTTAATTAGTCGGCAATTAATCCACCATAAAGGAAACCGTTAAATAATTAGTTTTTATTGCAATCTAATTTGGAGAGCTAAATGATGAGTATCTCAAGAAGTCAATAGCGCGTTTTACATGTTCCATGTATATAGATTGTAAATAAACGAAATAAATTATATGTCACCTTACTCACCTATATTTAGAGTTTTTGTATTCATTGCAGAAATGTCTCTAGAATTGACCATACTTTGAAAGTCTCAAAGGTCTATAGCATATTACTTATAACAAACATGGAAATTATATCAGCTATTGAAAATTATTTATAAAAACTAAGTTGAAATTTTTTAGCTCAAATCAAGTCCAAGTCTTTTAAATACTTGTTTGATTTATATATATGAAAAATACTACTAGATGAATTACAACACATAGAACAGTCTGTCTTAGTAAATATATGAATTCCTGATCATAAAATAAATAATCCTAATAAGTCTAGCCCCTAC
>WFKH01007768.1:5862962-5882134 GCA_016163765.1 Magallana hongkongensis | reverse complement strand
AAAATAAAGTTAAATCATACTCCTTCTGGCAAAGAAAATGTACAGCTTGCGAGTCTTAATTATCAATTAATTATCAACTTTTTGGACACTCATGGGATTTCTCTACATTAGACTAATTTCATAATATGAAGAAAACCCAGGGGTTAAATGGTGTAACGTACATAAAAAGCCCATTTTAGTTACGCTCTCCATTGGTTCAAATGTGACCAGTCACCCACCTTTAAGTAATTGGTTATACTTGCTTGTGTTTTAATGACTCTTTCATGTTTATTATGATACAAGCTGTCATCGTTATCTTTTTTTAAACTTCATTTTCATCGTCCCATTGAAGTAGACTTTTTTAAACTGATTAATTTACAGCCATTCGTAAGAAAAAAATTAAAGGAAATGTTTCTTATATTTCTGCAAGGCAGATGGTTTTGATGGGATTTCTGCAGGTCTTAAATCTACAAACCTTTAAAATTATAAATAATTTTATTACTTTTAAGTATAATCACGAGAAGAAATATCACAAAAGTCTAAATATGAAGACTTCAATTTTACTCTACAAAATCTCTAGAATTCAACAATTTTACTCTACAAAATCTCTAGAATTCAACAGCTTCCGGGGGCTTCTACACTACCTGAGGATGCTTCCACACACATTTAAGCTTTGCTGGCCAAATGGTTTTTGAGAAGAAGATTTTGTAAAGATTTTCTCTATATATTCCTATGTAAAAATTCAACCACAATTGAGGTCCCTCCCTACCCCTGTGGATAATAAATTGAACAAACTTGAATCTACACTACATAAGGATGCTTACACACAAGTTCCAGCTTTTCTGACTGATTGATTTTTGAGAAGAAGATTTTTAAGATTTACTTTATATATTCTTATGTAAAACTTTATCCCCTCCCACATTGTGGCCCCACCCTACCCCTGGAGACCATGATTTGAACAAACTTGAATCTACACTACTTTAGAATGCTTCCATACAAATTTGAGCTTTTGTGGCCATATGGTTTTTGAGAAGAAGATATTTAAAGATTTTTTTTATATTCTTATGTAAAACTTCATCCCACAATTGTGGACACATCCCTACCCCGGGGACCATGATTTGAACAAAATTGAATTTACACTACCTGAGGATGCTTCCACACAAGTACATAAAATGATACAGATGTAAATGGCGTTTTACATCTACATGACACATTGCTTTGTAAATGAAATTGTCACAACATAGAGATGCAAATGACAAGATATGGTCTTCTTAAAGGTATACATGTCGTTTTAAATGAAAATCTTAAAAGAAAGAAATGTTTGCATTTTTCCATTAAGCTACAAAAGTTATAAACTTTCTGCAAATTGTACATTTTAAATCAAAACATTTAACAGTTTTGAATATAAATTCTAATTAATTTATTTACTGACCAGGTCGGTCAGTAAATGCCCAACTTTGAAATATTCATTAGCACGTGATGTGACAAGCTAATTTTCGAACGTACATAAGATGTCGATGCAAAAACATGGTCGGCCCGTTGGCAGTGAAATAACGCGTTCGGATAGAAAAAAAAAGAAACAGTTTGACAGAGAACGTTGAAAAATAAGAATCTATATTGGAGACCACTTAGAGCGGTGGACACATGTTAGAAATGAGTTAAACTTCATGTTTAACTATGAACTTGCCAGCTTCTTGCTAGACAGGTGAGTCACACGTACAGCAGTGTATTTTCTTTGTTTAATAAGATAATCATAAAGGAAAAGCTCATGTGTATGGTACAATATTCATTGTCTGAATATGGTAAAACTTGTATAGCTATCACATGAATATTTAAAATCTATAAATTGTAGATATTTTGAGTTGAGGGGCCCCAGAAGGGGTAATTTTGACATTTTTTTTTATAATAACATGTATATGTTGTCAAAGGTATGAAAATAATTGTCAAATGCAAATTTAAAGAGCTCAAGATCATCGATTGTCATCGACACTGATACGCAACCATCCTCATAAAATGCAGATGTCAATATCTTATATTTTTCTGTTTACAACACAAAAACCTATTTATATGAATTCAAACAACTGTAAACAAACCTGTCGTAACCTCGTTCTCCATGCTGCTTTTCTTAACTACTATTCCCGCGCACATGAGCAAATCCACCTCAAACATCAATCGTTTATGAATATGCATAGGTAAATCACCGTTATTCATTTACAGATTATGGCTAGTGCCTCGTTAATACTTATTAAAAAATCGCAAAATTTTCTATAAATTTCTTTTTCATATATCTGGTCATGCTGACAAAATTTGGGTCTGGTTTTCAACATCACAAAAATGCCATAAACAAGAGGCCCATGGGCCACATCGCTCACCTGAACAACAGTTCCTTGTAACATTCAATTTGGTATCATATGCTACTTCTATTTTAAACTTTGAAACCCTTTCTGGGGCCCCAGTATTGGTCCAGGGTTTATGGTTGGCTTTAACAATTTAGAATCTACACTATTTGAGGATGCTTGCATAGTAATCTCACAAACTGTAACATTGTAGTTCTCGAGAAGATTTTTAAACATGTTTCCTATATATTTCTATGTTAAACTTTGAACCCCTCTTGTTGCCCCAGTATTAGTCCGGGGGTCACAATTTTAACAATTTAGATTCTACAATAGCCAAGGATGTATGCATAGTAATATCTCAAACTGTTGCATTGTAGTTCTTGAGAAGAAGATTTTTAAACATTTTCCTATACATGTTAAACTTTGAACCCCGCCTGGGGCCCCAGTTTTAGTCCGGGGGTCACGATTCTTACAATTTATAATCTTCACTATATGTACAAGCTTTTGTGTAAATATTGGCATTTCTGGTGCAGTAGTTCTTAAGAAGAAGATTTTAAAACATTTTTCCTATGTATTTCTATGTTAAACTTTGAACCCCGCCTGGGGCCCCTGTTTTGGTCCGGGGGTCACGGTTTTTGCAATTTATAATTTTCATTATATATACAAGCTTTTGTGTAAATATCAGCATTTCTGGTGCAATGGTCCTGAGAAGAAGATTTTAAAACATTTTTCCTATGTATTTCTATGTTAAACTTTAAACCCCGCCTGGGGCCCCTGTTTTGGTCCAGGGGTCACGATTTTTGCAATTTATTATTTTCACAATATATGCAAGCTTTTGTGTAAATATTGGCATTTCTGGTGCAATGGTTCTTGAGAAGAAGATTTTTAAACACTTTTTCTATGTATTTCTATGTTAAACTTTGAACCCCACCTGGGGCCCCAGTTTTGGTCCGTGGGTCATGATTTTTGCAATTTAGAATTTTCACTATATATACAAGCTTTTTTGTAAATATTGGCATTTCTGGTGCAGTGGTTCTTGAGAAGAAGATTTTAAACATTTTGTTTACGTATTTCTATGTTAAACTTTGAACCCCGCCTGGGGCCCCTGTTTTGGTCCGGGGGTCACGATTTTTGCAATTTATAATCTTCACAATATATACAGGCTTTTATGTAAATATTGGCATTTCTGGTGCAGTGGGTCTTGAGAAGAAGATTTTTAAACATTTTTCCTATGTATTTCTATGTTAAACTTTGAACCCTGCCTGGGGCCCCAGTTTTGGTCCGGGGGTCAAGATTTTTGCAATTTAGAACTTTCACTATATATACAAGCTTTTATGTAAATATTGGCATTTCTGGTGCAGTGGTTCTTGAGAAGAAGATTTTTAAAGACATGCACCCTATTTTCACTGTTTCGCAATTATCTCCCTTTTAAAAAGGGATTAGCCCTTTATTTTAGCAATTTATAATCCCCTTCCCATAAGGATGCCTTGTACTAAGTTTGGTTAAATTTGGCCCAGTGGTTTTAGAGAAGAAGTCAAAAATGTGAAAAGTTTACAGACGGACAGACAGACAGACGGACGGACAGACGGACGACGGACAACGGGTGATCAGAAAAGCTCACTTGAACCTTCGGTTCAGGTGAGCTAAAAACGGCATATATACCTTTAATGACACGGTACAGTCTTGGACTGTCTTATGTGACCATCCAAGGGACTTATAAAAAAAGTCACATACGACAGGGAGTCACATAACACAGTCCAAGACTAACCTCACTATCTTTTTAGGTATCTTTTAGCTATCAATAATACTTGGTACCAAATAGTTAAATTATAGATCTTTTATCTTTAAACTAGTTTTTAATAGACTGAATTTTAAATTTCATTATCTTTAGAAAGATTTTTAATTAAGGGGAGAATATTAATAAACTCACAATGTTTTTGTTTCCAACAAATGGACTATGACAGTATGTTTTCATTGTTTTGAATTACTGGCTGGCAAGTAAGTGATGTTATCTACATATCTGCATTAAAACAATCTATGATGTTTTCTTTAACCATGCATATTTTTACACATGTTTTTGCGTGTTCATGATTGTGATTTTATCACAAAATTTCATATCTATTAATCTGACCCTTAAATTGTGTTTAAAATACACGTTCGATGTCAGACTTGTAATCCGCCATATTTGTCTACTGACTAAGAACCCTCCCAATGTCTTCTTTATACACAAGTTAATTACATGATTTCTTTATAAATATCAGTATGTGGATTCAACTTATACATGTCCATATATAGAGTTTGGCTGAGACGCTGTCTTAGTAACAAAAGTCATGATAACAACAATGTTTATAGAAGTACAAACACTGTCGGGCCGACATGTTTGTTTGTACAGGGTGTGACAAAAGTCGTCATTAGAGATATAGCAGCAGTCTTGAAAAACCTCACGTATGGGGGTTAATGATAATAACCATTATTATGAAAAGTGATAAATACTCTAGTTATCAAAACAAAACACTGCTATATATGTCAGCTTGGGACGCCATTTTAATTTGCTAAAAGTCGCTTAAAACAGTCTACACAGCATTTTGGGACTAAAAATGACGGTTGCTTGTCACATAAGGCAGGGGGTCACTTAATACAGGGTTTTCATATAAAAAATTAGGTTGGGCGGTCTAAATATGGTCGCATAAGACAGAGTCGCTTAATATAGACGGTCGCTATGGCAGTCTAAACTGTATATGACACATGGCTTTGTGTATGACACTACACATGGAACATTGTAGCTCTATAAATAACACTGCATGTGGCATATAGCTTTATAAAGGACAAACATGACTGTAAAAAACCTGAAATGTGGCTATTTGAAGGATGAATAACATTGTGTATGTAAATGACAGAGACACATGGCTGATATACTGAGTGCCCCGTGACATTGTACAGGTGTACCTACCTCCCTCCTCCCCCACCCTCACCAAACTGTCCTCCATGATAAATAACATTGTGTATGTGAATAACAAGTCAGATGACTCTGAGAGTGACACATGACATTGTACAAGTGTACCTACCTCCCTCCTCCCCCGCCACCCCCACCAAACTGTCCTCCACTGTTCTCATCTGAAAAATACCAACAGAGTGCACTGACATCAGGAAAAGGTATAAATACACAAATCAAGATGTGAAGTAATGATTTACAGTGTACTTACAGATAAAGCCTGAATAAAAGTATATTATTTACATTAATTAAGAACATTAAGAAGTAATGAAGGCACTGATACCATTTGTAACATCTCCCCACTGGAAGAAGTTGCAGCTTTGATCTCTGGGATTGGCACAAGCATAAAATGTACGACCCTTGTTGGGGCCTTCTTTATTCACTGTTAACCTGCAGACAGATTGAAGATGATATGATGATTGATAATATGCAAGTGCATTAGTTCTACATCTCATTCTAACAAACTTACATTTTGGCTGGATTTCCACAATTACACATGACGTCAGAATCTCCCCCACTATGAGTTCCCTGGTACCTGCTCAAAACAAAAGGTATTATATAGAAAAAGAATATTTAACAAACATGTACTGTATGATGTTAACACAAAGAATACACCACCATGATGTTGTACACTATTCTTACCCCCCTCCACCACTGAAGTTTCCTCCTCTGTTTTCATCTGAAAAGTATTTAATCATTTTAAAACCATGAACAAAAGGATATCTGACACAATTTATATTTTTATAAAAAAAATCCACTATAATAAGCATATGCAAAGTACATGAATACCAAGGGATATTTAATGAAAAAATGATACCATTTGTAACATCCCCCCACTGGAAGAAGTTGCAGCTTTGATCTCTAGGATTGGCACAGGCGTAAAATGTACGACCCTTGTTGGGACCTTCTTTATTCACTGTCAACCTGCAAACACACAAAACATACTTAAAGGGGCATGGTCACGATTTTGGTCAAAAATTATTTTTCTGATTTTAATGTTTACAATGCTTCAGTAAGGCATTTTTAATAGGCAACCAAAATTTGAGTGTCATTCGTTGAGTCATAAGCAAGTTACAGAGCTTACAATTCTTTGCTATGTAAAAAAAGCTTTTGTTTACATTATTAATGTTGAAGTAAAAAATCCAGTTTTAGACCTAAAATGAATGTGTTAAATGTTAGGAACTGTTTATTTATGCTTAAAATGAATAAGAAGACAAATCAGCTTGAAAAAGACTTTTTACTGGTATATTGAACCTATGTAAACAAAAACAGGGCTCGAGCCTTGTTTACATGACAAAGAATCTTGCTTATACCTCTACTACGACTGACTCTCAAATTTCATTTGATCATTAGAAATGCATTCCTAAAGCATTGTAAATAATAAAAACAGAAAAATAGAATTTGACCAAAATCGTGACCATGCCCCTTTAAATACAGTCAAACCTCATTATCTCGAACTAGATGGGACTAGTTAAAAACTTCCGAGATATCTGAGTATTCGAGATATCAAGAGTAAAATACTTAAAGTTTAAGTGGTTGGCACTTACAAATCACTTCGACATATCCATTGTATTCGAGATATCGGTGTTCGAGATACCGAAGTTCAACTGTATTCGGTAATAGTGAGCTTGTAAAGAGCTGGTGTTTCATTATTTCGATTGTTTTTCTGAACATGACTACAAATCCACTCACAACTTTGCCTGGGTTCCACAGTTGCACATAACCTCTTGATTTCCATCATTTGTAGTCCCTTGTCTGAAAAAAGCATGTTGAATTAAGTTTATGCAGTACGTAAGTCCTCAGTAATGATTTTATCATAAATTGATATACAGCTGTACATGTACATGTACAAGGTTTTTCTGAGTTAGACTCAACATACCAGAACAATAAATTATGTGTACATGCATGTGAGTAGTTTGTACATGTATATAATCCTAGCATTGTGGCAGAAAATTGAGCAAGGAATCAAAATACATGTCCATGTACATTGTACATGTATCTTGAGCAGTAAACCTTGCACATTTACCGGTACAATAAACAAGTTGATTTTCCATGGAATACATACCCTCCCCCACCGCCTCCTCTAAAATTTCTTTCACCATTTTCATCTGTTTTGCATATTCAAAAGAAAAAATCCATACATTTTATTTTTACAAATGTTAATCAAAATTAATAGCTTCTTGAGTTTCAATAAACTGTAGACCAACTTTTATTTGAGAGCAGGAAATTTCATAACATTCAAAAGTAAAATATTACCCTGGTATGTACATGTACGTGACTTTGGTTGCAAAAATTAGTCATCAATAAGCAGTTTCTGACTGGTAAATTGTGAAATAAAGTCATCACACAATACCTGTAGCATCTGCCCACTGAAAGAAATCACAACCTTGACCTCTAGGTAGGGAGCAGGAATAGAACTCTCGGTCCTTGTTTGGACCCTCTTTGGTCACTCTCAGTCTACAATAATAGATACAATAATGAATTGTTCAAATTCAAAAGGAATCCATAATGTAATATAATGTACATGTAATAGTACATCAGATTGTATGTAGTGTACATAAGGTTTTGAATTTTATATTATATTGTAACTGTTTCATTCATTATCACATTAAAATTCACCTTATAGTTAAAAGCAACTTTCTAAAGTCACACAAACACACAAAGAAAGTCAAGGAAAATCATTATAGAGCAGTTCACTTACAGACGAGCAGGGCTTCCACAGTTACAGGATACTTCTAGGCCAGGATTCTGAAACCTGCAATAAAAAGACCGATCATCATACCAGGTAAGGAAAGGTGAATTTAGTGACCTTGCAATTTTTTTTTTTTTCTGTGATGTCTCACCTGTCTCCTCCCCCTCCTCCCCCACCTCGTACTCCCCCACCTCCCCCTGAGGGTCCTCTACTGTTGTTCAGAGTATTGTTCTGGGATTCATCAGCCCATAAGAAGAAATTACAAACAGAACTTCCACACTTGTAGAACTGCCTTCCTGTATGAAAATCTATGAACTTCAAAATCTATCGTAGCTGTAACAGATCTTTTATTGAATACAGAAGAAAATGTCTTTAATTCGCGTGTGCACGTACAATGTAGATGTTGCTATTTCTTATTTCAATATTTTGTTATCTTCTGACAAGCAAAACGCTCTCAAGATTTTGATTTAAAAAACAGGGACATAATGGAAAACCTATCAGAGATTATTTACAAGGTTTAAGTGGTTTTTGCAATTAAGACACTCAAATACATGTATCTCTGAAATTCAATGCTAACTTGTGAAACTCTACCACTTGTAACCGTATTTTACTGAAGAGAACACACAAATCAGAACTTACCTTGATTTGGGCCGTCTTTTTTAACTGTGAGTAGAAGAGCACTTGTCCCACAGTTACACACAACCTCCTGTCCTGCGGACTCCTGGTTGTGTGTCTGTCTGTTGAAGGGTTGTACAGTCACTAGGGGCACTCGCTGGGAATCTTCACGGGTGTGACCCCCTGTCATCTGCTGTGTTGGTCTCTGGCTAGAGGGTGGGGCTACACAGATTAGAAGAGAAAGTTAGATTTTCTGAATTCACAGAACTTGTTTTGATTGAAATAGGCATTTTTACAAACATTTCATTACTTTCTCAATCATTTAAATGTATCAATATCTTTAATAAAGAAATGGTTCTTAAGCTAAGTAAGAATAGTGTGTTGAAGAGATAAACTCACCTGAATGGTTGATTTGTAGAGACTCTGCCAGTAATTCATCGCAGCCTGCCACACATCCAGTGTATCTATAAATAGTTAACATACCCATGTACAGTGTACATCTCTAAGTAAGTGGTGACTGAAATCCATGTAAAAGTCATTCAATCAATATGATGTCACATATGATGTAAATTCATGTTGTGTAAGATGATGTTAATATACTGTAGTGTAATATTGTGAATTAGCAAAAATGAAACTGAATTCCAGAACAAATCTCAAGTTAAATGCATCTCCCTCAAATTGTTTCTAAATTGGGATCATTTGACTAGTGGCTCGGAATAATTTGCTTACCAGTATTTTTCAATATTGTATGATGTAGATAATGTACATGTAGGTAGGATCTTGTAATTTAGATAGTATAATATGGAAGACAAGGTGGGTAAGATATTGCAATTTGACAGAGTCTAGATAAACCATGTGGGTCATTGTCATTGCATACTCACTCTAAAGGCAGCATGGGAGGAACAGACCCCATCTTGAATTTAAAATTCACCAAGTGAGCTTGACACTGAAATATTGTACAACATACATGTACAGAAGAACTTAAAATGTAATAAAACATGTTTGAAATTCATATAAAAAATTAAGAATGCAATATAAACAAAATGTCATTTGATGTCTATCACCATCTTTTAACAAAGCACTTTTCTTACTCATGAACATGTGAGTCAATATTTCTTTCTACAAGTATTCTATTTCTTGATTTACAAAAATTTACAAACATACCACTGAAGTAGCGCCATAGCCACATAGTAAAATTAAGTCAAATCATAGTTCAAAGTAATCTAATCTGTTAATCCAATTATCAATGGCAATTACATGTATGTGTGTTTGTACTTGTAGTCAACATGAAATTATCTATTCTAGCAGTTGAAAGCAAAAAATGACATTATCATGACAAATTGTGCATAACTCACAGTTTCACACTTGACATCACTAACGCTGGCATCTACCACAAAGTCTGGGAACCAAATAGCAGAGCGACATGAGGGATAACCCTGGCATCCTATGTAGAACCTGAAGAGAGAAGAATACAGCCATTAACCCAGCGTCTGACCAGATACCCAGTATCTCTGCGAGTCAGCAGGCATACTTAGAGCAGAGTCTCTTACCCTCCAGATTTTTTAGTCTTCAAGGTCATCTCTAGTCCACAGTTTGAACATTTCTTCACAGGGACAACTGATAGGCGTTCCAGCTCTACAATCCAAACATTTTTAAATTCTTATAAATGCAAAATAAGTATATTTGCTTCTAAAATGTTATTCATACACTGTGTTTATCAAACATTACATTTTTTTATATAATAAATTTCAAACTATGGCAATACAGGTGACACTCGATGGCTCGAACTTCGATCTCTCGAAGTTCTTGATCTCTCGAAGTGAAATCACGGTCCCGATTTTTTTCTCTATATAACTAAGCAAATTTACTCTTGATCTCTCGAACTCCGATCTCTCGAAGTTCTTGATCTCTCGAAGTAAAACCTGAGTCCCGTTATACATATTTCCTTGTTTTTCACTTTTGATAACTCGAAGTGGTGGCTGTGTGTACACACGCGCCCGATCAAGCGTATAATTAGCTCCGCGTGGACCTTACCTGGATGATTGAGTGAACGCCTGGGGCTAGCATGGTAGTGTTAATTGGTTGATTACGTAAGTGACACTAACCCTTGCTTCCATCAAAGGGTAGATAGTTTATTTGTAACTGATCTATTAATTTCAACAACTTGTGAAATTTAGGGTAAATTAAACCACTCTTTATTTAATATACTCTGTGATTAAGAAAACATAAACACTTAAAACTTTTTAAAGTTAAAAAAAAAAACCTTAATAAACACACAACTATGTTCTGTATTGTTTAAATTGAAAAAAAAATAGCAAAAATATGAATGAAACCATGTTAGACTATCCTTCCATGTTATGATTATAAATTTCCGGTTACTATAATTTTAGAACCAAAATGACCGGAACAAAAATTTCCGGATTTTTAAAACTTTCGATCTCTCGAACTCTTGATCTCTCGAAGTTTAATCATGGTCCCCTGAAGTTCGAGTTATCGAGATTCACCTGTATATCAAACTCATATATTCTTGATGAAGTTAAAAAACTTTTCTGATGTGCAGTTCCTGCTGTGATTAAGTATTCACAGTGTATGATTTACATGTACATGTAGATGAGATAGAAGTAAATGTGTCAGTCCCAGTAACTGTGTAGGTTTGTACTGACCCTCTCCCACGGGGATTTCCTTGGCCTCCCCAAGGTACTGTGACAGGGCCTGGTCAATCTTGAGGGCCTGCTCACACGCCACCTTGAACACCTCCCGGTACTTGGCCACCTGTTGTGTCAGCACCACTGTCAACACAACAGAAAGCCATGCTCAAACTGTTTCACATGTTAATGCATGTAAAATAGACAGTATTTTCAAAAAGAAATAAGTTTTACCATTTTTATCTTTTTTCCCTTCACATATTCTGAAAAAAATATATATATATATAAAATGTAATTTAAAAAGCTCATGGAATACAATTTTATTTTTGCTAAGTTACTCCATACAAAGAAAATTACATCATATTAAATGTTTTGTAACTGCTCAGTTTACACTAAATGTGGTATATTTTTATCCAATATATCAGCAATCACTGCCAGACATCCTATTCTAAGTTAACAAACAAGTTTTTTTCATACCTTTTTAGATCTGCCTCCAGTTCAGCACGTAGATGAGGCTTTGACATTTCATATCCCATGGCATCGTATCCTGTAAATGGCCAAGAAATGGGATATATGCAATGTGTTAACACCTAATATGAATCCAAACTAAAGTAAAGTACTTAACAATAATTTTATCCTTTTTAAATCTGTACAATGCGTAAACATCTATTACAGTAACGACAATCTAATTCTGTACCCTAACTCATTTTCTTAGACATCTACCTTCGACTAGCCCCATCCCCAGCTGACCAGGAACAAAACGGCCGTCATTGTTTACTCCTATGTACATTCTTGTTTTGATTGTCTCTATGTGCTCTGCATGAGTTGCATCTGTTCCTAAAAATAGCAAAACAGAGAACGGAGTAATTTCTGGCGATTTACATGTAAGTATTTGTTACACAAGATACTGCAGAAATCAAGTACCATACAAGAGCACATAGCTCACATATTGCAAATACTGTACTTAGTTTTTCACAATTCTGACAATTTTTTTATATACCGGTATTAGGAGACTATGCTGTATTCTTGATAAAAGATACATGTAAATCATACACTGTTGAATTCAAAGAAAAGCTACATGTAGTTCTCCAAAATCCAAGATGTTTCCTTTAATGAACTATTTTTATCTACAAATAATGAATGTGCTGTACCTATTCCATGTTTTTCCATTAAGGCAATAAGGTCAGCCTCTGTCAGTAATGGAGGTGGTGAGGTTTCACTAAACAGCATCTACAATATCAAAGACATCTGTTTGATACACTGTACCTGTATTCAGTTGACATTTACAAAACATTTGCCCATTATTTTACAATGCACCCATTAATGAGTTCAACTTACATCTATAGAATTTGGCTGAAAGGAATCTCCCTCCTGGTACACTGGAATAGTCTGCAAGTACAAAGATGAGACGGTTACTAAGCAGAAAAATAGGAAACTGTAACTGTAAATGAAATCAGCCATCAATGTTTAAACCAAACCTTAGCATTCCATCTATCATAGGGGTACACATCCAGATAATTCCTGGCAGTAATCATCAAGCCTTGGGCTGTGAACTGAAATATGTAAACAAGTACAGCAATCAGTGAATATCCAAATAGAAACTACCGGGTATTTGAACTTTTACATGCTTTGTGTCGAAATCGCTTCAATATCATCACGTAAGTAAAATTCTACATGTAAATACATATGTATAAAACTTATCAAGTTTATCAACAATTACAGCACATAATTTGATAAAATGTATTGTCTCATCAGCTGTTATAAAACAGGATTACCATTTCATCAGCAATATTAATCGTCACTGTGGTCTCTTGTCCTTGAGCATCCTTGGAGCAAGTGGCCAAGAAATGTCTAACAATAAATTCATAAAGTCTGGCATCATTTCCCTGGGAAAAAAATATTGTAAAAAAAATCATTGTTCTATTAAAGGGAAAACTTTGTGGCAGCTTGATTTAACATAATTTTTTCTTGAGAGATTCATGAGGACTCTGTAATGATGTGTAAGTTTACCTGTAGAGTAGCGGTGTACTTGATGGGATGTATCGGCGGATGGGCCTGGTCTGACTTGTTTCCATTCCTGGGATTAGGTCTGTCCTGCAATATCCCACTAGCAAAACCTTACAAATGATAAATACATGAAAAATCCTCCCCATAAAGATCACTGCTCTCAGCTTCATGCTATTCTTTTCAAAACAAAATATTATACTTCATGAGTTTGAGTTTATTTCTTCTTTAAGATAAAAATGTTCTTCCTCCCTCACACAACATGAATGGGTATTGCACTCAATTGATTACTATCTGATTAACCTTAACAGTTTACTTCCATTTGCATTGACTTAATTTCATGATTTACATGTACCAGTGACAAATTTGTTTGTGCCAATAATTTTCACAACTGAGCCCATGTAAAGACAATAAAGCACTAGTTCTTGTCAAGAATGCTCCAAAAAGTTAATTGCACATTTGCAAAATTTTCTCCCATGCCAGAAAAAGTAAGTTTACAGCATTCATCAAAAATTTTACATCAGACTGAAAGGCTGTTCTGATTACCTCCCCAGTTTGGATCCCGACTTTGTTCCTGTACAAGAGCTGCTAGGTCTAGGTCCTTGGGAAAGATGTTGGTTTCTGTTCGGGGATAGCTAATGAACCCCTTGGTGTACAGATTCTCTGCTATTCTCATGGTTTCCTTGGCACTCAGGCGAAGCTTTCTAGAGGCCAGCTTCTCCATTTCCTACAAAGAAAAAAGAATTGTTCATACACCACCTACTGCTCATGTTACTGTACAGTACTGATTTTCAAATTTGAGGAAAGTGTGTGTCAGTATTATATCATACTCAATTTTTTCAATGACTATAAAAGTAGTATCTGTTATTTGTTTTAATTTCTTTGAGGTGCTCTGCAGTAAACTCAGTTAGAGCAAAGTTCTTTGGGCATTAGAATTGACTTCATATAATCTATCCATAATCTATTAAATCTGTTTAATGACCTCTTTCATTGCAAAATAAACATTTTAGCTAATCAGTGGTCATTTCACAATTCATTTCATCACTAACATTAAAATAAGGTGTAAATACATTATACATGTATTTACATCTACCAAGTATTTCTCCTCTATTTCTTAAGAAAACTGATTCATAGCTTTATAGAAACAGTGAGGGCTGATCATTGCAGAAAAAATTAAAGTGGATTGTATTTTTTTTGGCTATGTCGCTACCTTCATACATGTATCAGCATGAATCACCAAAGTTTTAAAAAATATATACTTGTAGTATGCTGTTATACATTGTACATGTAGTGGCATAAATTGCAAGATGAACTCTCTTCACTGGGATTAATACAATCTGATACACAGATCTATGTCGTCTACATACCACCGTGTCTAATGGGGTTGGTCTCCACTTGCTCTTTGGTTTACATTTCACTTCCATCACTGTGGCTTGGGGATTCTTAAAAATTAAAAGGGCACACAGATTACATGTACCATGCAATCTAACTACCAGCATAGCTAGTTTGTCTGATCATTAAGTCATGACAAAGGGAAAGGAAGACTGTTGTTGGCAAATACCTACTAGTATGTACTGATCTTAAAGAATAAACTACATACCTCAACACATTGTTCATACAGGATCAGACAGGCATTGTGATCAAATAGACGGTTTCTGAAAAAAATAGAAGTCATTACCATAATTACATTTTAAATGGAGAACAAAGGACTTACATGTACTTAAATCCATCTACACAAAGACTTGGATATTGCTTGTTACCTTTTCCAAGAGAACTCACACTTTGTTTCTTCATCAAACATATGTGTTACTGTAAAGAAATCAATACACAGAACTATTGTAAATCAGTACCAATAATGACAAAAACAAAATTATTTCTTTGTAATACATGGTCAACAATGGTTTGCATCCCTTAAAAGGCAACTTATTTATTCAATTTCTACCTGACACAGACTCATACTGTATAAACTGAATCAATACTCACCACATTGTTCAGTGATATTCAAATACACAACACACTATACATACATGTATGCACATCATCACTGGAAGTACATGTAGTAGGATACCTTTGATTTTCCAGAAAGGCTCTGGGATAAAAGCTTGGACCTGCTTGTATCGCTCCACCACAAAGCCAAGTGTTGGAAATTGACAGCTGCCATAACTGACCAATTTATCAGCCAGTGCCTCCGGGAATATCTTCTGGAGTCTCATCGTCTGAAATCTGGTGAAAGCAGCACCTGTGGAACAAACATTAAATCAGTTTAAAATGTTGAAGGCAATTTATAGTCTGTCCCAAGTTATTGGACCGTCATATTTAGACGATTTTTAATAAAAATACACATACCTGTGAAAGAAGTACAATTGAAATTGATGAAAGGGATAATATCTAAGATATCTTCATTGACACATTATCATTTTTCATTCGGAAAAAATCACAGGATCGAAAACAGATTTCTTACGGAGATTTATAATGGGAAATGTTGACATCTTTTCTCCACTCGGAAGTCACTTGGAATACCTTGCACAATTTTTTAACATTATCATCCAGGTACTTTCAATGTCTGTTGCAATGCAAAATCCCCGTAGACATCATATTTTTAGCCGTGTGTTGAAACCTAATAAGCTAGAGGGGGCTTTTTAAAGGAGGAATCTTGGAATTTTTACATTCTTTTGAATGAACATTTGAACCCTGAGGTATTTATAAATATCTAGTAATTAAGCAAAATGTGAATCGAGGATATCTTCGGACAGAGTATAGTAGGAATTTCATGATTGATATAGGTACATTAAAAATTAATATCAGATTTGATTGACATTATGACATATTACACACCAATCCTCAAGTCAAGTTCTTGTCGGACATCCACAGCATCACTGGTTCTCTGATCCGGAGGAATCAGGTTACTGCAGGCTCTGGCCACAGCCCTATGTACAAAAACATGTATGCCCATCATAAAAACATCAATGTTGGTCCCCCAAGTCCACCACAATCATTCTGAATTTATAGCGAGCGAAGCGAGCACTATTGGCAAGGCGTGTGTGAATAGAAAATTCGGACTAGTTGCACATTGATTCAACGGATTTTTTTGACGTCAGTTACTCAGACCAGTAATGCCCTGTTTTTATCAGACCAGCAGTTCCCTGTAAATATGGTTTCCAATTTCACACTCTCACGAGAACAAGATAAAAATAATTAAAGACTATGTACACATGCATTGTAAATATACTGCTGACACAACGTAATTCCATTACATAAGACTCACGGAGTTATCGTCCTTTCGAGTGATGTCCCAATGTGGATTTCTTACACATTGATCCGACAGAATTTTTCGACGTCTGTAAATTTCGACCCACAATGCAATTCCAAAAATGCCATTCTCACCTTCTCGTGAGAATCAAAGTAAAACTTTTGAGAAACATATAAAATGTGTAATTCAAGAACATCATGCTTTTTAAGAAAATAAAACAGTATATTTCGCGTATTTTTTTTTTTTTCAGTGTAGTTTTTAAAGAGACAGACGACACTTGATCAATGTGAACTTTGACGTCACAATAAGAGGAAATTACTCTAACTAGTTATTGTAAATCTGCTGAAATATAAATACCAAAATCTTCTCAAAATCTTGCAGGACATTTCTTCAGAGATAGGAAACAGTTGTAACTTGCTCTCATTTGGATGAATGCTCACATTTATTTTATTCACTACATTTACGGTAATTTCTAGGAACGTTTTTATAAAAGGGGGCGTGGCAGTCTTATTCAAAAAATCTTCAAAAGCAAAAAGAAAAAAAAAAATAAATCTCAAAATCAGGAAAATTCTAATCCGGGGTGAGGAATGGGGAGCGCATAGTATGCCTTAAGCTCTTTAGCTGCTCAATGGTATCTTTTTTTCACTTCCATTTATTACATACTCCCAAGGAGGGGGGGCGGGGGGGGGCAACTCCATTTTCCTTATATGATCAGCAAATTTTTTTTTTACGTAAATTTAGAAAAAAATTAATTATTTTTTTTAAACGGGGGGGGGGGAGGGGCAACTCTATGATAAGTCAATTTTTTATATATAAGTTTAAGAAAAATGTCTGCTGCAAGAAAAAAGGAAATAAACTGCAATGAACATTATGTTAAAATCTTTATTATTCAACAACATTGTATCTGAGATAAATTCTACTTATAAATATATAAAAAATCTGATAAATTATGAATAATGAAAATTTACTGAAAAAATAGGTATGTTTTATTTTATTTTGCATTCAAATTCATTTACGTTACGTTGCTACTTTTATTTTTATTGATTTATCATAATTCATTCTTTGTCCCATGCTGCGCTCGTTCCAACGGTTGCACCGTAAAACATATTATGTTTTACATGTGATATGGGAAAATGTTAACATGACTTACTGTGGGGTAATTTCAGAAAATCTTGCTCTGTACACAGGTATGTTAGGATTCACTATAACAAAAACATACAAAACTTCTCAATGTAGATAAAAAGTCCAATATATTACACAGGTTTATCATATCTCTAAAACAATTTTTGTTTTATTTTTTTTAAATCAAGGAATTTTAATGAGATGTACCTGCTTTACACACTTGGATGACTTCATGGCCTATGTTCTCACCCTCCCTGTCACAATCAGTCCAGATGATGAGGTACTGGCTCTGTCTCACCTCCCTCTCCAGCGTTCTCTGACATTAGAAACACAACAGTGACACTACTTCAATAATCTCTCAGTATTTTCTAAAAATAATCTAACTATTACTGTATTATGATTAATGTAATTATTCTTACCTTGATATCTGCAAATTTATCTGGACATTTTTTCTCAATGGGAAGGTCAAATAAGGACAATGGACTACAGGAATACCTGTGTGAGAATCAAAGAAACATAATAAGAAAAGAAACTTTATTCGGAATTTCTTGTTTTGTTTCATAAGGTGTATTAAATTTACATGACGGGTTCTCCTTAATTTAAAGAACATTGTCAAGTTTTCCTTGGAAATTAAATGTTCATGGCAAATATCTCATTTTACAAAATCATCAAGAGATCAATGTTTGAACCATTGAAGGTCAAATTTCTTTTCATTCATTTATTATTCATCTGAAAATGAAATTCATAATTAAATTTACCATTTGTTATATTGTCCAACGAAGTCCATCTCCAACAAATGTCCACTCACGGAGGTCATCATCATCAAACAATTCTTGTTTAATATGTTGTAATTAAATTCATATATCTTGTTGAACTTTGAAAACCCCTCTCTCTGTAAAGATAATTTTTTATCTTTATGAAAAGCTGTTAAATAAATATATAAAACATAAACTTAGGTATGCCACTTTCTTTTAATCACATTTCAGATGTATCTTTTCCCTTGCAGATAATTTGAAGCTTTTTATTTAGGTGAGAAATTGTGATTTGTTTAGAGCTTGTGATAAAACCCTATTGTATAAAATATATATAGAAAGAAATATATTCCAATCAGATGATTACTTTTGTACTTAGCATCAATAACCCATGCAGGGACCAACCTAGAGCAAAATTTTAGGGAGACTTCACTTCTCCCTAGCAGAAAAATAGGGAGAAGTTTGAGAAATCAGGGAGACTTCCATTACTTGACAACGACATAACGCTAATGATGAAATAAACAGATTCAACCTTTAATAATAATATAAAATAGATTAGAAGCAAGTCAATAAAAAATAAAACAACTTGAAACTAAAAATTATTAAAAAAAACTTATCCAATTTATTAAATTTATTTTTTTGATGTGTTCATACATTTTATAGATGAAATGTTTTGTAATTGTGTTAGATAATTGACAAATAAAATCAGTCTGTATTTCTGTGTATTTTGGAGGTATTAGTCCAACCCTTTGACCCAATTACAACTGTCATGTAGTGGATCTGTT
>WFKH01007768.1:5826881-5857962 GCA_016163765.1 Magallana hongkongensis | reverse complement strand
ACAAATAACTGGACCAGTTATCGGCTACACTAGTAAGCACAGGCCTCTGAATTTCTATCAATAAGCCGTTGAATGTATGGGAAGAGATATATTTATATATCCTATCTATATAATATGTAAACGGTGTGACCGTTGGGCCGAGTGCAGATTATTGTGGTTTGAAACGCAGTAAGATCCGCCTGCCTACTCAAATCATAAGCCAAAGTTAAACTAAACGTCGCGTGCTTAGTCTACATTATGACGACATGTTTCGTACGTAAAACGTAAAAGTTATGTCTTCGGAAATAGCCGAAGACAAGTGCGTAATTCCGAGAATTTTTTTATTTCATCTTTCAATGCTTATCTATTTTGTAAGTTAATAAAATTTTCTATTTATACTTTATTCAGTGTTAAAAGATTGGTTCTTTGATGTTAATGTTTTTATTTTCCATCTAATAATTTTATAAGACATACGTGAAACTAATCTTATCTCCTGATTAAAGCACTGTTGAAACATATCTGGTTTGCAAAGTCAATCATTTTCATTTAAATTACTTTCCATTGAAAACTTGGAAAGTTTAATAGAGTTAATGGACAATAAATATAGAAAAGCCCCACTCATTTCATGAATGAGTTAACTTTGTCGAACAAAATGAGCTAGCCCATGAGCTGGAAGAAAATTTTTTAGCCCTTAGTACCCCTGATTCAACTTCTATTATTTACTGATTTTCTCATATATACTTGTTACCATTTAGCCTTGCTTAGCGAGGCAGGCTTCGCCCGCGTCTCGCTTTGCTCGGTATAAATACAGGTCAGGCACTGCAATTTTCTTAAAATAATCGGCCCCGAATCTGCGAGGGGGTTAAAAAGTCGTTGCATACCTGGTGTATTTATATATATAGATAGGGTATATATATCTCTCTTCCCATACATTAACGGCTTATTGATAGAAACTCAGAGGCCTGTGGCCACAGCTACATGTGAAACTCATTTACCTGATTAATTTATAAACATTGTATATTCATGTATGTGAATCATTGTTGAAGTCTGTACTATAATCTTTATTTCATTACTTTGGAACTGTATTGTATACTATTTTCCGCACACAATATTGTGCATAATGCGCTTCAACTCTATAATTCATAATGTTAAAACAAAATTGGACACTAATTTTGGGGTACACTGTAGTCATATTTTATTTTATTATAATATTTTATTATTATGTCATTTTCAATAGCTGAAAGTTCAAGCATGTTAATCAAGTTATCAACAGATTAACAACAGTATTGTTTACACTCATTTAAAAGTATTAATATGTAAATGGTTTGACTGTTGGGCTGAGCGCAGATTTTTTTGTTTAAATAGAGACAGTACAGATTGATTTTGTAAAAGAGAGAACAAAATTCATTTGAAACGTACGAAGTTGGATCTGCCCACCTCTTGCTGCGCTCGGTATAAACTTGGGTGTTTTTAGGTTAACTTACATATTTCTATAAACATTAAATGCAATTCATTTAGGTGATTTGGTTTCTACAAGACTTTCCTCAACTTAATACTACTGTAAAAGTGGTTATTTACGCTGGTGGTTAGTACGCATTTTCTATGGTCAAACAATACGCGTGGGTATTAAATTCGCGGATGAGTGATTAACCACATTAAAGTTTGAGTTTTTTACCATATGCACGGGGGTATTTTACGTGGTTTTAAGCTTACTGCGTAACTAGTGTAAATTTCCCCCATGCGTAAATAACCACTTTTACAGTAACTACATTGTTTTATACAGTACAGTGTATTTCTTGATTTAGCTGCAATTTAATTAAAGTTAAATCCTTCACGCTCCCATTTTGGATATCAAATATGGGAGCGTGAAGGATCTAATTTTAATTTCAACTCTAAATTTTCCTTAAAGATACAGTTTTGAAATTATTCATTATAATGATGTTTTCTCTTTTTCAGGGAATGTAAGAGATCCGTTTTTACTACTAGTGTGTATTATAAAACTGAACCAGACTTAAGTCTGAAAGAAGTTCCAAAAGAATCTGAGGGATTCATTGAGAAAACTAAAATTCATCGTATAAAACAAGAAGACTTTGGCAAATTGGCAAAAGAATTAAATCGATCAAGAAGCAATGCATTTCTTTCCTTTGGAGTATGTGCAATTATAATTTATATCTACTTAATTTTCAAAAACGAAAATGACAGAGACATCAAAGCTAACTTGAAGATGCTAAGGAATGAAGAATCGATTTGTATGGATACTATTGCTAAAATGATCATCAGTCAACCAAACAAGGATTCGTTGATGTTTCGTCGGAGACTGAAGGACATCAGGGAAGAAATTGAAATGAATGAGAAAAAGTTAGAAGGACTGGATTTACCTACCAAATAACTGTCTCTCTGTTTTTCACAGTGTCATGAAATGTATTGAAATCTCTTAGTATATATGTACTTTTATGGGTAAACAATTTATTTTCGTTTTCTTTTGTTATTCCTTGTCATTAATTGAACAAACCACTGATATTTGTTGATATTATCAGACCATCAGTAATTTGTATACTCAGTCAAATCTTGATAGGGCTGAGAATGAAGTGAGATATCCAAGATGTTGAGGTTTAAATAATAAATACAAAAAGAAAGAGTGGTTAGGACTTTCAACTCACCTGACATGTCCATGGTATGAAGTTTTTCACAAGGGGGAATCAGAGGGGTTTGGGGGTGGGGTGGGAGAGTGTTCCTAGGCTTATTTTTGCTAACTTTTATGCTATGTGAATGTAATAGTAAGAATTTTCTTAACACCCCCCCCCCCCCCCCCCTCCCCCATTGATTTGCTCATGGTTTACAAATGATATCTCCGAGAACCAGTAGTCTAATCCAATTCTAAATCTTCTGTTTTAAAATATCTCGCAAAGGGAATTTCATCTCTGAGTTCCTGTTAATGTTGTCTCACTGAAATTAATTCAAACTTGTTACTGTAATGGTTTTTTAATTTATACAGTGTAGCTCACTTTCGTTGCGAATTAACTAAAATATCTTGATATCAGCAGCCATATACAGTTGAACTTCGATATCTCAAACACTGATATCTCGAATACAATGGATATGTCGAAGTAATTTGTAAGTCCCTCGAATACTCGGATATCTCGAAGTTTTTAAACAGTCCCATCTAGTTTGAGATATCGAAGTTTAACTGTACGAAGAAAATCTAGATTTTATAAAGTATTATACATCCTTAGGTGATTCTGGCTCTGAAAATGTCACACCAATTAATACAATTAATCGCATGGTTAAACAAGAGAGTTATTCTAAGGCTGCATGAAATAAGATTTCTATAGACAGGATTAACAAAAGATTGAGCTACAGTCAAATCCCACACAATGGAGACAGTACAATATAACAAAGCTGACAGTAAGTAATGAGTCCAATGATTAATAAGAGCTGGAGACAAACAAATGACAAGAGATGGGTTTTGAGTTGAAAGAATCATTATATAACATCTTGTCAAAGATTCTTTAGATTACACTGCATTTACTAGTGAATTGTGCCTCAATCAAAGCAGTGTCCTCCCCCACCTCCACCCCCCACCCGTTTGTTCACTGTGTGTTTCTTACCTTGTGTATTTTTACATCCAATGCAACAAGGGGGAAAGGGGTATAATGCTTTTGACCCATCCTTCTTTCCTCCTTCATCAGCGCAACTAGATTAAACTGCTTAATGTAATTTTGTGACACTTAATTTGTAGATAAATACGGACGTAATGTGAAGATGCAATATGCATAGTCACAAATTATGATTCCACCATTTTCTTGGTATTAATTTTGCCTCTTTTGAACTTTGAATTTTGCCAATATCAAATCCACCACTGAAACAGTTTGTCAGCGCAAAACAGAACTTCACGAAACTTTATAGCAATGACATAATGAATAGATGTGCATATTTGCAGGTATGCCTCATGAAGCATATTGAAAGTGTTGAAATAAAAATAAAAAGTATTAAATAGGCTAACGATATGAAAATGTGTTATAACGAGATGAAACGTAAACGTAAAGATAAAAAGTTTTTATAGCAAGATTATAATTAAGTCATATTCATATAGTCATCTGGTGACAAAAAAATATCCTCTAACTGCTCGAATATCAATCTAAGAAGATTGTAACACTGAAACTTTCAGAAATCGTAATTACTTTTTTTGTCTCGTAAAAACGACTTTATCTCGTAGAAGTTGTTATTACTTATTACGACTTTAAACATGTCGTGGGGGTATTAAAAGATGAATACAGTTTTCATGCCAGATAATCCTAGCTTACTAAATATGGTGATAAATTTAATTACATAGATTCGGGATAATGGATTCATGTGGATATCAAAATATAAAGTACAAGAGCAAATAACCCCTATCTCGTCAATCAACCAAAAACTTCTAAAAAAAAATTATTTTTTGGCAAACCAAGATATCGTTGCTACGAAAATTTATATGATTTCTTTTCCCAGTTGTTCATGTATCCGTGTACGTACAAGGTGAAAGATTTCACATATAATACATTGTTGAATAAGGTTAAAAACGTCAATACCTTTTATTTTGTTCAGTCTGCGTTAGCTACACTTGGAGCATACTCAGCATAGACAATTAGACATTGTCTTATCTAACCGTTATATATGATAATGTCTATGCTTAGAGATAACGTCAAATCGCTCATGCTGTGAATTTTGCCTTATAGGTTACGTTAGACATAGTACGATCAATACATCCGACTTTTTAGAATATGCTACAGAGTTATTTTTAAAACTGTAATATATTTAAACAATACTAAAATAAAGATATGAAATATTTGAAATATGTAAGCCATAAAATATAAACAAAAATCGAATGGCATCCATTGATCTGGAAAGGGTCATTTATGATAGGTGTTACAAGGGCCTAATTCAGGCGATCATTTCATTTACATTAAATTACTTATTATAACCTGGCCTACATACAAACTGAATTAAAACTAAATTGTTAATTTATTTTTATCAGGTCACCTGAGTCACTCATGTGACCTATTGCTATCGGTCTTCGTCCGTCGTCGTGCGTCTGTGCGGCGTTGTGCGTTAACAACTTCTTCTTGAACACTACAAGGCCGACTGTTACAGTGTACCATTTTTGGTTTGAAGCATCTCTATGATAAGAGGAATCCAAATTGTGAAATTCATGACTTTACCGCTCCCGGGGGCTCATGGGCGGGGCCAAATATGCAAAAAAGCCAAATTTTCAAAAATCTTCTCTACTCCCACACATGTGAGAAAAAACTAAATGCATGGTTATGATGTCCATGAAGCCCTCTACCAAAATTGTGAAATTCATGGCCCCTGGGTCAGGGGTTCAGGCCCTAGCGTGGGGCCAATATGGCCATATGGTGAAAATGTATTAAATCTTAAAAAAATCTTCTTCTCTACTTGAGAAAAACTAAATGCATGGCTATGAAGCCCTTTACCTAAATTGTAAAATTCATGGCCCCTGGGTCAGGAGTTCAGGCCCTTTAATTGGATAGGGCCAATATGGCAACATATTGAAATTATTAAAATTTTAAACTTTCACTGTTGTTAGAGATAAACTAAATGCATTGTTATTATGTTCATAATGTATTCTTTTTAAATAGTGAAATTCACTGCCAATGGGGCAGGGGTTTAGGCTTTTTATTTGGGGGGGGGGGGGGGGGGGGGGGGGTGACAAATATGACTATTAGTATATTAAACATGTTTTTTTTAGGTTTTAGGTTACTTGAGACACTTGGGTAACCTATTGCCGTTGGTCGTACGTTGACGTGAACAATTTTACATTTCTAACTTGATAACTTCAAGATAAATTGTCACGTGGTCTTATTAAATTAAATATGTGTTTTATTTTTTAAAAATCTACCACCTGTGCATTGTATGCTTGTGTCCATTTTAAATGAAACTGTGAATATTATAAAAGAACGACTATAAGGCCTGCAAGTCTCTTAATTTTTACAAAAAGTTTACAATTTTTGGCTTCTGGAGCTATGGTGTAGATAATCCGATATTTTTCTGACTCTTACTGCCCCCCCCCCCCTTTTTATGAATAAATGGCAGGGGTACCAGTCAGAGGAGTTTTGGATTAGGGTTTAGACTCCAAAATGTAATTGTCCATACGTCACAAAACAACGTATGACGTAATTCACGCGTTATTACGTCTTGCCCGTGCCCGATCTTTACTCTATACGCTTAGCAACGAACATAAATATATTTCCCTAAAAATTGTTTTTAGAATTAAAATTATACGTTAAAGAAAAGATACATTTTGTATTTCATTTTTTAGAACAGTCTTTAAAACCAGTAAAAATAGTTGAATATAGGTTTTGTCTTAAAATATATCAGGTAATTAGCGTTTTCCGCGTATGTGACTGCAATTTCTAAATTCCGATCTCGATCAATAATACTTACCGATATTCAAAAAAACCCCATCTTATGCGATTTATATAATACAGATTGATCAACGGTTTGTTCAGATCATGTTTTCTATTTAACAAAAAGCTAAATAAACTTTTTAGAAAGATGAAATGATAAAACTATGCAAAATTTTATTTTTAAGGACCTTTTTTCAAAATATATATTATCATGAATTTTACCAAAAACACGCCCATTGTGATCCTAAAAAGGCCGGTCCTTTGGGTAATTTTTTTTCTTTTGATTAAGGGCCTTAAGGGGTAAACATTATCACTATTTCAGAGAATTCTGTAGGTTGATAAAATTATAAGAGATTTAATTCTCTTTGAAAATTTGTTTCATTTTATCTCATTTGTAAACAAATTTATCTATTTTTTAATAAATAAGCATGTGTAACATTAAAGTATTTGTTTTAAAAAATAAATTCGTTCATTTTACATAGGATATCAGTCAAAAATGATTTTCTGAAAGTCAAATTTCAGGCTTAGGCTATTATTCCTAATGTAGGTAAAAAGCACCATTTTCCGCAATTGGTTCTATTTTTAGCAACGGTCCCAGCTTTTATAATACCGATGGACCAGCCAACTGGGTAAAATTTGATAAGGGTATATCCTCAGATACATGTTTGAGAAATTTGAAAAAATTCTATAGGTATTTTATTTATGTAGTGGGGTATGGATCATTACCTTAAAATGCAAAAATGACACCCTCTGACAGGTCAGTCTAAGGGCTATGGTACTCAGGGGACCGTCAAGGCCTGTAGGCCTCTTGTTCCTTTGCACATCATTATTTCATAACCGTTAGAGTGTGTGGGTGACGGAGTTAGGTTCATATATTTTTTATAGTATGTTGAACATTAAAAATCGTGATAAACGTATTTTCACCCTCCTTATTTGCCATTTTACGTACTTATTATGGCCATGTACTCTATACAGATTGGTTTTCTGTATTCATGTCTTAATAAAGTTAAATTATATGTACTTTTCCAGTCTAAAATTGGTTTTTAAAAAAATAAATAGGTAACAAGTTTGCCATCTTAAGTGTTTCATTTGAGTACCAGTACTTCAAATCCATAAAATATTTTTTAATCTGAGATTGTAAGTACTTCTTATAATATGTAACGTTACACGAATATAAATACAAATGTACAAGTTTAAAATTCTGATAATTTAACGAGGCCGAGTACAGTTCAGGTGCGCATGACTTTGCGCATCTTTTTATTTTCATGCAGCCGTACGTGCAAATTTAGTTATACATGTAACTTTCTTTTGTATACTGTGTTTTTAGTTTATGAGCACCCCCCCCCCTTTTCACAATGGCTCGTGTGAAGACAGAAAGGTGGATTGAAATCTCTCTCAGAAGTATCCAATCATACATCTTGATTTTTAGCCAATCAACAGTTGTATTCCAAAAATATTCACTAATCATATTAGTCCTTCTATTGACCAATCGATACCAAGTTTTTAGTGAGTAGTCAACCAATCGTATTTCAGGTACTATTCTGAAAAAAATCGTTGTAAAATAATTTATTCATCGGTTGAAGTTTAGTACACAGGAGCGGGAGAATAGTTTGAAGGTAATATACTTATTTCGTACAGAGTTTCAACTACTAACCTGTTATCAAGTACACAACATTTTAGAGAACATATTTTTGGTGTATTTGAGACTAATATCACGGTTTTTAGTAAATGTGTTGTGAAAACTAAGCTGCCCGTTTTGACCGCCATTTTGAAACCTATAAATAAACAATACAATGTGCGAAATATTTTGAAAGAAAATCTATGTTGTTTCAGCATACAATTAGCAAATTTCATCATTGTTTGGCGTACCCTAATCTATAATTTATAAATGATTTATTTTGAAGAATTTTAAAAAGATTTAATGTCGCGCAATAGTCTTGCATTACTTTCGTTATCGAGACGAGTTTATACAGTTGAATAAAAGTTGAATATTAATTAAAATAATATTAAAACAAATGTTTTTCAAATCCACAGAATGGCACGTACAAAGCAGACAGCTCGTAAAAGTACAGGAGGAAAAGCTCCTCGTAAACAGCTTGCCACAAAGGCTGCACGTAAAAGTGCTCCCTCTACTGGCGGTGTAAAGAAGCCTCATAGGTACAGGCCAGGAACAGTCGCTCTCAGAGAAATCAGAAGGTACCAGAAATCAACAGAGTTGCTCATCAGAAAATTACCTTTCCAACGTCTTGTAAGAGAAATTGCTCAGGACTTCAAGACCGACTTGAGATTCCAAAGTGCAGCTATTGGGGCTTTACAGGTATGTTAAAATTTTTCATATGGTGGATATTCTTTACTTGACAGTTGATAAGATTTGGTCAAGATTTTTAGACAAAAGATATTGTTTTATTATGGTTTTGACCATTAAAACAAAAACTACATGTCCAAATTACTAATTTTAGGAGGCTAGTGAAGCTTACCTTGTTGGATTATTTGAGGACACTAACCTCTGCGCTATCCACGCCAAGAGAGTCACAATCATGCCCAAAGACATTCAGTTGGCCAGAAGGATTCGTGGAGAGCGTGCTTGATCTCATTTCTTCTGTTTCTTCATCTACTTTTCCATCAGGACATTTGAATTTTTATCACAAATGCAGCAGACATTATCAGGACACTTAATAGCTATGGCATGATATTTATGTGAGAAAAAAAATTGATGTGTGAAATTTATTATGTGACTCTTGATTTTCATAGTTTTTATCCTGTGTTTTGAGTACATGAAGGTTTTAGTTTTTAAAAATGATCTCTTTCTTCGAAAAATTGCATTCTTTTTATCTCTTATAATTTGATTTAAAGATGAAAGAAAATTTGGTTAATTTCTTCAGTTGTATTTTCAGTAAGTTCAAGTAAATCAGTCAGAAAGACAATGCTGAGCATCATATTATCATGAATAGTCAGGGAAAATTTGTCATTGTATGTGCAGCAGTTTTGTATTTTCAATGTATTTCTTTCTTGACTGTCTTTTCCATTCATGGGGGGAAACATTTTGCTGTTTTATACAGGGGTCTCATTGTGTTGTCTTTAAACGTTTTAGATTTGCATGTATTCTCATTTTATTAATAAATGTAGTACTTTCCTTATTATTGTTATTATAATTTTATCATTATTAAAGACTTGCTGTAGTATTTTTCAGGAATACTATAAATTTGAATATTTGAGAGAAGTAAACCTGAAGGTCTCGTTAGGGTGTAGAACTTCATATTTATAGGACATGAAGTTTGCAGTGTATTCCATTTGTTACAAAATATTAAAGGGACTTGGTGATATTTTGAGCTGAGAATGTTAATGTCCTATTTATGATGTTTAGAATGTTTCATTTGGGTATTTCCAATGGTCAACCACAATTAGTGTTGGTCGTCAAGCTATAAGCAAGATACTTTGATTTGTAAGCAAACCTCGGACCACGTTTATGTTTACATATTGATTGCTGAGTAGGAAATGCCAAGTTTAAAACAAATTAAGATGTGACGAAAAATGTAACGGAAAATAATTTATTCTAATGGAAACGCCTCATTTGATTGGCTGCATGAACGAATTTATCTATACTGTTTAACTTAACTTGCCTATGTCGCAATTTGATGTGAGTGCAAAATCTAGTGATCCCCTTTACATTTTGTACAACAAAGTTGCGAGGGGTATGTTTTTGACGGTCCTGTTTTATTTGTAAGTACAACTCCTCCTAAACAGCTGCATGATATTTCATGACACTTTAGGATTTAGGACACAAAATTCTGATTCCCTTATTTTTCTAGGAATTTTGACCCTTTCAAAATTGGAGAGTTGGCCATATATTGAATTTAGAAATGAACAGTTTGTAAGCGCAACTCCTCAAAAACCATTGAACAAAATGGATGTGTGTGCAAAACCTATTAATCTGCTTGATGTTGCATTCAAATTTTGTGCAGATTAACATTTTTATACCCCACGCAACAAAGTTGTAAAAAAAAACATGGCACAAGCCTTTTTTACATAACAAATTGTGAGCTTTTTATCTTGCATATAACTCAACAACTGACATTCAGATTTTGGCTAGTCATAAGAATTGATTATGTGGAGCATTGTTAACTCTAAAAATGGAAAAAGATAAAAATTTGAAAATTTCCAGCTCAAATTGTGACCATGCCCGTTTAACTCTAGATAAATTTGGGTCAGTGACTAGCGGGATTTTGTTTCTATAGTAAAAGTTTACCCTAATAATATTGGGATAAAATTTTTTTTTTATCAGGGTATAAAAATATATTTATTGCTTGTATCTCAGTTCATTTGGAAAACCTAATAAAAATGTTAAAAAAATTATTTACCAGGTAATAGGCCATTTAATACAAGAGTCAATTTATGTTGAGGTCCTATACAAACGGGGCAAAAACATTTTAAAGTGAAGTGTGAGGGAACTTCTCAATGAGAGGACCTTTTGAGCGTTCCTAAACTTAGCACCCTGTCCAGTAGAATACATAGTTTGAACATTTTAGAATCTACATTACATGTACATGTATATCAGGACACTTTTACATTATCACATATTAAATTGGTGTAGTTTTTCTTGAAGATTTTCAAAGAAATTTCCTATCTAAATCTGTTGAAATGTGCACCCCATATGTGGCACCACTTATTTGTTTTAAATCTTCTCTATACTTGGATCAGGATGCTTTCACATTATCACATACTAGATCATAAATAGAAGACTTTAAAAAGTTGTTCCCTGTTTAATGCCACAGTAATCATGGTTACAGCAAACACAATTATGATAAACTCATGCTTACAGCAAAGTCAGTTTCATTCCCCTTAAAATATATTATATAAACTTATTGGATATAATGAATTAAAACTAGAACTGTCCTAATGGGACTAATACCCCCACAAGGCTAATTTCAATTGAATTGAATAATAAAGGTTTGCGACACATATAAGTAAAAAAAAAAATCTAGAATTGTAAAAAAAAAATTTAGTTAACAAAGAAAATAATCAAAATTGTCAGAACTTCACTGCAAATACATACCGGTATGTAATACATTAACAAATTTCTGTATCCGATGACATTTTTTTAAATAATTGTTTTCAAGAAAAAACAACAAAGTGACAATAACCCCTCCCTTTTCAGTAAATGAAAATAGCCAAGAAATGCTCTTCTGTGGATAAAACCTTGAATATGTTTCTAATTGGAGTCTTGACAGATGCAATTAGTTGTGTCAAATTTTCCTCACTTTCTCCTATGGTACATGCAACTCCATATCAGAAAATTGATCCCATAGGACTATGATTTTCTTTGATGAGCTTGTTAAACTTGGATAAACTCCCAAAACATTATCATAATTAGCATACTATGTAAAAATATGTAAAAAGGAGAATTTAATATTACAAACAATTTTAAAATTGCCAAAACACTACAATCATATCAATAATTTTGACTTTCATTTACATTAATGCACTACAGGGTCACTTCATCAATTTACTTGACTACTAAATTTAAACAGCTTTTAAAAATAGTTAAATTCTTTATTAATAATGATATAATTTATTTCCTTATAATGATAGAAACTTTTGGTTTATATATGAAACAGTATTAAAATAACCCCAAAACAACTGCCCTTTTAACAGATTATCAATTTTCCCTAAACACATGCTCAGATAATGGCCCCCTTGGGACAAATGAATTCAGCCACACTTGTCTTTGATGTTCTTAATAGCTCCTAAGAATTTATCATTGACAAACAAAAAGTTTGCATTGTCAGTTGATAGAATACTTATAAAACATGAATTTAGTTAAGAAATAAAGACAACTAGATGTATTTATATAAATATATTTTAGAGTGTTTACTCTTTATTAATAAAATCTGTAAGGATTACCTCCCTTGCTTTTTTACATCAGTGTACAATATAAATAGGATAAGGAAAATGAAAACTAGCACAAAATCATTAAATCTTGTTTGATCTTCATAAAAATTGCAGGTGCACATCTTCAGACAGTTTTCAACATATGTTCAAATTTTCAGACTGTTCCATGCAGTAGTAAAAAATTCTATAGGGGGGGACAAAATTGACGGACAGGGTGAAACCAATATACCCCCCTAAACTTCGTTTGCGGGGGTATTACTATAGCAAATCCAAATGGCTTATCCTTATTGTAGCATAACAGATCTGAAGATGTTTGCTTCTCTATTCTTTTACACCCCTTCTGGGACCCCACTCTTACTCAAGGGGTCATGGTTCAAGGTAACAATGTTCTTTCACAATGATCATCAACTTGTTCTTAAAATAAGAGATGACATGCATCAATACACAACTCAACACTTATTTTGCTGTTGATGCAATTTTATTATCAATCTATATTTTGTTGTACAGAATTATTTTCAATCTATATTTTGTTGTACAAGAATTATTTTTCAAGAAAGAAGATATCATATGACAATTCTGAATTTAAAAAGCAGTCAAATATTGAAATGTCATACTAGTACCATTTCTTTAACTATCTGGACACAATGAAAGTTAGTACATTTCACTGGACATGACAGTATCTCTTACCATAATAATTTCCTCTAAAACTTGCAACAAAATTCTTACCAGCTGTCAACTTGAGTCATTTTTAAACAAACAATACTGAATAAACTGTGCTTTTCTTTCAGATTTCACACGAGACTAATGTTAAATTCTAAGGGCATCTTGCACTTGTTTCTGCATTTAAAACTTAACCTCTTAATGATTTCACAATGCATATTATAGGTATGCATATGTCATTTATTTTTCAATTAGCCTTATGGTAAACCAAAAAATAGAATAAATGGTTCTATTCAGTCAGATTACGGATAATTCTTTAAATTCAAAAACGAGCGCATGTGCTCACTTTTTGAGAAAGCAATCAATATAAATTCCAGCCAGTTCTAATGAATTATGTGAAATAACTAACAATCAAATACCCTTGTGATTTAGAAAAGGCAATCAAAAGAAAAAAATCTAGATGAGGGTGAACTTGTCAAATGGACAACAAGGTTTCTTGTCATTGCATAGAAATAAAGGCTTGTAAATTATTTTGTGATATTCAATACTGCATACGTCTTTATAATTCCTGTAAAAAATGACATCACTCCCTCCCTTTGATATGTATGAACCAGCATACGCAGGAATTGGGGATCGCAAAAATCAGAGCATGAAGAAATTATCTAATAAATTTACCGGTAGTTAATTTTATGGTAATACACTAAACTGGGGGCGCGTCTGACTTCAATACAAGTAAAACAGTGAAGTGATTGTTAATTCTTCATCGCATCTTGACATCATTACATACCGACTTGAAGATATTCCACAAGCTGCACAACCAATATGAAACCTATCAGCTATCCAGTAGCTTAAATTCTTGTAACGATGTACAAATGTATATGAACCAATTTTTTACAGTAACTAACAGAAAACTGTGAGAGTATCCATATGATGACTGATGTGCATGTTTATTTTTAACAATGGCTAGGAAAATTATTATTTATGATACCTGTTTTATAAGACAATAAATTAAATTATAAAGATTTCAGCGACTGTATGGGCTTTACAAACTAAGAAATCAAATTATGGTACTGTTGGTGCATTAATGCAACTGAACTAAGTCTTCTTATTTTAGTACACATCCAGTAGTCAGCAATCTCTCTTAGCAGAATATACTTTTAACAGCAGATCTCTAATGTTATTAAATTGATGAAAAAAGAAATGAGATTACAAATTTGCATTGCATTTTTACCATCATGAAAATATACAGTGTAAGTATTACAAAAACGGACAAAAGTTTATTTGGAATGAATGAAAAAATCCTTGTTAATCTTATAGCACTATACTGATCTCCAGGTAAATTGAAACCAAACTAAGAAATAAAATAAACACAATTCAAATACATTCATGTCCACAGACAAAAATACTTTTAAAAAATGTTCATGAGTTGATCATTACTAAATCACAGACACAGTAATTGCTTTTTACAATAACACAAACCAATAACATATATATACAAGTTTTTATAAAGCTCTCACCTTCCACTCTTAATAAAATAAACATCCTCGCTATTGCTTATTGTAATTTTTAAACTATAATTTTACAGGATTAGTGCAATTTTTTTTGCTTGTATGATATTGAAAAAATTACGTTAGTTTTTATTTAAGAATGTGAAATATACACAAATAGTGAGAAGTCTTGTGAACAAATAATATCTAAACAACCTTTCTATCAAAAGCTGTACCAAGAAGACAGCCAAATTCATGCACAGGAAAGACGTAGCATATTCCAAATTTTCAAACATAGGGTAGACCTCTAGATACAGTAATAAAAACTTGTCTAACAATAGTGTCAATAGCACTCCGAGTTACTAAAACAATTTGAAAATCCTATATGTTTCCACCATTACAGGCGGTAATTGGTCCGTTGTACATGACACATGGGACAATCCGTCGACTTAGTGACACACGTGTCGCATAAGACCCGGTGATTACATGGAGAGCAAGTCACGGTCCGCTTACGATCCTGACACATAATGCACTTCATATTCTGCTGATAAACTATTACCTGAAAATACAGCAATAAATCTAATTTAATTTTCACAGTGAAATACAATTATCTACGAATAAATCAATCAGTATCTGTAAAGTGCAAGTTTTATCAATTGGAACAGAAATAATTTTTACAATATCTACTTTTATAAACGTACCTTTTCTAATTTGTCTAGATCCATTCGAAGTTGTTGCTGTATTTGTCTAAGCTGAGGAATGGGTATGGTTTCTATTTCATTCACCTGATGCAGTATTCTCACACTGTTTGATCCACCTCCAAATTTTTCCAGATCTAGTTGCATCTTTGATATTCTACCTAGTGCCTGAAAACAGATTACATGTCCAAATAAATGAAATAAATTTATCTGTATTATTAAAGTTATTGTAATGTATACTTTTGTTAAAGTAGACTTTTATCTACAGCAATGGTAAATATTCGTTTTTTTCTATTACAGTCAAAATCTTTTGCCTATGCTTAAATAAAAGCCCCCTTTTTTTCCATATAGCAATTAACACCCTCCTCTAAAAAACATTTTTAAACCCTTTTTGATAACTTCAGCCCCTGCCCTGGTTTAATCTTTGTTTGTTTTAAAGAAAACCTACTTCATCTCTCTGTTTGAATGCCTGAGCTTTCTCCTCTTCAGCAGATTTTGCCTTTCTCAGCGATTCCTCAGCTTCTCTTTTCCAAGCTTCGCATGCCTGAAATTTGTTTATCGTAAGATAAATACATATTTCCCACCAGTTTTTTTTAATTGTACATGTGTAACAAGAATCAGATTTGAACAGCAATACGAGAGAGATACCCACACTTTTGGCCTGGGAATAAGCCTGCTCCCAGTGTTCTTGTCGAGTCTTGTAGTGCTGAAACTCCTCGCGCAACTTCTGCATATCTGCTCCTTGAGAACTATTGGACAGATTTGAGGAGGAATACAGTGGAGAGTGTGGCCCTCCAGGACCACTCCGGGGAGACATGGAATTTATTTCACTAAATTTGTTGTGGTTATGATAACCCAATAAAGATAAATTCTACAAAACAAAACATTCCGTTCATTCATCTCTTTAGCATGTTAAAAAATACTAATACAGAATTGTTTTTCATTACACATAAATCATTTGATGACTTTTCAGTTGAAATGCAAACTTGCATAAAACACAAGGAATTTTGTTGCCAAAATTAAAGAAAAAGGCAAAAAAATCAAAATAAAGTTAACATAAATCACTTTCGGTACTTTTTAATCACCACATTTTTTATATGAATTACTGATAAATAAATCCCAAGATAACCTGTTCTCCTGATTCATGCTTTTGATTTCCTGTCAATAGAGAGTGGGAGAAGCTCCCGAATGGCGAGGGAGGAGACTGAGAGAGACTTCCAATGCTGCCCCTCTGTATGCCCCCAGGGATTCCTATAGGTATGGACTGGGCACCAAAACCTGCAGTAAGAGTAAGCTCATCAGTATGATTACATTACGAAACACTCATCTATAAAATTTACAGTAGTTGGAATATGAGACAATAGGTAAATTTGAAATGAGAATGTAGCAGCAAAACAATGAAACAATCACAAGACCTAAGTTTGAATTTCACTTCATAAAAATTCTTTTCAAGGATAATTATGTTTTATGCAGATTATGTAAAAAGAAGCTCCTGAATAAAACTTGAGTGTAACTACATAAATACCTGATGTTGGGATCCCTGCACTTAAAGAACTACTAAGGGAGTTAACTTCATCTTTATCAAGTTCCCTATCTATACTGTTAATATCTATATCATCTAGATTTAAGTCATCTAATGCATGTCCTACAAAAAAACAAAAACAGTAAGTGTCAAATGGATATCAAAGACCAAGTAATGAATTTTAATGTATTTGAAAGCTGACATGAGTTCATAAATACACATCATTTCTATTTTATCTCCGACTACTGCCATATTAGTTTTCAATTTCTATTGTTACACTTATCGGTTCACACCCCTTCAATAAGGCTGAGGGCACTATTCTACTTTACTGCATTTTAATATTTCATTCACCCGAACATGTTATATTGGACGGAAAGAGTAGTAGACACGTTTTGAAAAAAATATAACAACCACTGCACTGGTAAGGAATATCCAATGAAAGAAGAAACAAAAACTGAAATCCTGGCACAAATGTTTCGAAAATTCTTGTTCATTGTAGAACGTCTCCCCATGTCATACTGTTATATCATCGCATACGCGCAAACCATACAACTGTAGTAGATGGTGTTTTTTTGTAGAAACTGATAAAAAAGACAACACGTTGTTACTTTCTTGGATTACTATCGTTGGATGTTGTGCGGCCAGGGTCTACAATATGATGTAGATGTTATGCACTCTGTATGAATGATACAAGTGTTTGATGTGCATGGGAAGCAAGGCAGCACTAATGTGGATACCTTGGAAATTCTTTTAAAGAATATACATGTACCCTCTTTAATTTCTTATTAATTGTGTCTTCTTATATTTCCTTTTTTCAAGCATATTAGAGAGGGTTCCACTTAATCTGATAGCGGTTAATCGAATAATTCGGTTAATCTGATAAAATATCAAAACACCGAACCATTTCTTATATATCCCTTTATATTTTTTCCTGATAATCTGATAGAAAAAAATGTCATTTTCGGTTAATCTGATAGGATTGTGACCGTGTAATAATGATTGCCCACCCTCTTACACCCGTATATTCCTTTGTTTAATTGGTTGACACCCCTCTTGTGTACACAGTAACTCTTTACAGGGCATTAGTTACACTTCAACGCACATGGGTGGCTACCTTCTTCGTAAGATGAAAGCTACCGACATCGATAATTGTTCCGGATGACCGCACACAGGACTGACCTTACCTGTGTACACATTTTATTGTTTGTTTATTTGCCAATTGCATGTGTTAATTTTATGCTGGGCTTGCACCATTAATGTAATTTCTGAATCAAAAGTGACTGGCTTTGGAACATGTGACATCGAGGAAATTCTGATCAATTTCAATTTTACTTCGGGGTAGACAACTTAATAAATAAAATTCAAATAATTTTTTATCATGCATAATCAATTATTTAAGAGCATTTTATATAACAGAAATAGAATTAAAATAAATTGTCCAGGTGAAAAGAGGGACTGCTCATTTCCTCTTATTACTTCCTGTCAAAATGGCGGCCACTTTGAAACCATCGTAATAAAGAGAAACATTTTCTTTTGAGCATTCTTTTGAGCATTTACAAACAAAATAAAGACTAAAATGCTCTTTCATTGCTAATGCAAGGTAAATTATTTCATTTCAAACTATTGACATATAGATTATATCTTTTCATTGATAAAATATGTCTTAAACAAGTTATATTTTATTCTATACCAAAATCATACACCACAAAAACACTAAATCGGTTAATCTAATAATCGGTTAATCTGATAATTTTTCTCTGACAAATTGACTATCAGATTAAGCGGAACCCTCTGTACTACAAAGTGTAGTTTATGTATTTAGAAGTCTGTGCAACCACTGTGCCTCAATTGGAAAGCAACCGGCCATAACTTTCTCGACCGGTATATACACTGTATATTCCAATAGCAGTCGAGGAGCAATTGAAACTACTATGGTGACCAAATACATGTACTTTTATGAATTCATGTCAGCTTTAACATGAATATCACAAGTCCTTATAATATTATACTATGGTATTGATCCCATTAAAGAAATTATTAATCCATGTGATTATAATACTACAAAACGTCTATGTGTCTACTTATAGTCTGTCCCAAGTTATTGCTTCCATCACTTTTTGATGATTTTTAATAAAAATACACATACCTGTGAAAGAAGTACGGTTGAAATCTATGATATGTAAAATATCCAAGATATCTTCATTGACAAATTATCCTTTTTCACTCATAAAAGTTTACAGGAACGAAAACAAATTTCTTATGGAGATTTATAATGGGAAATGTTTACATCTTTTCTCCATTCGGAAGTTCTCGGGACACCTCGCGAAATTTTTCAACGTTAATAATGGCTGATGCAATGCAAAATCCCCGTAGACTTTCTATTTTGGGATGTGTATTGAAACCTGAAGCGGTAGCGGGGGCGTTTCAAAACAGATAATCTGGACATTTTTCATATTAGTGGATGAACGTAGTTTGAGCACAAAGGTATTTATCATTATCGAAATATCAAGCGAAAAGTGGTGGAAGCAAAAACCCGGGACAGAATATAGATAAATGCTTTATGCAGAGAAAACAGTTCCAGGAACTATAAAGAATTGTATAAAACTGTCTTACATGCTATAGCCTTTATGTTATAATATTCTTTTGTCTGTCATTTGATTTCATTTTGACTGTATGCCAACATGGTGATGTCAATAAACCATTGAATTGAATTGAATTGATATTGATGTGAATAACCCTTGTGATAAGGGTGAAGCATTAGTCAGTTGCTAATTGACGACTTTGAAGTTTATTACACGAGTCAGACAATAAGAGCAATGCACCTGGTCGTCTTTAAACACATTACTATTTTCCATGCATCTTACCAAGGTTTGAAGTTATTCATTTTCCTAAACACTAAATATGACTGTATATGAATTTTGATAACTATTAGCTGCAATAATGTAGCCCTCTCCCGATTTAAACAAATTTTTTTTGGGGAGAGGGCTACAACTCCATAGAATCTCCGTAATGGTGCAAGTGCGGGAGTGATTCACTCCCACAACAATTTCAGCTCAAATCGTATATAAATGACAATAACATTTGCATTTCTTACCTAAATTCAAGCATTGTAGCTGTGTATTGCATAAATTAATCCAAAAATATCAAGTATAATCCATATATCGGTTATTTTTCGTGTATGTCAACAACGCAAGTTGAATTTGTCCGCCATGTTTACTGACCTTGATCGGTTTTATTTTGGGACTGCCAATGAGAATTCAGGAGCGGATCTTGAACTGAATATAGGAATTCCCCTATTTTAAACATAATTAACGCGGTAAATATGAATTTTCCATTATATACAATTTCCTTAAATGATGTTTTAGTGATAGAATGAGGTAAGATTGCTTATTTACACTGACATTCACGTTATCAAGCCCATCAAAACTCCAAGCGTAAATCCCATAAAATCACGCAAGAACTGTCATGGCTGCTGAAAAAGACGACTGGTAAACATCCTGATGTGTTTTATCTGGTTTTGATTTATATACAGTTAGTTTATTCAACCTGAATTAAAAAATCATTTTATCTAAATGAAGTCAAATATAGAAACGATCTTTTCAGACTAAAGTCAGCCGCATTAAAAAATTAATTTTGCACCATTACGGAGATCCTATGGAATTGTAGCCCTCTCCAGTAAACATCAGATATAAAAAATCAGAGAGGGCTACATTATTGCAGCTAGTTAACTATTAAAGCAATCATAAGTATTTGTGTATTTGATGATCTTACCTACTACAGATCCTACGGTATCGCCCGGGGGGTAGAAAGCTGGGGCCAGTGGGGACATAATGGACACCGAGGGCTGTTGATTGGCCACTGGACTTGGGGTCGTACTTGTGGAAAAGGTCAAGCTGTGTAACATCAGCAGATTCTGTTTACGCTTGGATTTCTCCACGAAATCTATTGTTTGATCACTGTCGATGGATTGTAACTGCTGACGCAACTTCATCTGTAAGATAAACAACAATCTACCTTTTGAAATGCGTGAAATAAACAATGCATAGAAAAAGTAAACAGTTTGTAAAATTACCATAGTACATCTTTAATGTGTTAAGTAGATAAATTTAAATCATGAAAGTGGTGAGGGTATGAAGAGGTTATACATGTACATGTATTTGGTCACTGATGAATCAAGCAAGAATCAATGAATGAATGACAATCTGGTTGGTTTGATAAAGGAGAAATAGGTGAAAGGTATATAATGGATAATGGATGTTAATGAAATGTCAAGGCCAGAGCATTTATAATCTTATGCAGAGAACTTGTAATTTCAAATCCTTTATAAAACTTTAAGAAAACATATATTCTGATTCTCTATTAAGAATAAACCATGTAATCTAAAATATGTAAAACAATGAAACATACATGTAATATGATGAATTGTATACAACAAAATCTTCATTAAATTATTTGTAAAATTCCCATGAAATAAGCAGAAAAATAAATTTCCTCCAGACTTCATTGCAAGTAATTTATAATTAACACATTCATAATCAGTCAGTAACACAGACTCTGACTTAAAGAGTTGGGCAAAGATAGATGTGAGGCCATGAGGAACATGAGATGACGATGAGAAGTGTCATCTAAGTTCCTACTTACACTGACCATTTGTGAGTCTTCCCTCTCTGACCCCGGGGCTCGCTGGTAGAATCCCGAGTCTGATGTAATACTACTAGAGGTACTACTGGATCGCCCCTTTCCTATGGGCTCAGGAAGGGGGCTGCTGGCATGGAGGTGGACATTTCCAATTAAGTTATTACTCTGATGAACAAAATAAAAGACGAAATGAAGATTATACAACATGTTCCAACTTTTGAAATATGAACAAATCTAAGTATGATTTTTTGGTTTATGCTGAGAACCTTTATTCCAGCATATATTGAAAACACTTACAGGAATACTGTTAGCTCGTTCCTTTCCTATAGGATCAGGTAATTTTGGTGAAGATGTGGAACCATTCTGACTCTTAAAAAAATTTGAAAAATGGCAACTTAAAACAAGGCTGCTTATAAAAGCGTTGTTACCCTTGTTACCCAGTTGTTTGAAAGTTGTTTGTAGATCTATTTCATATTCAATATAGTCTTAACAAGCACATACTGATAGTTTGACAATTAACAGAAATAAAGATACAGAATGCAATTCATATATATCTCAGCATGAGAGAGACTGTGGAACTTGAATGATATCCTCAATGCATTTAACTTTTGCTCAACCTTTATAAACTGTTGGAAGAACGTAAAGCACAATGAAAAATTTAATATTTTGTAATAAATTCTTTTATAGGTTAAAACTGTAAAAATGCCAGCAATTCTTTGACTTGACTTTCAGTTCATATGCTGAAGCTTTAACCAACTTTGTGCTTCCAATCTTCCTGGCACTCACCCCTTTCTGAATAGAATGGTGATCATTAGTTGTGTATAACGTGGGAGGATTCTCAGCTATGGGTAACACTGTTGACATAAAAGCAGCTAAAGAATTCTCACTGGTAGATAACATGTCCCTCTGAGTTGTTATTTCTTCTGTAAAACAACACAAAAAAATAACAGATAAAGCTTTAACAATAACATTTCAACAATCAATTTATCACAAAAATTCTTTCTCCAAAATGAAAATTAAAAATCATAAATCATGTCAAAAAATTTGAAGGACAATAAGAATTAAACACAAGATTGATCTTGACCTAGATCCACACATGTACACTGTTGGCCATTCTAAGTAGCCCCGAAGTACCAATCAAAGATAACCCAGCAAAAAAAATCAATCAGACAAACAGCCAAAGACAATCTAAAGGAAGTTATAGGAATCTATAATGATCTATATCATTGTTTATTGTTCCCCTAAATTTAATTATTAATGTTTATTTCTATTTCACACATGCTTCCAGATAAGATAAGTAAAGCAAATATAACTTACGCTCTACATGAGCAAAGGCACAAAATGGACCCCTTGGGCAATATCCGGTCTGCACCATATCATTACATTTTGTTGATTTGTAAATCTAAAAAAAAACAATCATCAATACATTTCTATCATATTCTGTTCAGAAAATAAAATCATATTAGGAAAAGGTTTATCAGCTTTTGAATGATTAGGGTTAAGGTGGTATGGGACACCTCCATGTACTTCCTTTTGAAATAAACAATAAAATCAAGAATAATTCTATATTTTCTTTCCCAAACTTGTTAGCTAACAGCGTAGCGCAGTGGATTAGAGCATTTACTACTATTCTGTAAGTCATGAGTTCGGATCCCGCTCAGGCTTTTATATTTTTACTTTTCTAAAAAATTTGAAAACATTTTTTGGGGGGCAAATATTGTTAAATTTGAAAATTCTAAACCGGTGAAAGTATTTTGATTATAATGTACATTTATCCACATTAATATCGACAGGTGTCCCATACCACCTTAAATAAATATTTCATCAATTGTTTACTTCATAAACAAAATACTGATGATAATTGAAGATTGACTTTTGAAAAAGAAATAAGGGCATTACGTGTGCTGGTATAACATAACGAGGCTGGGGGGTCAATAATTACTCTTCAGAAATTTTAAGATGCGACTTTTAGAGCTATAAACTATTATTACCCTAATACATAAGCTTTAAAATTTGAATGTTTTTCTATATCTATATACACAGCTCTTCTTCTCAAGGAGATTACTATAATCAAAAAATAGCCACGACCATCCAGACCTGTTAATGACAAACCCCTTATTAAAATATTTTGCAGATTACATCTGGAAATACTGCAGTGACTTACATGTCTGTACAGAGCAGTCACTTAACTCTGTGAAGACAAAGATAAGTGCTTAGTGACGCCCAAATATTGACTCCCCCCCCCCCCCCCCCCCCCCTGTGAAAAGTGGTTACCGTAGATAAATCAGTGTCTTACCTATGGGTGAAGCTGCTGCTCAGTTCTAGTCTAACCTCTGGGTGAAACTGCTGAGCAGTTCTAGTGTGTCTTACCTCTGGGTGAAACTGCTGTTCAGTTCTATTGTGTCTTACCTATGGGTGAAACTGTTGAGCAGTTCTAGACTTACATGTACCTCTGGGTGAAACTGCTGTTCAGTTCTTGTTTGTCTTACCTCTGGGTGAAACTGTTGAGCAGTTCTAGTCTTACCTCTGGGTGAAACTGCTGCTAAGTTTGATTGTATCTTACCTCTGGGTGAAACTGCTGCTAAGTTTGATTGTATCTTACCTCTGGGTGAAACTGCTGAGCAGTTCTATTGTGTCTTACCTCTGGGTGAAACTGCTGCTCAGTTCTAGTGAGTCTTACCTCTGGGTAAAACTGCTGCTCAGTTCTAGTGTGTCTTACCTCTGGGTGAAACTGCTGCTCAGTTCTAGTGTGACAGTAAGCACAGTTGTCTCCATTTTCACACTGTGTGGGATCTCCCCAGTCGTCTCCATGTTTTACATTAGGACAAGGCGTAGATCTACAGATAAAGTCGCATTTAATCTTTATTCACACATCTTACACTACATTTTATCAATTTCATTACAGAAATATGATTATGTATTAAGCTTTTCTAAATCAGTTTACTTCCTTATCCTTATAGCATAAAATATGGAAATGCAATAGTTGCATTTGAAGTTTCATATCTGATTATTTTTAAAAAATGAGAATTTCAATTTACCAACTTTAGGTCAAAAATTAAAATTTCTCCCATGGGGACCTGATGGCGTGTCTTGAAAACAAAGATTTCATCTTTATAAATTTTAACCACCCAGCTTAAAACAAGTACCAGCTTACACTGAGAACTACCTCCAAGGTTATCAATGTTATGATGTCTGGGAGGTGTCTTTGAATTAACTCCTAAAAGAATGGGTAAAAGCTCTGGCTTTATGGGTCCTCAGGCTTGGAAGGTATTTTACCAATACCACTGAAACAAAATCTGTTAATGACAGCCTACCTGTACTTGCACTTCTTTGGACTTCGTCTCCTGTCCCTTGTGTTGTGAAATGATGGGCAGGCATAGCCTTGTCTACACAGCCGAGGGGGTCTTTTACAGGGCTCTGTCTTGTAATTAGCCAGGACATAGTTGGTATCTGTCATGTGTTACAAACAAATCTATGCTTATCAAATTGTAAAATTACTCCCTTCTAAACAAAGCTGTTGTGTCTGTTATCACACATTAAACAAAGCAGCATATAAATTACAACGCTTTAAGTTATTAAACTTCATTCATAAAAGAATAATCAATATTATCCCCATAACAACATAGATCAAGATCAACTTTATGGCTGTAATTCTCAAAACAGGATACTGCAAACTGTTTCACTGAATTAACACACTTCAGGCTATGTAATCAGTATCTAACTTTCATTTGGTCTTCAGAGATCTTTTTTTTTATAAACTAAATTTATCCATGCATTTCCAATATTACTATTGTTAAAAAGAATTTTGGTTCAATGTAACTTAACTGCTGATTGTCTTTGAAATAAAATTTAAATTAAATTTCAAATAAATTTACCATTCCACTTTGGATCTTCTGCTAGAATTTTGTCTTTTTCCAAACTACTTGGCGTTCCCGATGATGAACTTAACGAGGCTTTCAGGTCGGGCGTCTCTATGGTTTGCAGCTCTCTGATATCATATATCGGGGGTCGCAAATCATGGGCTCCATGGGCAAATGCACAGTGTGGCCCATTTTTAACACAATTTCCTTTGGAGTCTGTTTCATAAACACAGGTTCCTGTTTTGTAATATCTCAAATGATACCTCCTCTCTGTGTCCCCTGCTGTTCTATGAAGGAAGGGACACCTAAAAATATTCTTATTAGTTTAAGTTCAGTTATTCTCAACTAGACATATCAACTACCAATACAAAATATTAAAGCATGATGATTTTACATAGCATAGTAATAAAACAGGTACTTGTCATTTTTAACCTATACACATCATATACTCTAGACTTATTTTGGGATCTTAAAAAACACCAATTCATTGCATTTTGATTTTTGTTACTCCTAATATATCCTGGACTTACTTTAACATAACAAACATTCCATGAATTTTAGATGAGCTTTTTGTAGTCTCTAATGTTATTTTCATGCATGACATGTCAGCATGTGTCAACTGTCACAGCCTTATCACACAGACATACTGGATTTTTTTTCTTGCATTAACAAATAAATATATAAAAGCACCTCATGACACAGTCAAATAAATATGATAATATCAGTTTAATCTATGTACCATGAAAAGATGAGTTCCAAACATTTTATCAATATACTAAGGGTTTAAAACAGATGTAAAACTTTAATGTGCAAAATCACAAATATGCACGAACTATTTGTCATAAAATGCAGAGAAGCTCTGATAATTCTGCCAATAAACTTGATGCAAGTCTTCAAATTCTTGGAAGCTTCTTCACAAAAAAAATATCACTGAAAACTAGCATACAGAATGGCCTAATAGTTTTTAAAATCAATCAATTCTAAATACGTTTGTTGTTGTTTCTTGTTTATACAAAGTTCAAGGTTATATCACTGACCCACTAACCCTCTTTTTCTAATACGCATGACTATGAAAACAGCTGACTGAAATCAAAACATTATAGAAATGAGAGTTATCACCTATTATAATGCATATTAACACATTTGTGAACGAAACAATCCAGAAAACCAATCTTCCAAGACGGGACATTCCGGATTAAAGTGGAGTTGGTTTTATTTATATCTTGTGTAAATTTAAAAATAGACTGGTAAACAAATCGGTCTACACAATGAAAAGTTTTTTGTTCTGTCATATTTGATGGCAGAAAGTGGATAAAATAGAATTACAAAAGCAAAGGAAATATATAATATCGACTCTAAAGACTTGTCATGATATGAACACTGATGAGAAGACGCATTTCTGCAACTCCGCAATTTTCTACAAAATGGCGGACAATGTTTACAATATGTCAGATCGTTTCGCTTTGAAAAATTGAATACTTCCAATCCAAAACTGCAAAGAGCACAGCTCTTATAGCATTTTATGTAAGCTTCTAACTATACATACGACTGTCATTATACAGATCTTCAGAATAACATGAGAAAATGAACTTTCTTTCAGCAAATACAGCATTTCCCACCAAAATTTGAATGGCGGCCGTAACTTTACTCACTCATCTCCGTCAGGACAGAGCCCATTTGTATCGTCATACTTGGTACAATACACATCTGGGCTGTAATTGAAAGTTCCGTCCCGTTTCCGAATCGGCCTTCTTCGTCTCTGATTCATAAAATGCCAGTGAAAGCAAGTAAACGGTCTATGTTGAGTGCATTTGTGCTGTAGAAATAACGGGCACTGTTGTGTTCTGAATTCTTTCAAATACCTGAAAAAGAACAAAAACAAGGTTTTAATTTCAGTCTAAAATCATACATAGAAATCGGTTGAAGACAAGAAAACTTACAGGTAATGTTGCGGTTTTTCTGTTTGCGCTGGGACCGCTTGGCTTTCTGACGGCATTGTTGTTGTCAATATTTTGCTAACGCGCATGATTACTGCGCATTTGTGAAATGTCATTTCATTCATTGGAGAAAAATTTCCACGTGGTGTAGTTCACGACCTTTTCGCTAGCGCGCACTTGTCAAAGATTTTTTCAAGTGATTCTTGTTTTTTACCATTTAATATGCTAAACAAAACCTCGAATTTTTTTATGATATTCTATATCGCTTTTTTCGAAGTCGTACGGGTATGTTTTTAAAATAAGTATAGTAAGTACCTCCAGTTACAGCACATTGGAAAGTTTTCTTCGTTCCCATTACAATACACATGCACGTTAGAGAGAGGTGGTTAAAAATCAATCCTATATAAAGCATTAAACAAATTGTTTTGAAGATGGACAGTCATGCTACTTCTAAAAAGCATACTTAATTGGCATCTACTTATTTAGATTCATCTTATTTTTTACGCATGCCGTTGAATCAGTAGTTGTTATAAACAGAAACAGTAGTAAAAATGTGTACAGAAACAGTGGTAAAAATGTGTACAGTAGTAAAATGTATACAGAAACAAGGGTAAAAATGTGTACAGTAGTAAAATGTGTACAGAAACATAGGTAAACATGTGTACAGAAATAGTAGTAAAAATGTGTACAGAAACAGTGGTACAGTTCTAACAGTCGTAATTTAAATGTCTACAGAAACAGTTTTAAACACAGTAAAATGTGTACAGAAACAGTCGTAAAAATGTGCCAAAATCCAGATGTCTATCTTATGTTTTTGTTTCTTCTTCTACATATTCTGTTACAGTTCATTATGAAAAGGCAACTCATCTAACGTTATGTCATATTGTAAATTCTGAATCTACTGGGTAGGTGTAAATACATTTAGACAATATGACGACTAGTTGTCAATATGACAGTTAACTGTGGCGACACAATGTATGGAATTGCAAAATAAAACTAGGGTGAGTTCACCATGCATCCGACACATACCTTAGATCGGACAACTATACAAATACATGTGAATGCACTCAAGAGTTGTTTCGTATATCCCTGAATAACTAAGAACTAATGAACTTTATCATTATCAAGAATTTGACTATCACATTGTCAAAGAAATAGCGATATAGGCTTCGTAAAATGAAGTCATATACGCCATCATTAAAAATTTGGTTACTAAGATTTTGCACAAAAGCATAATTTGAATGTTGTGCATTTGAATGTGCTTTTGAATGTGAATTAGTAAAAAAAAGAATCATCTACCCAAAATAATAAGAAAGAAGTAAGTTTTGAAACAAATTCTGATTAAAATTAGTTTTAGAAATTTGATCAATTATTTTCAAGGTCATTTTTGCTACCTTTATTCATTTCACCATGGATCGGACACACATGCATTTACCATGCATCGGACATGCAGTTTTCAACGCTTGTTTTTTTCTAATAATTAACATGTGGGGTGTGTATTCCTTGTGATATAACTTAAATGCATAGTAATTTTAATTTAACATTTCTCCTCCAACCACTCAAAATCCGAGTTTTATGGATACAACATTTGAAGTTCCTGTAGGTGCCAGCGCGATAAAAGAAACCCTCACCAGAGACATAAATAACATGATATTTATGTCTCTACCATCACTGATAAATAAAGCAAATATTAATTTATTTTTAATATTTTCTATGTTTTAAACAAATTCACTTATTTTCTTTTAATGATTAAGCAAGGGGAAAACCTGTAACTTTTAAACAAGTTTTATTTAAATTCGAGCCATAATTGACGCATGATAAAAAAGGAAAATCCAAGGGTGTCTGATGCATGGTGAATGACCCTGTTGAAATATTTTAGAGTTTGTGCTTGCTGGGAATGTCTTCCTGAACGTAAAATTTCGTGAACATAGGAAACTTTAACAAAAAGTGGTCATGCAAAGTTAATATTGACTTTGAAGAGTCACGTACAGTTTTGAAATGGGTTCCAATTTTACATTTTTTCTAGATCATGACCTGCAAAGAGAAGTGATCATTTAATTAATTATAATAAGTAAATTCATGAATATAAAAAGAAATCACTTCCAAACTTTAAATATTTCGACCGTTTTACCGGTCTAGCTTGGTTTACTGATGAAGACCAGTAACACGGTCGAAAAAGTGTTTGAAAGTGTTCTTTATTTTATTTTTATTTTTTTACTAAAAAAGAGACTTTGGATAAGTAAATAAATAAACGCAGTCTATTTACAGTACCCTTTAATGGTAACTAGCTTTGAGGTGTGTTTTCAAGGTCTTGACTTAAACTGAAAAATTATTATTATTTATGATCACAAAGTTGATACCTCAGCTCGGAATATTTTACCGCATTTTTTATTTTTGGAAAAACAAATCATTTATCATACTTATAAAGTATCTTTACCGTGTATTTTGAATGAGTTTTCATGAGAGAGAGAGAGAGAGAGAGAGAGAGAGAGAGAGAGATTATTTTTAGAATTCTAAATATAGACAACACGTGGTCATTTAAAGCGGAAGCAACTATTAGTCAGATACATGTATTATCATTGCTATATAGAATTCGTTGCAGTTATTCAGCACAATTTTTAAATTTACAAGAGATCCAGGTGATTAACCGTTAAGGTGTAAGTATTTACTTTACAACTGGCGTAGTACAGTAAGTAAACGAGATAGACTTTTGATAAAGAAATAAAGAAACAAAGAATCAGGTGATTGCTTGATTATTTGATGTGGGAGTGCTTTTTCATAGAGTTTTAGTTAGGAAACCTAAAATAGATTTCTTTTGTTCCATATTCCATACCTTACCATATTTCATATTGTTTTAAAATGTATTTGTATAATATTCCTACATGCATAGGGTTGTATATTTTTATCAATTTGTGAAATATGAATTGTGAAAAGGTATCTACTATTTGTAAAATATGTATGTTACATTTGTAATATTTGACTAAATTGAAGATGTGATTTATGATATAGGAACCATTATCTACACAGGTGACGTTGCCAATCTATAGAGTCTCAAAGTCGCAGCATGATGAGCGAAAAACAAGATGTCAATGAAAAAGTATGTATATTAATGGTGAAATACTATAGCTTGACTTGTTGAAAAGTTCAGTAGGAAATTAAAGTTTTAACAATCGGGTACAAAATAGCTTGAGAAAAAGGACATTATACCTCTTTTAAAGACAGGGTGTTCTTTTAGATTTCAGCTTTTGTGTATGTGGTTGATAAACCTTTATACTCCTCCGTTGGGAATCTCTTTGTCACGGACTTGTAGTTTGACATTGTTTCTCTGATTCTGACCATGCATTAACATTACACAAAATCTATCCTCTTCAATCAGTGAAGGAAAAATGTTTGTGTGACATTGCAGAACTTTTAATAGTAACAAATATATATTTTGCTGTAAAGCAATTCAATTGCCTATATTGCATACAAAGTACATCTGACTGCAAAGATCCGAATCAATACATGTAAACAGTAGAGCATAGCACAGGAGTAGTTGGTACATTCAGCATACCTGTAAAAATCACAATTATATTTTAAAGTTGAAAATTTACAAAGCATTTTTAGCTCACCTGAGCTGAAAGCTCATGTGAGCTTTTCTGATCACATTTTGTCCGTCATCCATCTGTGTGTCTGTCCGTCCATCCGTCGGTCTGTCTGTCCGTCCGTCTGTAAACTTTTCACATTTTGAACTTCTTCTCTAAAACCACTTGGCCAATTTCAACCAAATTTGGCACAAAGTATCTTTATGGTATGGTGAATAAAAATTGCAGAAATGAAAGACCGATCTTTATTCAAAGCGGAGAAAACCTCGAAAATGTAAAAAAGGGGGGGTGCATTTTAAAAAATCTTCTTCTCAAGAACTACTGAGTCGATTTCAACCAAATTTGGCACAAAGTATCCTTATGGTATGGTAAATATAAATTGCAGAAATGAAAGACCGATCTTTATTCAAAGCGGAGAAAACC
>WFKH01007768.1:5808266-5822823 GCA_016163765.1 Magallana hongkongensis | reverse complement strand
GGGGGGGGGGGGGGGGGGACAGAACGAAAATATAGGGAATTGGAGGGAGGTGTACCCCTACCAAATGTTTAGTTTTATATCTTGCGTAGGATTTTCTTATTCTGGGTAAAAATAGTATTCCATAAAGATAGAATGTCAAAGATTACGTGTATGCAAAAATAAGTGTAAAATTCGAATACTTTACAATATTTATTTTTTGTTATTCTACTGAGGGGCCATATGGCACAATATCTTTTGAATGCCCATTGTTGCTCAGGTGAGCGATGTGGCCCCATGGGCCTCTTGTTGTAAAATGAAACGAAAGTATTATTTTTTAAAAAGCTTACATACATGAACTAATTTAATTTTTGATGAGTTATTAGTTGTACATGTATATTCAACAACAATATGAGATCAGTAAGTATGAAACAGTTAAGAGAAAATTAGCAAGATGAAACTTGACAAATTTAAACTATTTATCAATGATTCATTCTCATGATATCAATCAATCCCTTTTATTTAAAATAAATTTATTGTTAAGTTGGTAGTTTGGGTAAAAACAACGTATTCATTCATGTTTTTAACCGGGTTTTCCTAGGGAAAAATCCGGTTATTGAAATGGTGAAAATGGCGGGTGGGAGCTGCCAAAAGGGTACCCCTATTGTACGGATAACTCCTCCTACAGTTTTCAAGATAGGAAGTTGTTGTTTTGCAGATCAATTGTACATATATCAGAGATATGCACGTTACTTGGATTTGATTTTTGATAATTTATGAAAAAAATACCACCTGTTGAACTTAGTTATTTTTTGGCAAAATATTGAATATAGAGTACCCCATTTCTCTGGATAGGTAGTGTTTATCAATTAAGGGTTAACTTGACAAATGGATTATGGATCATACTGTTCACACGAAAGAAAACCCCGGTTTGCTGTCACATTGACAGCTTTTCTCTTGTTCTATTTTCGGTTTTCAGATATTGATATGCACATTTTAATAAAACGATTTTCTCTTTTTTTTTTTCCCAAAAAGGCTTTCAATTGCTGGCTTCAAATACCTGAGGAGAAGTTGAAACTGATAGGGGAGGTTACTCAGATGCTGCATAATGCAAGTTTATTGTAGGTATTTTCTGTGTACTTTATGATTTAATTTGAATTTAGGTATTCTATGTAAGCGTTGCTGATAATATACTGTTTTCTACAATTATTTTAGTTTTACAAGTTTGGTATTCTTATCAGTGGACTTGAAATTATTCAACGGAATAAAAAAAAAAGCAAGTTCATTTTATTCTCAATCTTAATATGGCTGCTATGTTCTTGGCTTACATCAGCTGTAAGCTTGTGAGCTGTTATTTGACTGGCATCTGTCTACCTGTTTGTCTGTAAACTCTACACATTTTTGTAGAACCTGTGGGTCAATCTCAATCAAACTTGACTCAAAACAAAATATTGTGAGGTTAAAGGGGAATTAAAATTATTTAAATGAAGGGCAACACCCTTTCAAAGGGAAGTCAACAATAAATCCAAGAGCACCACCAAGAGAGCATCTCCTTCTGATAGGAACTGATTTTTGAATGTGTTGCAATATACACTCACACAAAGTTAGCTCAGCTTTTACCAGATTCCTGAATACCTATACATGCATTGGTACTTTACTATGCAAGCACCCTGATATTGTATTTATACTTTAAATACCGTTTTGTTGCAACTCTTGGACAAATATCTGTAATGGAGGGATGCAATTGTCAGAGGGATGCAAAGTTTGACATTTGAATATACTGGGAAAATGCATAAAAAAAATTCTTCTTAAGCATTTGGCTTGAAACTTATAAATACATAGAAATACTTTTTTACATGATAAAGATTTTAATTTGTTTTTAATCATGACACCTAAGAGCAATGCTGAGAATGCAATGGGAGTTCTGGCTTTCCCCCAAAAAAAGTTGAGTGGAGGGATTCCAAAAATAACTTGAGAACTGTTACTACAATGTGTTTGTTGTTTTAACTGATGAAGACATTGAACAATTATTACATGATAAAGCCAAGCATTCTTTTAATATTTGCAGAATTGATGACATTGAGGATAATTCAAATTTAAGAAGAGGCATACCAGGTAGCAGCAAGTTCTGAAACTATTTAGAGAAATAATATGTATAGTCTACGCAATGTTTTTACACCTGTTTGACAAAAAAATGATATGATAAATAATGTATATAGCAGTGTTATTTCTTTTTTCACAGTTGCCCACAATATATATGGAGTTCCACAAACTATTAATTCTGCCAATTATGTTTACTTCCTGGGTTTAGAAAAAGTTCTCCAGTTGGACCATCCAGAGAGCACAAAAGTTTTTACAGGTATTCATGCTTTATGCCAGTCCGGAATTTATTTACAGTTTCTTGCAGTGTGATTCAATTCTAGTGTTAGCCAAGTTCGTGAGGGCTTGTCTTTGAAAGTTGTTTCCTAAACATTGTCTATTTTCATCTTTTTAGTTCTAGCTAAACTAGTCCACTTCACTGTTTATGTTAGAATTCTCGCTGGCTCAATAAAAAATATTACTTGTATGTGCAATGCATACACATTGTATTGATAAAAAATCAAAGTAATAATCCAAAGATTTGCAAGCAATTTTGATAATTTTTATAATGAAATATGGAATGATTTAGATCGTCAATGTTGTACTGTTATATAATAAATATAATAAATACATGTACTGGTACATGTAGACATAACAGTATTCACATTAAATATGGTATACAGTACCTCTGTTAAAATATTTCCTTTTTGAAGTTTAAGAGGTGAAATGACTATTCTTATGGTGTAAATGTGTTTACATATAGCAAAGCTATCTTGGGGTGTAATATGTGCAATCCACCCCTCAGAAAAATTGGTATGGAAATTTTAACATCATTTGATTTAATGTAATTTGATTGGTTGTTGATTTTTTCAACACTGAAAATCATTAGACAGTAAAAAATAAATATACTTTTGTATGATAAACTGTCATTCACTGACTGTGAGTGTAAGAGCTCTTTTCCCCAACCCCTGACATATACTATTTCCCTGATGCAAGCCTTTAGACAATAGTTCCTGCACAAGTTTGATAAAAGAGGTATCCCACTAGCAGCCTATGGCTAAGTATAACTAACAGATGCAGAGTTGTTCACAACAAAGATTTTCTCTTATAGCTCAGCTATTGGAATTACATCGTGGGCAAGGTATGGACATCTACTGGAGGGATGCAGTGGTGTGTCCCACAGAGGAGGAGTACAAGGCTATGGTTATAAAAAGTAAGGTCATAGATCAGTCACAGGAAGGTCATGGGCATACTACAATAACTTTACATAGTAATTAGTTCTTGCACCATGGCCATGTAACTTAAAATTAATGAAATGTAATTTTAGTAATCCTAACCTGTGATTTTACCAGTTTTTAATGCATTTGTTTTACAGAAACTGGAGGACTATTTGGTTTAGCTGTTGGATTAATGCAACTCTTCAGTGACTGTAAAAAGTAAGAAAATTTAGTTGCTAGAATAAGGTGTTTAACATGTTTCTTCGAATTCCTAAGCTTATTTATTAATTATGATTTTTTTTTTCCAGAGATTTTGTTCCACTATTAAATGCTTTAGGCTTGTATTTCCAAATACGAGATGATTATGCTAATCTGTACTCTAAAGAGGTAAGCATCTTTTTACTTTAGTATTACATGCCAAGAAACATAACTTGAAAATGCATTCCAGTCTTTTTCTCTTACTGATGTTGATTTCAGTATGAAGCCAACAAGAGCTACTGCGAGGACCTGACGGAGGGCAAGTTTTCCTTCCCCATCATCCACGCCATCAGAAGCAGTAAGGATGACACCCAGGTCATAAGTATCCTTGACAATGTGAAAAACCAATTACCTGAACAAGATACTGTGAACAGGGAAATTTTGACTCTTCTCTCAACAAGATACTGTTCATAGAAAAATTTTATCAAGAAAATTTCATTTAAGTAAACAAAATGCATGGTTTGTTTACAGGGAAACTTTGACCCCCATCTTATTTTTGTCCTTTTCACCCTCATTAACAGTAAACATATTTAAAATGGGGCCGATTGAAAACTGCAGGTTACTTCTCTTTCGCCACCAATGTATTTGGAGGGAAAAATCTTACACAACTGTGATTGGTTGAAAATAACACAGAACAAAAAAACCCCTCTGTTTACAGTGTCTCTTTATTATTAAAAAAAATTACATTAAAAATCTCTCACAATTGTCATCAGGTTGGATGATTGAATATCTGCCACTGAGCTGTTATCGATAAAACTTAAAAAGATCTTGGGAGAGTATCAAACAAGTATTGGAGAAATTGCTTCCTCCAGTGAATTAATATACAGTGTGTCTATAAAATTCCTCCAGTGAATTAATTAATATACAGTGTATCTATAAAAATCACTATGATTATTAGTTTTTGTTTCTTGATTTATGACTGACAAAGCTCTTGTCTAAGAACAAAGTGGGAATACATTTATAAACTTCTCATATGAAATTTTAATTAATAAACATGAACAGGTAGTTCAGCAGGAGGTTTCAAAGATCCTTAACATTGAATAAGATATATTGAGACAGCGAACTACAGACAATGATGTCAAGAAGTACTGTGTAGAGTGTCTACACCGGCTAGGCTCTTTTGAATACACTAAAGAAATATTAATACAATTGGAAAACAGGTATGCCACAATTTTAATACAATTGGGAAACATGTATGCCACCCAGGTTATGAGTTCATGAAAGAGAGTTTTGGCCCTTACACTCTTTCCTCTTCATCACGTGCAATTTTTTTTGGTTTTTTTTGTAGCATTTTTGAGCTGATAGAAGAACATGGGGGTAATCCTATATTGACAGCATTAATTAATGAGTTGAAGAAAGTATACAGAGGATCTCAATGACAAAGAATCTTCCTGTTATAGAATCATAGACACAATCTCACTATCTCCTCTAGTCCACTGTGATTTGTATTTCAAAAATACACCATTATTTATCTTTTTCATTATTGTAGCCTTTGTTATTGGTAAATAAAATACAAAACACATGTATGTTTTACTCATTTTATTTCACATTGTATTATGAAGAGTGACAGTATAAGAGGTTCTACTTTCCTATAAACTATTTACTGTTTCATGCATGTATGATTTTGCCTCACTACAGCAGGCTCTCGGCATACATTTGATATGATACTTGGGCTCTAAAGCGAAGCAAACACGGACAGGAGCTAAGGGGGACACTTGTTCAGACAGCCCTCTGCTGAATGTTTCTGTCTACACAGTGGCACTGGTGATTGTTTGAAAATGTTCTTAAAACTCGGGCAATTTCCCTTCATTTTCCACATGGTAAATAATATCTGCTAGAGCATATTCCACCATTGTTTGGGATGCAGCATCTGACATCTGAAAATATAAATTCATAGATATTTACTCGTATGTTTACTGACCTTAATTTGACCTTTAGATTGATGAAAAAAAAATTCTACTTTAATATTTGAATGGAAATATAAAACTGAATTCATACAGTTGGTAGGAACTATAACTTGCTTAACAAATCTTTATTTGCAATTAAAAGTTTTTGAGATTTTTTTCCAGAAAGGGAAGGAGTAGATTCTGTTGGTTACAATTAACATTTCTTTTGGTATTAGGATAAAGAAATAATAATTTAAAAAAAAACAAGTTTATAATGGAAACAATAAATTAAAAGAATGATTTCTCTGTATGTTGATTTCTTTCACTTCACTTTTCATTTCACTTCTTTCACTTCAACAACAAACTTAACTCACCGCTCTGAAGTCCTTAAGGCCCTGTGGAGGACACTTAAAGTCTGGCCCAAAGTTCATGGTCACCTGTAGGAAACAAGGATCAGCTGTACTCGTAACTAGTGTACAGTAACAAAAAACATACTTCTATATGGTGCACATGTTTTCTACATTTATACAGATTTTAAGTTAAGAATCTGTTATTGTAAAACCTACACCGATATCTTCTTTCTCTTGAAAAACTGATGGGACATTGTGAGCCACAGTTTAATAATATAAATAAATGGCATGATACAATGAATGGAACCTATATATTTATTATAAATGTTGAAAATGTAGAGTGCAGGTGCCCTTATTAAAACTAACCTTGGCATTTTTGTACAAGGAAACTGCTGGGTAGTATACTCCTTCAAAGACATCTTCATAGGCTATTCCCTGTGATGATCCGTTTTTGTACATAATCATCTGTAAAATTCATAAACCATCATGTCATTTTATATGTTTAGCAAAGTTACCATAAACATGTAACAATTCAGGTAAATAATGATTAAAAATCACTAACAGCAGTATTATTTTACATACTGGGTCAAGCAAACAATCAAATTATGAATTCAGGTCTCTCTAATTTCTTGTCAACCTCAAACATTCTCTTGCAATTCTACCTAAAGATCACCAACCATTTGGGACTCCTGGAAAAGTCCTAATAAGTATTTTGTACATCCTAGTGGATTCAGGGATTAGTATTATCAGTGGTTTGAAGGAATCAATTTTTTGTTAACTTGAGATATTAATTTAAGTGTTTGTAAATCTAAGATCCTATATGTGATTTCAGGGATTTCATTTTGTTTGTAAACCTCAGATGCACACTATGGATGCATGAATCCTATTGGTTGCAATTTGAATTTTAATTCCTATCATTGATTGAGAAAATTCAGTAAATGTGCATTTACTGCAGAATTAATCTTCCTTCAGGGATTCAAGTTAATTTGTAATTTCCTGAAATCTAATCAGCGATTTTATGAATTCTTGTAAATGTGTATAATTATTGTAAATGTGTATACATGTAATTAACTTTAGGACTAATCACTGGTAAAGAGTTTCTTGTTTACCCAAGATCTAATTAAGGATTTTAGGATTATAGTTTACCTGAGGTAAATGACTTAGCAAAATCTATAAATCAATGATGCAGGGATTCTAGTTTACCCTAAATCCAATTAAAGTCTTAGATCCATTTAAGGATTCAAAGGTTGTGGGATCCATTTAAAGGTTATGAAATTCTAGTTTACCCTAAATCCAACCAATAATTTCTGGGATTCTAATTTACCAGAGTTCCAATCAATAAATTCAAGTATTCTAGTTTACCTGGGATCCAATCAATTAATTCAGGGATTCTAGTTTACCGGAGATCCAATCAATTAATTCCGGGATTCTAGGTTACCTGAGATCCAATCAATAATTTCAGGGCTTCTAGTTTACCTGAGATCCAATCAATGGTTTGAGGGATTCTAGTTTATCTGAGATCCAATCAATAGTTTGAGGGATTCTAGTTTACCTAAAAATTCATTCAATGAATGAGAGATTCTATTCATAGTTTTTCCTGCAATCCAGTCAATAATTTCAGGGATTCTAGTTTACCTGAGATTCAATTTTGAATAAGAGATTCTAGTTTACCTGAAATCCTATTAATGAATAAAGGATTGTAGATTACCTGAGATCCAATCGATGAATCAGAGATTCTAGTTTACCTGAGATCCAATCAATGATTAGAGGGATTCTAGTTTACCTGAGGTCCAATCAATGGTTAGAGGGATTCTAGTTTACCTGAGATCTAATCAATGGTTGGAGGGATTCTAGTTTACCTGAGGTCCAATCAGTGGTATCAGGGATTTTAGTTTACCCGAGATCTAATCAGTGGTTTTAGGGATTCTAGTTTACATATATATATTAGTTTACCTGAGATCCAATCAAAGGTTTCTGGGATTCTTAGTTACCTGAGATCAAATTAATGGTTTTAATAGATATACTAGTTTACCTGAGATCCAATCAGTGGTTTCAGGGACTTCTCTGTTTCAGCAACATGGTCCTTCTCTTCGTAGTAAAGGTGACTCTTGAACTTTACTAATGGCTGCATAACAAACAAATATTGAAGATGAGTGAACAGGATTAAAAATATCACATCTCTTTGCAGATGTAATGAAAGAAAAAAAGATTTTTGCATGGTGGCCAGTTAAAATGTATGAATGAAGTGTGGGTTGGGGAATTGACAACATGATACAAATATCATATACCCAGTACCAAGTATCCTAAGATACACAGCTTAGTTCTTAAACTACCATGTCATGTGTTCCCATTCCTTGTAAGGAACACTGTATTTAGAATCAAGTTCTCTCTCCTTTATCTCTTTCTCTCTCCCTCTCCTCTCTCTCCTCTCTCTCTCTCTCCTCTCTCTCTCTCCCTCTCTCTCTCTCTCTCTCTCTCCCCCATCCTTTGATCCTTTGCATAAAAATTGGTCAACTGTACAAAAATATGCTCTTGAAGTTAACTTCCTTTTTTTCAGTTTGTGTGAAGGGGTTTATTGTTCTCAGTAAAGTTAATTTCTTTGAAAAAAAAATACAGGGAAAAGAAAGACAATTTGTGTTCACTTCCTTCTAAAAAGTACTTTATTGGGCAAATAGCTTTAGTCATGGGGGAAATAGTTAATAATGATTGATGATATGCAGCCGGTTATTACAATACCAGTTGATCACATGCTCAGACATTGGACATCTTAACAAGATGGACACCAGGCACTGATCAAGAATTTTTTTTAATTTCTAATTTAAAAAAAAAAAAAAATTTGGAATGGGGGAGGGGGGTGTCCAAGGGGAGTTTTGTTTGAAAAGAGGGCCCAATGCCTATTTTCTGTAACTGTGAAAATTTTTCAAGGTTTAATTTTAAGGGGGGGACTGATTCACTCTGATCTTCCTCTGGATTCATGTATGGAAAACACTTATAAACTGTTGACAGCGAGCGCAGCGAGCAGTGCGAAGCGCCGCTTGCGTAGTGAGCTCTAACGACAAGGCCTGGGCGAAGAGAAAATTCGGACTACTGCTACCTTTGACATAATGAAAATTCTGTCGTCAGATTCGTACCCACAATTCTGTGTAAATTGCAAATGGCTACCAATGTCATGATCTCATGAGAACAGGTAAAATGTATTTTAAGAATGTCATGCATTTAAAAGATGAATAAAACATTCCGCTGATTCTAAAAAAACCATTCCGCTGATTCTAAAAATTGGTTTGCAACTATTTGTTTTACATTATTTTCTTGGTAAATTGTTCGGAGCATTGTTACTTTGACGGAAACTGTTGAGTGATGTCTGCTCTACTAACGTGATGTCACAATGTCTAGACTAAGCACGTGACCTTTAGCGTAATGAATAAATAGATACTAGGCGGATCCAACTGTGCATGTTTCTGATGAATCTGATAGTGGAATTGTGATCGTTGTTAAGGAGTCTCGGGTAAATGTTTCAAACAGACGATTTCCTTTAATTTTTTTACAGTGAAAAGTCAACTTATGAGTTAACTATGTGCAAAATATAATGTAAATTGACTGGATAGTTTATTTGTTTACAGCGTTCATATTTTGGTCGCATGTCCGAATCATCCCCGACATTTTATATAGGATTATATAAGAAAAAGGGTGTTTTCATTTTCAATTTCATATGTAAAAAATTACAAACATATGATTTTCTTTTAATTTTCAGTGATGGAAGGTTAATGTATAAGTAAACTTTTTGCCAAATTAAAACGTACGGTAATTGACCAGATAGTTTTTATGCTATCAGCCTTCTTAGTTTGGTCCTAAAAACATGTTGTGCCAGCCATTTTACATTATAGAATTGTATAGAATAAAAGAATGTTTACGAATCAAATTTAAATTTATTTGTAATAGATAAGAAAAAAAATACCTTAATTTCCACTAACACAGAACATGAAAGGATCGCACATATATTTTTATTTTGCAAATTATATTTTCAATTTTAATTCTTGATGCTGCAATAAAAAATGCATGACGTTTAGTTTTGTCAATTGTTACGTCAAAGTCTCAACTGACGTCATCATAAGACGTTGACTTCGACGTTGATAACATCGATTTTGAAGAAGCGATGAAATGATTAAAATACTTCTAAACATTATTCTAACGATTCATTTTACTAAAAATAATTTTTATGATAAGTATTTTTTAAAAATAAAAATGATCCATGATAGCCTGTATATTTGAACATTTACTTTGCATTTGCATTTTTTGACAGTAATGTGCAATACCCTGCGCAGAGGGCGCAAAATTTTAAACCCGCAACTGACCTTAATGGTCTCGCTCTCCAGATCGCCACACCGTAAAACTTAACTGTTTAAACATGTATATTGGAGCGTAAAATATTTTATTTTTATTCACGTTGATGCATCCATTTGGTAAACCACGCTTTAATTTATTATCATGTACCCGTGTGTATTAACAATTCAATTTATGCTGCGCTCGCCCCAACGGTCGCACCGTAAAACATATTAGAGACTCTAAGTGTATTATAAGTCATAGACATAATTTAAACAAAGTTGAGTTTTCAAACTAATGGAAATAGGATTGTTCAATCACCGTCAACACAACACTTTTTTCTCCTGCAAACATTTGCTTCAAAAAATTTTGGAAAAAAAATCTCTTGGGTTCACAAGCACAGGGCACATTTATGTGTTTTGTGAAATGGCATTGCATTCCTAAAATTTCAATAACTATAAGCAACGGAGGAATCAGGCCAAAAAACAACCCTAGAGTTATTTTGTGAATTCCTGGTTAATTTTTTTCCCTTGATCTTCTCATAATACAATGTCTATGCATACGACACCTGTTTTCTCTTTCTTCTTTTTAACTCTGATAATAACAAAACTTGATGTTTGTAAGCGATTCAGTTGTCAGCAGTAATGGAATTATCATAACGAGCAAGCGTCTTAAAATCTGTAGTTGTACAGATTGTCTCCTTCCTCGTGGCCTTAAGTATTTCCTCATTCAATCACAAGCAGCACTTGCCTACTAGTCTCAAGGTAAGAAGTTTTTCTTCCACAATAATTGACATATTTTTTTAATATTAGGTAAGAGTCCCTTTAATAAAAAAAATTGACTTTGTTTTCAATTAATATAATATTTTTTAGCTAAGCTTTACAAAATCTGATTATCTATGTGTTAAGTATAAAAATAAATAGGACAGGTTAACAGGCCTTGTATGGTAGAAATAAATGGCTGATATGTTTATACATGTACTAGCAATTTGACAAAATGTAGAAAAGGTAATGAATGCATGGTTAAAGTATGTGCCTAAAAGCCCTAAATTGCTCAATTAGGATACAGATCAATTTATTACATAACCTTACACAATTAAATTATGCTAGTTAAGCAAGTGTAGACAGTAGATAATGACATTATGCAGCGTATAGGGTATTGAAGGAAATGAGTCACCATTCAGTGGGCCCCCTCTGTCACATTCCTTTGATCTTAGGTATTAACAGTACAAGAACCAGCCTTATCTCTTGTGTACATATTTTGGTGTTTTTCACCCTCACAGGAATATGAATTCATCAGAGAGCGTGCATTGTTTGTGCTGGGCTAGCGTGCTAGTGTAATGAAGCACCTGTTGGTGTAGCACTCTGTGCAGCTTCAGTGAGCGGTTTTGTCAAGGATCAGTCCCATTACTCACTCCAGCACTGTTCTGCCCTGTGCAGGGAGGTTGCAGATTTATTGATTTTAAAATCAGTGTATGCCTTCCCAGGTCATTGGATGAACCTAGCCATTTCCCTGTATTGACAAACAAACAGGAGTTTAAATAGCAGCCTGAATGGATGTTTATTGTGAGGCCGTACAATTAAGACAACATTGTGTTAATTATGAGGAGAATTTCTGCAGACTAAAGGTAGGATTACGGGAGAGAGACTACATACACACTCCAATGACCTTTTAGCCTGAGGAAATGTTTATGTCAGTGCACACTGTTTCTTCCTTAGCAATCAGGAGTAATGTTTAGTATCTCTATTGGTAAAACCTTGTGTATTGGTGTTATATGCTGTGTGGTGTTGTGAGATGTGTATGATGGGGGTATGGATATTCTGTGTGTTGTGTGTGTGCTGTGATTTGACATGGAGCTTTCCTACACGACCCCCTAGTGAGCCTAGAAAGGAGGAATTTCTCATGCCTGATTCACATCACAATCAACTCATTGAGACCATTGAAGCTGGTAAAAATAATACTCTTAACCTGATTCAGGAAGTTGCTCATTCAGATTTGCACACAGAACCTAACCCTTCCAGTGATTCGGTTTTAAAGGTAATTGAATATTCCAAAATCAAACCAAAGAAATTCCAGACAGATTCTATAAAAGGAAGTGAATGGAAGAAAGCTGGTGTGATTTTTGAATATAGTGCAAAGAAATCTGGCAAACCCGAGTCTCTTTCGTTATCCCGGAGAGAAGCACTTCAGCAAGCGGATGTTGCCGAGGGAGATGCTTCGTGGTCTACCATGGTGTTGACTATAGCTAGCACCTTAGTAGCACTGTTCAGTATGTCAGTCCTCGTAGCAGTTTTCCAGTGTTGTTGTCGCCGGAGAAAACGAAATTCTTCTCCAGAAATCGACAACAACGAAGAGAAACAACCGGCAGACGATCAAAACAAGAACAACGAAAAACCTGGCAAGGAGGAAGCCATCAAACAAAACAATGTGGAGAAAAAACCAGGGTAAGTTAGTAAGATATGATACATAAGGCTAAGTATGTATGGTTGATGAATAAGTGACACAGGGTATGGATTGCAGAGTTGATGGATAGAGCGTGTGGGGCTGTCAGCTGTCAAGAAACCCTACACTAGCCATGTAACACTGTAAGATTGGGGGAAAAGGGTAACAGAGTGTCGCTTAATGAAGTTATACTTTCGCTTGTTGTATAGAGAGAAAAGAAAATCCGCAAAAGTCCATCACAGTTTAACTGCTGTGTAATGAGTAGGTATATAATGAATAGTGACTACTGCGGGCCGTGAAGTACTATACTGCAGGCCCCTGGGGGTGGTGTTGGAACAATGAGCTTGTCACATAGGCCACAAATTGATTTTCCACCTGTCAAGTAATGATGAATGGCTAGGTATCATAACTTCCTATTAACCACCTCTTCTGCTATTGATCCCAGCCAAGGGAACCATTTCTCTGTCCCATCAAAAACTCTGAGGCTTCCTACACAGAACAGAAACCAAACACAGCCTAGTAACATGTATAGCAGACCAACTACAACTAACTGAACTCAAACTACACTCTCCACAACACATGTATTACTTTGGAATCCTTTGGGCAACATCGAACATTAAATTATGAAACACAGTAATTATTTATTCTACCGGTAGTACATAAGGTGGAAGGGGGGGGGTGGGGGGGGGTCGTTGTATTTCTTGGTTGTGGGTGGGTGGTTTTTTTTGGGGGGGGGGGGGGGGGTATCCCTTACTCAAGAATTAACACCCCCATTGAACATCAAATTATGAAACACAGTCATTATTTATAGTACATAAAAGTAACTCCACAAAATTTCACCCCAACTAACCTTTCACAATTTAAAAATTCACAAAAACCCACCTCTACAAATTTAAATGATTCCATAATTAGTATACCAAAAAGCAACAATGATGCAGCAGTTTAGCTCTTTATTTAATTCTGTGATAATAAACAGATTGCATCAATGTAAATCTTAGTAATAGCAACCACACCTGATGTTCATTAAAGAGTTCATTTATTTTCCCAGAGAAAAAAAAGTGTTATAATGATAGTCGCTGGTCTGGAACATGTCCAACTTATTCAAACGCTTTTTAAAACAAGGAAATTGCAAATTACTCAAGCTGAATATTTGAACATAAGAGGTGTCATATGTACAATGAAATAGAAAACTCAATGTGTGAATAGCTTTACTTTCTAACTAAAGCACTTGTTTGAAAATGGATAGGGTTTCAAAAGAATACATCAAAATAATCATGTAAATTCAGAAATAAGTGAAATTCTTAAAGCCATGTTATAAAAGTTGCATGATATCTCCAATTACAAATCATCTGACACATCAGTGACAACAACTGAGAAGGCTTTACATTGTTTCCTGGTTTAGCTGAATATTTACATCATTAAGGTAGTATAGAATCTTGCTGACTTTGCAGATTGTTTTACTTTACTGCTAAGTAAATATAAGGAAAGAAACTTGTGGTATATTGCTTCGTTTCGGTTCTACCATAGTAATACCAATGCATCCTCAATTTCTCTCTCTACATAGAATACTCAAATAGTTGCCCCCTCCCCCATCTTTTCTTTCTCCCCAGATGCTAGATTACTATGCAGACTAGAGCTCAATTTGTTTACAAGTGGTTTATTAGCTTCCTCACACATTGCCCTATCAGTGTCTATAGTTAATGAACTCCTTATGACCACTGGCCAAGAACTTTGCCTGCCAATACTAATCAAACCCCTTACTGCATACCTACTGTAGGTGATAAAACACACACAATGGAAGACTCCTCTCTGGAATCTGATCGCTTTTCTGACACTTCTGAGACAAATAGTTCAGAGTAAGTGAGGTGATAGATTTAACCTCTTTCTTCCTCTCTGACATTCATTTACAGTAACTTTTGACCCCCACCCTCTACCCACAAATCAGACTTCATGCCAATAGTATCCTTCTACCCCTCCCCTTCCCTTCCCATCTCTCTCTCTCTCTCTCTCTCTCTCTCTCTCTCTCTCT
>WFKH01007768.1:5785080-5796756 GCA_016163765.1 Magallana hongkongensis | reverse complement strand
AGAGAGAGAGAGAGAGAGAGAGAGAGAGAGAGAGAGAGAGAGAGAGAAAGAGTCTGGGTCTAGATTTTGTCTATTTAGAATAAGCTAGACATCTTATGAAATATTAATTTATTAGTGTTGCAAATTAATAGCCAGCGTGAAGCGAGCTCTACCTACAAGACGTGTGCAAAGAGAAAATTCAGACCAGCTGCACATTGACTCTATGGAACTTAATCGGACCAACAGTTCCCTGTTTTAATCAGACCAGCAGTTCCCTGTAAAATATGGCTTCTCATTTCACGCTTTCACAAGAACCAACAAGATAAAAATAATTCATTTGTATTGGCAGTAAATATACTGATGATAGAATATTCACGGATATGCAATATTCTAAAGTACATGCTCAATCAAAATACAATTGAGTAATGTCATAATGGTTTGCACATTGATCCTATAGAATTGTTTGGCATCAGTAAATTTCGGCTTGCAATTCCAAGTAAATTGCATACGGCTTCCATCTCATGTTCTCGCGAGAATCAAAAACTTTTGAGAACCAGAAAAAATATATAATTTTAAGAATGTCATGCTTTTAAAGTAAACACAACAACTTACTACTTGTAGTTAATTCTCAAGGGATTTTTTAAAAATGCCAGACGACACTAAACCGACGTGAACTCTGACATCACAACCACTTTAATTAAGGGGAAATAACTCTATCTGTAAAGATGGTAAATTGAATAACAGTTATCTGCCGGAATCACCGAAATGTAAATGCTCACATTTGAAAGATTTAGATTTTGAGAGGATTCTGGTGATTTCGCAGATTCCGGTTATTCGTGACACATGATTCTCAGGGGAGTTCTTACCAGATGACACTTTAAAACTAAAATGCCAAAGTGAACTCTGACGTTACAATCACTTTTTTAAAAGGGAGACTATGCATTTAAAACACAATGACTATCAAAATCTTTATCATCTACGACATTGTATCAGAAATACAGCTAACGAATAACAAAGTTCTTCACATAAATTAATAAAAACTTGTGGTATTGCTTATATCCTGGAGCGTAAAAATTATGAAAAATGACTTTAAAAAAAAAGAAGGTAAACTGTATTTTATTTTGTATTCAATTTATTTACGTTTTTGCATCCATTTGTAAAACCATGCTAGTTTCTTAAATAATTTATTTTAATGATACATATGTACTTAGGTGAATTTAATCATATGCTGCGCTAGCCCCAACAGTCGTACTGTACGTAAAACATTTTTATTTAAAATGAAAATAGAAAATGAAAGTTACTCTTTGATGTAAACAATGTCTATTTTGAGGAAAATACAAAATATTCGTATAAAAATATAAGAAAATTTCAATTTTTCTTAGATTTTGTGAGGATTGACAAAAACTGGTATATATCACAGACCTATTTTCCGTGTCTCCCATCTGTATTTGTGCCTCAACTGGTCCATCTCCCGCTTTGTCCGCCATGATGCTAAATATTGAAATCTCGTGAGAGTTTGATTTGAAAGGTCATCCTAGATAAAACGTTAGAAGTTTTCGTGAGTATTGTTTTACCAAATTTTGCCCCAGTAGACATAATAAATGATCTATAGACCCAAGTAACGCAAATAATGGGTGTAAAATGATGTTTTTCAAAATCTAATTGATCGTTATATCACGTGACTCAACTAACAACGAGAATTCCACCATATTTTGGTGGCAGGTGCGAAGGGTGACAAAGTGAATCATCGATGTTCTATGTAACAGTCTATATAACAGTTTTAAATTTATGACACAAGAGTATCTTAGTTTCATTCTTTATTGTAGAACTGGTTGTCTTGTAACATTGAAACTTCGGGAATGTGTTTTTTCTCTTCGAAAATGAGATGACCAAAATTTAACAAAATGAAGAAGCTGTTTCCATTTAAAATTGAATCAACGGGGACCCAAAACCCCCACATAGGCAAAGTTTTTACAATTGGAAGGTTTACAGTTACAGTTGAGGATGTTTTAGCAGAAGGTAAATTATAAGTCTTGCCGGAATTAATGGGATTTACAAATGGAGGGGGCGTGTCTTGTCTCATGACAATATTCTGTTGATTTTATGGCTTGATTGATTGATATTTGCTGATGATTTAGATAATTATAGTCAAAGCAGTGTATTTTTGATTATAAATATAATCTTTTGCATTTCATTTTTACCATATGTATCTTTAAATTCCAGGGGGTTTTGCCATTGTTTTCCTAGTCAAAGCACAGAATGGAAACCACTATGCACTTAAAAGATTATTTGTAAACAATGATCATGATCTTACCGTGTGTAAACGTGAAATACATATTGCAGTAAGTATACCAGCAATGTTCAGAATGTAACTTTGATTGATGGGACATTCAGATACATTAATTCTTTATTTTATTTACAGAAAACCCTCAGTGGACACAAGAATATCATACGTTATGTGGACTCCAGCATTTCAATGGCCCCAAATAAAGTTTATGAGGTTATGTTATTGATGCAATATTGTAGAGGTGAGTTAAATCAGTTATTACATTCTTCATATAAAGATTTTTTTATATCATTATTATGTATCTATTCAATAAACTATGAGAGAAATATATGTAAATTTATTGATTTCAAAAATTCATTTCTTTTTACATTTTTTGTTGTCCTGGATGATAGATTTTACTTATTTGACTAATTATCTGTATCTTTTATCTTAAAGATAATGTGATACAGCAAATGAATGAAAAAATTACCTCTGGCTTCTCCGAGAAAGAAGTGCTGAAGATTTTCTGTGATGTATGTGAGGCAGTAGCCAGGTTACACCACTGTCAAACCCCAATAATACATAGAGATTTAAAGGTTGGTGGTCTTAATATTAGCCTTACAATTATATTCAATGCCTTTGTTGGTTATAGTCATTTCAACCTTAGAATCAGACAAATATACCATGGAAATAAAATTTAAAGGATCAGAGTTTCCGAAAACTATCGGTCCTACCGGCAAAACTGATAGAAAATCAAAATGTCCGATTATATTTTACTGGTCCGTGTCACCGGTAAGTATCTGAAAATTTTTGATGTATACACAGCAATTTTATCTTTTAGTCGTAATCTCAAAAACACTTTAAGGGAGGGTTTAATTAACATTTCTTCTAAGCACTTATCTTACACTGATATAGCATCATGTCGTTGCCAAATTAACTTTACCAGGCTCACAGCATGGCGTTAGATAAAAAGCTATGCTCGGATTGAGAAAAAAAACAAAGTATAAATAAAGTTGTGACCGCAAATTTAAACCAGAGTGGCAGAAAGGCAGGGAATGGTTGAAATATAGTGAGGTTAATGGCACGACTTGTTCCATATGTGTAGAGGTTGGTCAAACACGGCCATTTCAATTTTAATAAATTGACTTTCACTTCTGGTTCCATAAATTTTAGATTTTCTTTTTTATCTTATCATGAAAGATCATCTATTCATTTAAAATGAATAGAAATTATCCAGTCCAGAAAATGGCTGAACATCATGAGTTTGTGGCACATACACTAACTTTAGACATATTATCATCTGTATATCTGACATGAGCAGAATGAAAGCGAGAACGAGGACAGAATAAAAGAGATTCATTGTAAGAGAGTTGGGAATAGAAACAACACTCTGAAATAAATTCTGGATTACATAAGGCTAAATAAAATTGAAATTACGGTTCTCAGGCCCGCGCGCATCCATTTTAGGGGTGCCACATTGCAAATTTTATTGCATTTTCAATCAAATAAAAAGTTGATAATGCAGAGACCTATCTGGAAAAAAAGTTTCCGCTTTCGGTTTTTTCATTAATCAAAACTCCTCGTGTCTTACCATTATCTATTGCATATAGTTTTACTTTCGCTTATAGTGCGCAGCTTCTGGTGTAGTCTTAATCATTAAGTTGCTTATTTTCGTATGTAAAAACTTTATGATCCAAACGTCCCGATGATATAGACGATTCTAGTGAAAATGTGGTTGATGGAAATTTTTGACTTATAACGAATCAAAATGTCTGCTGTTTCGATTTGTATCCGCCATGGAGCCCTTTTAATTCTAAGGTGGACAATTATTGAGTGTTTTTCCGATGGATGATCTTTGTTAGACCTGTACGAGGAAGTGAAATCAATGAAATTCGATTTAGGAAGTTGGACCTTCCCAGAAAAATTACTGGGTGCCTCCGTTTCTGTGTCAGTTGGCAAAAACAAGAACGTTTTGCACGCCGCGATTATAACCAACAAAGTAGCATCAACAATTCCAATTTTCTGCCATTTTATAAGATTCTCGCTCTCGGAAACAAAGCCTGTGGACGATATAGCACTTTCTGGTGAAAAGAACAGTAATACAGAATGTCAGGAAGAGAAAAGACCCACACGGAATATCAACGATGTTTTACTTTCAAATGCTCGTAAACTGCAGATACCAGAACCATTTTCTGAGGATGCAAAAATAACAAACAACAAGAGAGTAGTTTACAAAAAGATATTATACTTACTAGGAAATGCAGGTTTGGGGTTTATTAAACATTGTGCATACCTTATGTTCATTATACTCTGCTATTTAATTTTTCATATATTTCTTTCTCCCTTTTGTAGTTAACATTTGTACATACTTTGTTACTTTACACTGAAAGACAAAAAACAATAACCAGAAAATGTTCTAGCATTATAAATGTATTTGGTATTTGTTTAATTTTAATTCAGATGTTCAACTTTGTAGCCCAAAACTTGCAGAGTTTTTTGGTCACTGCTGTGTATCCAGGACTTACAGTCGCACCTGCTGTTACGGCCACCTTTAATCAGCGGCCACTTGCCATGAGCGGCCAGTTTCAATCCCGCCCGTTTAGTTTTTCACTATATTTTAACTGATTTAAGCGGCCACCTGTCTAACGCGGCCAGCGGCCAGTGTTTTTAGGTCCCGTGGTTTCAACATGCCTGTTTTCAACGGCCATTTTGTCTGTTTTGTCACATGACTTCTGACTCTGACATGTGACCCGGTATCGAAAGAAGCCAAACTTCGACAGCTGATAATGAGTTAATGACAAATAATTAAGTGTGTAATTTGAAGTCTGCTGAGATTTAATGAGATAATTGATTATAACACAGTGTTTTGTGTTGTTTATATATCTACATGTACTTATGTATTTCATTACAAAGTTATTAAATGGCCAGTCTTGCGCTTAACAGCTTAACATGTACAGCAATTTGCCGATAATACGCACCTTTTTTCTAGAAAATTTCTTGAGAGAATTAAAGGGGTGAATATTATACACCCCAATGGAATTTTGACACTTTTAAAGAAACATTGGCTATCGTAGTTCAGTGCATAGCCTTTGTACGGGAACGCTATTTCTGATTTTTTACCGCATTTAATCAATTGAAAATTATTGCTTGGGCGTATTTTGCAGAAAATGTTTTGACCTTAACCCCTTGATAGATAAATAAATTAAAACGGCCATTTAAAATTAATATCAACTGTTTATTCAGCAATCCGAGCTGTGCATGCACCATCTCCGTGTACGCCGCCATTACAGATGCTATTAATAAATCTGTGCAATAGGGCCAAAATGAATATACTTGGTGTTTTTTCGTCATTAATTTGAAACCTGGAATAAGAGGCCACCTGTCTTAAGCGGCCAGTTTGTCATTGTCCCACAAGTGGCCGCTTAAAACAGGTGTACTTCTTTACTCTAAAGAAATGTGGTTCTAGTGACTATTGGATATGTTTGGCCCCAAGATTGCCTATTGATATCTTTAGCCAGTTACACAACTTTCCTGATCCAGTGCCAGGTATTTTAGAGTAAACATCATATATGTCATTTTAAGTTTTGTAAAGTGGTTTGGTATTTTTATTTATTTTTAAATGATTGTCATTTATTTTAGGAGAAGAAGGACCCTACAAGGAGTTCAGTGGGGTTTTTAAAACCAATACTACAGAGGAACATTGTCCTTCTTTATCAACAAAACGAGCACAATCAATTGCAAGCAGTCATGGAATTCTGTTTAGTCCATCTGCTCAGACTGCCAAAACAGTGAAACAAACGGTAACCTGCATAGATTGCCAGAAACCCAGTCATATATAGTGCTACTAAACTTGGTGCCCAAGAAAGTGCCTTGCTTACCAAAATCACTGGACTTCATCAGTTTTCATGTGGATCTGAACTTCAGGAATTAAAACCTGAATCTTGAGAAAGCACCCCGTATATGTGCTCTGTTGGAGAAAGTTTATGTGAGATCAAATTTGGCCTGTGCATCTCCCATGGAGACCCCCTACTACAGCTCTGATGTATTTCCACCAATATGCTATCACTGTGGGACACAAGACATAGATACAGAAGAAGGACAGTACCCAATGTGTCATGATTGTGTTGTTTGACAACGACAGCCCCTGTTAAAAGGAAGAATGTTCAAAGCTTGAGAGCAAAGAAGCAGAAAAAAAATGAAAACAAACAGTTCACATATAAAAGACCAGATGTTTTTTAATTTGACTTAAATATTAAACATCATTGTTGTATTTTGAAAGTTGGACTGTATTTTCAGAATATACATTGGTTTTTGTTTATCTGTTTAAATATTTAATATTTAATAGATATCCTTTATTAAATAATTAAACAGCAGCTTGAATAAAGAAAATCTTTTTTTTTTAATTTTAGGTAGTTAATTTCTAAATTCTTTCTCAGATAAAAAAAAAACCTCCCTCATCTGATTTTTTTACCAATAAAAAAAGAAAAAAAAAGGCCTCCCTCCCTCATCTACATGTATTTTTGGAAAATTTGGCCTGAGAATTAATTTTATGTGGCCTATTTTTGAGTTATTTATTTATTAAAAACTCTTTAAAGTTTATTTGGTAATAATACAACGCTGAACAACAGTTACTGTTAGTTACTGTTTTATTCGGACTGATAGAATTTGCTCTGGACTGGTAGAACACATTAAGTCATCAGTCCGAATGACTGTTAGAATTTTCTGGTTTTCGGAACTCTGTAGGATGCTTTCAGTATCTTATGTTTTATGTTGCAATCAGAGTTATCTATCCCTCATGTCCTGATATTATCTCCATTGATGCCATCAAAAGACAGTTATTAGCAAAAAAAAAATTAATATATTGATTATCTATTTCTAGGTGGAAAATATATTAGTATCTGAGGATGGCCATTATGTATTGTGTGATTTTGGGAGTGCTACAGCCAAAGTATTATTACCAGGTCAACAAAATGTTCAGCAAATTGAGGAGGAAATAAGAAAGTAAGCAGTCATTGTCCTGTGATTTAAAAAAAAAATGTTTTATTGAACATTTTTCATCGATCAAATCTCTCTTTACCATGAAGTATCAATGAAATAAGCTGTGGATTTTGAAATATATATGAAACATTAATACCCCATGCAATTACATGTATAAACTGTATGAAGAATAGAGATTGATTTGTTCATCTTGAATGATCCTAGGTACACAACAGTTTCTTATCGATCTCCAGAAATGGTAGATTTATATGGAGGAAAGCCGATCACAACAAAAGCTGATATCTGGGTTTGTCAGCATTTTCTTATGTTTTGAAAGAATAAGTTTATCCCCCAGCATCTGACAATCAGAGAATTCATTCATCATAATGGGACCTGTATTTCTCCTTCTGTTACAGGCCCTGGGTTGCTTACTGTACCGGTTGTGCTTTTTCACTTTACCCTTTGGTGAGAGTACATTGGCAGTACAAAGTGGAAACTTCACCATTCCAGATGGTTCCAGGTTCTCAAAGATGATGCATTCTCTCATTGGTATGTAATCAAAGCAGGGGCTGACAAATCTGATTGCCCGACGCCAGGGGCAAGTGATTTTTCTGATCGGGCAAGTAAATAATTGGTAGGGACTTGCCAGTGGGCAAGTGACTTTTTAAACTTTCGCGTATGTACTGAAAATGAAAGTACCGTATTTTGCTGTACATAATGCACACTTTTTTTATACTAGAAAATTCTTTATGATCTAGGGGTGCTTAAATTATACACCACGATAGGATTTCGACATGTTTTTTATCCAGGTGCAGCACGGGCTATCATAACGAAATAAAATTCTCACTACTGTTCTTGTGTTTGTTTATCGTAATGTTTAAAACTAATTTAATCTTTGTTACAGCTTTTAATTGCAAAAACTGTTCTGATTTTAATCTGTTAATACTAGATAAATACTTATAAATTTGCAATTTAACATCTATTTGAACTGTTTACTCTGTGTTCAACTTCTTTGAGCTGTGTTCACCGTCTCCATGTACGCCGCCATAACTGATGTTAAATATAGATGTGTGCCTGTTATCACTCGCTAATCGTAATCATAGCCTAGAACTTTTTAAAAATTAAAATATTAAGCCTAATATGATTAGATATAATTAGTTTAAATTAAACCACTCACTGAGGATTCATTTAACCTTTATTTTTAACACCTCTGCAGCCTTATTGAAACCATGGTTGTGAACAGGTGTGCCCTTGTCACCTATTATCTTGGACGCTCACCTTTAAGGTGAAAGAAATTATTAAAACACCCAAAATTGTTATTAAAATGTTTGTTTTTTACCAACTAAATATCAATATGTAAAGTGTTGATTTTTTAACACATTCTCGAGAAAACCAAGAGGAAGAGATGTTTTAATCAAAACTATATATATTATATGAAGAGTATTAAAAGTGGAAAAATTTAAAATAAAGGGCAAAAACATTGTACGGTATGTGTATTGTTTATTTTTTAATCACAATAAAGAATTTGGTAGGGCCAGTAGATACTGAGGTAGGGCAAGTAAATTTTGTCTAGCCACATGCCCGAGGGTAAGTGCTTAAAAAATGTATTTGTCAGCCCCTGCAAAGCTTTTCTGTATTAAAAATTACTCAAATAGCCGACTCTGGTTTTATCAGTATTCACTGAATACCAATTTTTCATGGTTTCATTGTTGAGTTGATCCACAAAATCAAAGTGCATTTCCTAATAAAACATTTGTTGATAGGATTATTGTCAATGAATTTACATATCCTTGAAACTGTGTGATTTTCATAAAATCCACAAAAATTAATGCCCATGAATATTGATGATTCCATGGTATATTGTTTTGGTTATATGATTTATTTGTTGAAAATACTGTAGTTGTTCTTCTGGTGACAAGTATCAATGTAAAAAGTTAATACAGCAATTTTTCATGTCTCATCTTTGTTAAAACAAGATAAGTGTAACTGTATTTGAATGTTTCAGGTTATATGCTAGAGGTTGACCCTGACAAGCGACCTGACATTTACCAGGTGTCTTGGCTGGCCTTCAGTATGTGTCACAGGGACTGTCCGATCCCCAACATGAGTGTAAGTCATGTCCATTCAGTGTCTTTGTCTGTGTAACTTTTACATCTGTCACCAGCTTCCGGCTATGTACCTTCCAAAATTCATATTACTGTGTATTTATTTATAATTGTAAAAAAGGAGGGCAGAAATGACCAGTATAACTGAATACTGTATATGATTTAAATTTAAGTATAATGATGTAAGTTTTCATGAATAAGATTTTCAAAAATCTGTGCTTTGTATTACTGGTAAGTCCAATGTAAAATTAAGATTGTAGCTTGATTAAGGTTTAGGGACTTCATATGTAAGACCAGATTGATGAAGGTGATCGACAGTGCTCATTCTTTGTTTCAGGCTGTACCCTTGCCAGATCTGAGTAGATTGCCTGTCCCACTTACTGAGGCTGAATCCAGACAAGTGAAGACCTCAGCTACAAAGTAAGCTCATCTATCTAATTTACCTTGATAATACCTTCACCCCTCCTCCAGTAGACACTTTTATAGATTTGTGTCAACTCATCTATTGTTTGCAGAAATGTCTCTGTTCAACCTATTGAGAGCACAACTGTGACCCCAAGGTCACGACCTAAAGGTCAGGCTGTACCGCAGGTTAATTCTTTGGGCTTACCTATACAGACGTCTGTTGTACCAAGGAAACGACCAACACCTGTCAACCCAAATCCTGTGATTCAACAAAACGTAGCAGGTGGGGAATTATTTTACACATTTCATTTCTAAAAAAAAATATAAGCAAGTTCTTTTGTATTTAGTGTAATGCATGCAACATACATGAATGAGCATTTTAACCAACCTGTTTTTTATAAACTTAAAAAAAAAGAATTTGAAACAAGCCATAAACATCATATTGAATATTGTTTCTCAGAATCTAAAGCAGTGAGAGGTGCTGTTCCACCCCAGCCATCTTACCAGAATCCCCCAGCCCAGCCACCTTATCAGAACCCTGCTCGAGTACAACAGACCCCCCAGCAACAGCTAACACCATCTGTTCCAGCCGGAGGTCATGTGCCCCAGTATTACCCTGGGCACCAACAGAATGTGTACCAACCCTCTGCTCCAAACTACTTCCCAGGAACTATTGCTCCTGGACAGTACAACACTACTAGTGGTCCCCATTCACAAACAAACTATAATTCACAGCAACATGGCGTGGTATACTCTCAAATGAACTATGCACAACAGCAACAGTTGTATTATCAGCAACAGAATCCAGCCCTGGCTCCTCCCGTGACACAAACCCTGCCCCCTCAGGGCTTGTCCCAGCAGGCTCCTGTACCCCAGGGTCAGCCCAGACAGCCGCCGGTGTATCCCCCACAATCTAGTCCTCTCCCCGAAGTCCAGAAACAGAACATGGAACAACATTATTTACAGCTACAGGACTCTACAAATGTACAGAACAATAACTCAAGTAAACCAGAGGTGTTTAAAAAACCTATTGTGCCACATTCCAAACCTAGAAGTGAAACGAAAGAAAATGTAAGTTAACAGTTTTGGTGGTTAAATATGATAATGTAGGTACAGCTTCTATTAATTTACAAAGTTTTAATCGAGTTGAGGGCAACATTGATTTTGTTAGCAATTCAAGAATGAAATATTGCCAATTCAATCCAAAAATTTAGTCCAAAAATTCAATGTTCAGCCTCAAGTTTTACAAACATGTTTGTTCCCACACCTTTAATCTCCCATTAAATCATCAACTTGTTGAATTTATTAAGTAGCAAACTGGCAGATTTAATTAATAAAATTTAGATTGTCAAATTGCTGCTGAATGTTTTGATGTTTTTAAGATTTTTTTGCAGATGGATTCACAACCTCTGATCTCTATCACTCCTCCATCGTCCCCCAAACATCATAGAACCCACAAACGTAACGTTAGTGATACTGCCTACCTCACCCACCTCTCAATGGGAGGCAAAGGAAGTGCATTCAAGTACGTCACATAGGATAGGCCCTTATTTCTCAGGAATCCCAACTTCTTACATAACTCTATTGTCAATGGCATTGATTTAATGAAAAACATGTTACAAAATTAAAACTAGGCTTATTTTGATACAATGTTTCAGTTTTAGTAAAATAATACATGTACCATACTTAGAGATTAAAAGAGGGAAATTAAAATAGTAGGGAAACAAATGGTTCCCTGAAACGTTTATGCATTGACTATGATAAGCTTTTCACATTTGGTTTAAACCAAAAAGTTCTTTTGTAAAACTATGCCCTGAAATGCAAAAGATATCTCCAAATGTGACGATTATCTGATCAGAATTTAACAGTCTTTAACTTATTTTTTTATATCAATGCATAAATATTTATTATATATTGTTTACAATTTCTTATGTATTTTTATTA
>WFKH01007768.1:5744979-5763118 GCA_016163765.1 Magallana hongkongensis | reverse complement strand
GTCCATAATGGGGGTCAAATTTTTACATAGGAATATATAGAGAAAAATATTTAAAAATCTTCTTCTCAAAAACCGATTGGCCAGAAAAGCTGAAACTTGTGTGGAAGCATCCTCAGGTAAGGTATATTTAATTTTGTTCAAACCATGATCCCCAGGGGTAGGGTGGGGCCACAATGGGGGGGTTGGTTGAATTTTTACATAGGAATATATAGATAAAAATCATCTCAGAAAACAATTGGCCAAAAAAGCTGAAACTTGTATGGAAGCTTCCTCAGGTAGGGTAGATTCAAGTTTGTTCAAATCATGATCCCTGGGGTAAGGGTGGGGTCACAAGGGGGGGGGGGAACAATTTTTACATAGGAATATATAGAGAAATTTTTTTTAAAATCTTCCTCTGAAAAACCATTTGCCTAGAAAAGCTGTAACTTTAGTGAAAGCAACCTCAGATAGTGTAAATTCAAATTCATTAAAATCAAAATCTTCAGTAGGGAGGGGCCACATTGGGGATCCAATTTTACAAAGGAAAACATTTTAATTATTCACAAATATGTTTTGACATATTGCTGATTTTTTAAAATTGTTTAGACTTTGGCCCTTGAGTGATTTATCGACCTCACAAGGGGTTCAGAGTTTGATGTAGGTTTATATCCCATATATAAACAATTGTTTAGAATCTTTTTGAGAACTGCAATGCTCAACATGTAATATGACTTTAAAATCACCCTGTTAGAAAAGGGACTTAATTATAAACATAAGAATATCTAGGGGGAAAGAATGGATTTTTATTTATACAGGGTCTACATGTATCATACTACATTGTCCAGATATTTTGAATTATGACTCCATTAAACTGCTTTTATCATGTCTATTGTTGCTCAGGTGAGCGATGTGGCCCATGGGCCTCTTGTTAAATGAAGAATTTCTTCCAGATAGATCATGCGAGGATCCAGAAAATTTTTCCAGGGGGGATCCGAATTGAAAATAGGGGGGCTACACTAATCATCAGAAATCTTGAAAAAAAAAAGCTTAATTCCCAAAATCATGAAATTCCTAATCCGGGGGGGGGGGGTGGGGGCTGGGCGACCCTTTTCGGAACTTTCCCGTTCTACGTTTTATAACTTTTCCTTTTCTCGGGGGGGCCCCCCCCCACCCCCCACCCCCCCCTCTAGATCCACGCATGAAGATAATATTTTGCTTGTATATATACATTACGATATCATAATTCATTGTATTTGTAGGTGTGCATGTTGTGTTCTGTTGGTTTCCATATGTTTTGCTGTCACTCTGAGCGTGCCAGTCGTCGGTGGTTAGCTGTGGATCTGACAGGGATTTCTCTCGGGGTCATAGGCTGTTACTTGCCAGCTGTTCATTATGCATTTTATTGTTTATCAGTAAGTCTATAATTCCTGTAGTACAATAACATTAAATTCTGTTAAAAAAGAAAAATTGCTTTCTAATTGTTTTGCCCATAATAAATGTATTGATTTTCTCGATCTTCTACTTCATGACCCAACAAGAGCAATGGAAATGTAAATACTGAAGCAATTCATATCGCATGAGCAAGGGGCCTTTAAGATATCGCAAAAATTATTCACCTTTACATATTTAGTCATAGTTGTTTTCTATATTGTTATTGAATGTGAAAACTCTTTATTTCAGCTTCTGTAATCTAGAAGTGATATACCTTTTTTTAACCACTAAGAAAGCCTTCATTAAATGTCTCTATAATTAAGATTTTCAGGAAAAGTGATTGTAAGTGAAATAATAAACTTAAATTACTTAATCCATCACTGACTCCACACATTTTGTGTTTTCAGGTTTGGAGAGACGTGTATTTTTTTATCATCACAATACTCACAGTCAGTACGATTGTGATACAGCTCCATCGAAAGTTCTTCTCTCATGGCTGGTTCAGATATAGAATACTGATCTATGTGTTCCTGGCAGGCTATGGCGTTTTTCCCACTATTCACTGGGTTTACCTTAATGGAGGACCGCAGGCGGAAATTGTACAGGTAGACTGGCTCCATGTTTCATAATGTGAATAGATAGCGAAATACTTCAAATGCAAATCCTTATTGGTGTTGATACCTAAGAAAGTTGCCAAGATACCTAGGTAGCGGAATTTGAAACTACATATATATGTGTTATGTAATTTCATAACACATTGAGTCAGTGATAATTATATCTTTTAAAACATCAATATATTTTTACATTCTATCCCTTTACTAGAAAAATCAACAGGAACTGCATTTCCTGGTAGTTTAGACTTCTGATCTTGGCCAGAAGTGTCTAATATTTTAATATATAAAATATACCTGTTTCAAATGATTATCTTTATTTTTATAAATGGTTTATGACCTTTTTAATTTAAAGTATAAGATTTTCTAGTGTTTTACCAGCAGATTTTAATTATGATTGAATTGCCTGGTTGATTTTATATGATTGTGCTTTTCATTCTCTCACAGAAGTTTAGTATTTCACCATTGCTTGGCTTTACATTTCCAGGCCTACATTTTATATGGGTCTTTTATATAATAATGTATACATATTATACCACAACTGTCCACAATGTATAAGTACCAGTATTTGATTAATATCTTGTGTTGATCTTTTTCAGCTTTTCATTCCAAAAGTGATCACTGACCATATATTGTGCAGGAGTTTTAGCCTTGGTGTTTTATTTAAGTAAATTTCCAGAGAGATTTCTACCTGGTAAGAGTGTGAATTTTCAACCAATACAGATCATTATTTAACTCAATGCCTATAGATTGATGTATTGTTTAATTGAGATATTATTCTTTTCAGGTACATTTGATTACATTGGTTCTAGTCATCAGTGGTGGCACATCATTGTGGTGGCAGCATTTGTTTATTGGCATTTTGCGGGACAAGAAATCTTACTCTACCGACAAAGTCACCAGTGTCACATCTAATTGTTTTGTTACCGTGATATTTTGTTAATGAATGTAATAGATAAATTATTTTAAAAATTCAAGATTGTTTTATAGTCTGACAGTATTTCAGCCTAATGCTTTCCAGAAATTGCATGTTTTAAAAAAATATGCATGTTATTCACGTTTTTTAGCTCACCGAGACGAAGTCGGGGGAGCTTATGCTATACCCTGGGCGTCGGCGTCAGTATCGGCGTCTGGACCTGGTTAAAGTTTTTGGAGCAGGTCCTGTATCTAAGTTATTACTTGTCCTATCTCCACCAAACTTGCATGGATGATGCATCTGAGTCTACTTATGGACCTGAAAAACTTGGATGCTGAATCTGGGCCATTAAATTCTGATGCTGGAGGAGGTAAAGGTGTTTTGAGCAGGTTTAATTTTGGGGGCAGGTGCCCTTTGATGGCATTATCTAAGTTACTACAGGTCCTATCTTCACCAAACTTTCATTGATGGTGCATCTTGTGATACTGATGCACTCCACAGCCTTGGATGCTGAATGTGAGCCATAGGTTTTGGATGAGGTTAAGGTTTTTGGAGCTGGTTAAAGTTTTTGGAGCAGGTGCCCTTTGATAGACTATTTCTTTTAAGTTATTACTGGTCTTAACTTCACCAAACTTGCATGGCTGGTGCATCTTGTGATACTGATGCACTTCACAGCTTTGGATGCTGAATCTGAGCTATAGGTTTTGAATGCTGGATGAGGTTAAGGTTTTTGGAGATGGTTAAAGTTTTTGGAGCAGGTGCCCTTTGATAGACAAATCTTCATTATTTTTGGTTCAATCTTTACCAAATTTGAATAGATGATGCATCTTGTGATACTGATGCACTCTCCACAGGCTTGGATGCTGAATTTGAGCTATAAGTTTTGGATGCTGGAGGAGGTTAACGATTTTGGAGCTGGTCACATGTTTATGTAAATAATAGTACTTATTCAAACTTGCATGGTTGATTTAACTATGTGAATGAATCACAGAGGTAGATTCAGATACTGAGAGTGATCTTGATTATCTAGATGCTTAGGTGGTTTAAAATCTTAGAACAACTCAAATTGTGTTTGGGTCTTGGAGCTGGTTACAAAATGAAGTAAATTTTGTTCATACCTAGTCAGACTTAAACAGTTGATGTAACTATGGGTGTGTAAAAAGAGATAGCTTCAGATACAGAGCTTGATCTTGATTATATTGATGCTGTAGCAGGTGTAAGTTTTTGAGTAGTTAAATACAGGTTTGATTGTTGGAAAACATTTTGTCCTGACTAACTTTCATGGTACATTTAACTTTGGTTTTGAAACAGAAGGCTAGCCCCAGATACAGGATACATCAAGGATTCTAAGAAAATTTTGTCCTACCTCACTCAAACTTGCTTGATAGATGTGATTGTTGATATATGATGTATATTCTCATGATTCCTATTCCTATTGTATTGAATCATATGATATAATATTTTATCATGTAATATGATATTGTATCATATGATATGATATTGTAAAATATTATATAATACAATATGATATTGTATCATTTTTTGTATAATATGATATGATATTGTATCATATATTTATATCTTGTATTATATGATATTGTTTTATTATATGATATTGTATGATATTATCATATATAATCATGTTTGATATGATGTTGTATCATATTATATTGAATCATGTTATATGATACAGTGTTGTATCATATGATACAATATAATATGAGACAATATCATATGATACAAAATCATATTACGTTAAATCAAAATTGTATCATATTGGATGATACATGATCATTTCATATTATACAATATCATATCATGATACAATATCATATCATAAAATACGATATCATTTCAATAGATAAAAAAAACATGAATTATATCATATTATATGATATGAGATCATATACAATATATTTTATTATACCTCAATATGATTATTCTATATAACGCGACATCTGATTGGTTCTAGACAATCACGTGCCAGGGCAATAACACTTCATATTTCCCTGTCATCATCATATTTTTCATCATATCCTACCCCCTTCAATTTTCATTCTATACTTATGAAAAATCCTGATGATAAGCATTAATTAGATGTAATTAAATGATTTATTCTATTAAAAAATGTTTTAAATCCTTTTTTATCAGAAAACTGACATAGAAAGAAACCGGTAAACATTAACTACGTTATATCTTCACTAGAATTGAAAAACGATTAGAAATCAATGTAATCTTAATTATCACCTGTCATTCGGTATAATAAACAATTTATTGCATGAACGTTCGGGAAATATGAAGATTTATTCCCCCAGAAAAATCATATTTCCCTCGGGAAATATGATTTTCCATGGGGGAATAAATCTTCATATTTCCTTCACAATCATGCAATAAATGTATAATATAATACAATATCCTATCATATGATATTGTATTATGTAATATGATATGATATTGTATAAAATGATATCATGTCATATAATATGATATCATATCTTATGATATTTTATCTATTAATATGATATTGTATTTTATGTATGATATGATTATAAGACTTATTGTATCATATGATATGATATTGTTTCATATTGTATCATGTAATATGATATATTTTATTATATGAAATGATATATTATAAAATATGATATCACTTCATATGATATTTTATCTATTGATATGATATTGTATTTTATATGATATTGTATCATATAAGATATTGTATGTATCATATGATATAATTTTGTTTCATGTATGTTGTATCATATGATATTGTATCACAATTTTGTATTTTATGATATTATATGATATTGTGTCAAACCATGCTACAGTATCAAATATTTTGATATTTATAAGAGATCAATAACTATGATTTTCATATATATGTATACATGTTATGATCAAGGTGGTCTCATAAAGGTGATGCCTCGTCTCGGTGAGCTTTGTAATCTGTGATTACCTTTGTTTTTAAATTTAATCAGTGAATACATGTATAATGAAATTAAGAGTAGAGCAACAATTTGACTGTAAACAGTGTGAAATCCTGTGAGTTGGTGGGGGCTGTTTTTTGTTTAGCTATCCATATTACAATGCACAAGGTACAGCTTTTGATATTTTAAAGAAAGACTGTATATATTATACTAACTGAAGACACCAAATTTTCATTAGTTTTTCAAATAGTAAACTATGTCCACAGCCATCGCCCACAATGAAACTCACATTAGAACTATATCATGTGACTTCACGCAAAAGATGTTACCAGTGTTTTATTATGGGTGATGGCTGCGGACACATTTTCCACTTCAAAAAAACTATGAGAAAATTTTCATCATTTTTGACTACATCTTAAGATTATCAGATATTGTTGAAGTCATTATTCTCTTTTAAAAACAGAATAAAAGTGCATAACGTAGTACTTTTTACCCACTCTTGTTCAAGATGCAGTATGTGTATTTTCATGAGTTTTAACAACTTTTGAATTTTTGGGCATATATTGAAAGAAACTGTACCTTATTCTTGAGTTTCCCTTTGAATCTTTAAAAAAAAAATATCCAGAGACAAATATGAGTTTAACAGAATTTATTATGTAATACAATATGACCCAACGTGATACAAAACGGTATTACAAACTAGTCAGGTTTTCTGCTCTAATCACAAACAGCAGAAATTGCAAACACTTTGTGAGTTATGAACTGTCTACATTATTTCTCTGCTGGTTTGGAGTCATCCATCAGAAACTGTTCCTCTCTCTTGAACTGTAGGTTCAGATTTTCCCATCTCTGACTAATTTCCTTGGGAGGAAAGAATTCCCATTCATTGTTGAATCGGTTTCCAAGTTGCCACTTGGGGTACCTGTCAAAGCCATAGGAATATCCAGGGAACCACCTGATTCCATAAAACCTACCCTCCGATACAGGGGACTTCTCATCATTATTGGAGGCGTCTGGGAAATAGTAACACAACATTTCCCGGGACATGTGCTCCATGGGAGGTAGGCTGTTGATGGCCTTCATCTGTAAGGCACAACACACTGTACACCACATGGACAAAAGGTTACAGCTGTATGTACATTAGTAAATTACCTACACGGTCTTTTGCATATATGAGTTATCTCACAAAAACTCCATAGTTCATTTTATTTTACAAATTCCGAGCAGCACATGAATAAGATAAAGAACACAGAAACAATTTACCTTGAGATCATTTTCAAAAATGATCAAGTCCATTTCTTCAACCATGTTTTCTCCACTCTGTGTCTAAGTAGATGAAATAGAAATGAAAGTGCACAGTTATACTGTAAAATAAAAGACAAGAGTCCCAAGGGACCACATCGCTTACCATAACTCTTATCAATTCAACTTTATGGTACATGTATCAAGTACAAAATATCTTGTCAAGTAGAGTAGATTGGGACTTACAAATGGTAGTACCATTGACATAATGATCACATATTCTAAAATATCTCTCCAAATTGAAATATTCAACTGAATCTACTTTATCAATGATAAAACTTCATAAAAGGATGGGACAATAATGCTGCTAATTGTTGGCTTATTATATCTACAACATTGTTATGTGTTAATCATAGTCATTTTTTTCAATATTAATTATCATTCAGTAAAATAAATAAAGGTTTTTAAAGTCAAAGTTATAAATTTTAAGTTCATAATAAAAGGAACCACACAACCCCCCCCCCCCCCCCCCCACAAACTGAACCGACCTCACTAATTTTTTTTAAAGTGTGACAGCCTTAGTTTCCAGGTCTTATTTTGATGACAATGGTGAATGCAGCATTGCTGCAGTTGTACTTTCATTTTGATTTATAATAATCAAACATATTTTAAAATTCAATCAAAGAACTTTGTTACTTTCAATATACAGTATAACAAGGTTACAGCTAATAACTTGTAATGAGTTTATGCTTATAGTGAAGTGAGTTAAATTTCCTTTTAGTTTTATAAAAGTATTATAAACTTATTAGTTATACTATTATAACGAATCATGTTTTGGATAATCAACATGTTTCCTCTCTGGCCTATTCCTCTGTATTCTGTCTAGGGGTGTGCAATATTATCGATATATCGGTATATTGCAATATTAAACCCAACGATAATATATCGCAATATATTTTTCCAATACCGGTATTTACGATATTCTAACCGGAAGTGTCTAATAGACGCTAAATATGGTGTTGAAGCTGAATTCCAAATCCGTAATTATTTAATTTTCTTGTTTGAATTAATTACAGTGCATAAAAAATCAAGATTGAATAAAAAACGACCAATATATAACGTGGTATTCACTGCATTCTTAAGCTACGGTCACATACTAAGTTACTATATAACACTTTTCTGGAATACATGTCGAAACATTTTGCGGTGTACAATAGGTGTTTATCAAAATGGCGGACGAACACGAGTGTGACTAAAATGGTTAGCGAAATCAGGGCCGGGCCGGGATTTTCGAAAACCGGGTTTTTGTTGATTTCTTAGGAAATACTCATTTGTTCTGCACGAAATTCACATCTAGTCAAAAAACTAGTCATGTACTTATGTGTTCTTTTACAGTGCACTTATACAATATATACATATATTTTGTTTCCACTTATTTAATGTTATGTAATAAGATTAAAGAGTTGTTATTTAACTTTGATTTTAATGATGAAAATACATGAAAACTAGTCTTTAAAAACCTTTACGAGAAAAAAGAAAAAAAAATCAATATATTGCAATATTTATCGCAATATGCCACCAAATATCGCAATATATCGCAATATGATTTTTCTGGCAATATCCACCCCTAATTCTGTCTACTTACAATTTTTCTTTTCTCCTCCTCCAATGTAGCCTTCTTGTTGTCAGGGTCATTGGGGTAAGGAATAGTGGCAGAAGTGTACTGTAACAAATAAATATATACAAATAAAAAATTAAAATGACCTATAGTTGTGAAAATTTTAATCTACAGCTTCTGATGTCATAATGATACACATGTATAAAATTTAAGTTAATCAAGATAGTAAAGAGCAATAGATTGACTCACAAATTTCTCTAGTTTGTCAACAAAGGCTTTGTCAGGTATCCTGGTTTTGTAATAATCAAAATCCAAAGATGGCTTGGTGTCAGGTTTATTTGTTAACCTATACAAAAAGAAATGTTCATAAAGTACACACGAAATGATGATCAAACAAAACAAAGTGTCAATATTTTGCAAAATCTCCACATCAATCAAACTGAATTAATCAAAATAAAAACTATGCATCGATACTGTATATATAGTCGTTTTTAACTTTATGAATGGCCATATAAATATTAGGCAATTTAACTGATATTACCTATTAGACCTTGAACTGTATCAATAATCTTGACCTTTACTAATCATCATATACCATACCTATGACCTTGATATTATGATAAAAAAGACCTAGCAACCAAAACAGTGTAATTCAAAAGAAGGATTAATTTGTGGACATTCTGTTCACATGGGACAGTTGCCATAGGCATTTAGCCATTAATTGATTAACCAAAAGGTCACAGGATCAAATCCTCTGGAAGTACTTGTGGATCCCCCCTCCCTCAATTAAAAAAGGTACTTGCTCATACTGGGAGATAACCCCCAGTTGGTGGTGTCTCATCCAGTGGGAGCCAATGACTCTTATCAGTTTAGCACTAAAGAAACCAGATACAGATCCAGCCCCATAAGAACCATGGGTTAGACAGGGTTAACTAACTTAATCACATAAGCGCACCGACACATTTACAAAGGCATGCCATTTAAACAGTCATCATATGTTGAGATATTCATATATGTATACAATGACATAGTCACATACTGAATCATTGCCACTGTACTTAAACATGTTAAAATTGATTAATGACAATATACAGTCCGAATTAACTCTATTTCTACGTAAAATATACTATCAAAATGTTCTTCATTTCTGACATTTTCTAATCTAATTTAGAAATAAAATTCATGTTTCTTCGATTAAATTGTCGCCACAGTAGGAGAATAGGTGATATTTTGCAGATGTCAATGTAAAAATTGTCAAGCCTTACGCTCCAGATAATCCTTGGTTTAACACCGCTAACTCTTTCGCTTTAGGTGCTACTTCTGGTGGAAAATTTTTCATAAATTCTGTCAAATTTACACTGGATTTTGAAATCCTGGAGCAACGGAGGACTGCAAAGAACCTCATTTTTGAGAGTTCTCCGGTATTCGTCCACTTCTAAGGTGAGGACGTCAAAGTCTCTGAAACGTTTGCTGCTTAATTAACCCGTTCGTGGTTTTCACAATACCCATGACTTTTTTAAGCACAAAAAAATATTTTAAAATAAAGAGAGAAAAACCAAACATTTAAAAGAACAAAATTTTCTTTAATAGAAATATATGTAACGTAATGCGAATATTGTTAAGCAAAATTGATATATATATCATTATATACTTATAATGTTTTTTTGTAAATTCATATTTTAAATGTAATTCCATGTTTATTTTAATGCATCCTTCATCATATATTCATATTCTCCTTCACTTCGTTTGTCGGAATATAAAACAATAAAGTGCTAGATTAGGGCCTAAAAATTGAATATGGATAAACAATGAGTAGAAATGCTGCTCGCTAGCGCTTCTTTTATTGCACTTGTATATATCGGAAACATATATTACACGGGATACTATCATCCCAAATTCACTTTAAAAAAAAAGTCCATTTCGTTGTCCACGATCATATGATTATATCCTTCTTTCACTAGCAAGCGAGCTTAAGTGTCCTGCGCTACCGTATAGCCATAATGTTTATACATTCGGACCACGTGACTGAAAATTTATTCGAACACGTAAATGGAAACTATGCCGCACATGATTATACTTCGTATTCTGAATTTACATTGCGAAGTATAACTGTTTTTAAGACTATTATTTAACCTGATAGTTTGTGTTTGTTTTGTGTTCTTCCTTTATTAGATTTAGTTAATTTACAAAAAAATATGTGGAAGTTTTTTGTTTTTTTTTTAAATTATATGTAGGCCCTCATCCCCACCGATCCCAACTCTCTATCAAGGTACCATAATATCAAATCTAATTACCTTGTATCGCAAAAAAGAACCCTGGTTGGAACTATTAATTAAGTCGGTCATTTATTCCTGAAAGCAGATCGATCTGCTAAAGTATTTAGTTGCAGTAAGATAGTTTAATATCAATATATATTACTTAATCTTAACCAGAGAATCTTAGAGGAGTGGCGAAATCCCGTATCTTACTTCGGTAAACTTTATATCTGATTCATTCTCTCGGATCCTATTCAGTATTGGCGAAAGTCAGTACGCGCCGTTTATATTGGCTAAATATCCGCTATTTAATGTTTATTTACGAAAGTTATGTTTGTATTCGCGAAATAAGTATATCGTGAATATTTCGAATTTCTACGCGAATGATTACACATCTATTCGCTAATGTCGCGTGATTGTTTTTGAATATTTCGCGAAAGTTTCGTTATATATAGCAGAAGTAACGCGTTTAATAATTTGCAAAAATGTATTAGTTATGATAGTGAGCTCTTTTCAAATAAGTTAAACGAACATAAAACTTTGTGAAATTTCTTGTGATTAATTTTGAATACGGTGTTCTTTTATTCACTCTGATGGCTTCAGTGTCCCTTTCTACCTTAAAAAATAAAGCACGAGATAACATAATGACAAAGGATAACGTGAATAAAAAAAAAACCCTGTGCTTCGAGCAACGTACATCGATCTACACTCAGGTATGTCAAATTTTTTCTTTTCACTAAATATTTCGTTGAAAACCAACATTGTTCAAAGAATTGTTAAAAATTAACCCCTTGACAGATTTTCAAAAGACCTGGATTGATAAATTCAGAATTTCTTTAGCTTTTTTGGCATCGTGTTAAGATATTTTTTCAACCTTCGATCTGTTTCAATTAACAATCCAAAGTTAAGATTTTGCGGCTCACATATTGCAAAAGATATACAAAAGAGCTCTTAAAAAATATCTAAGTGTTGTGTTTGAACTACCAAATTTTACAAATGAGTTGTCAAAAAACTATTTCAATGTATGTCAAAATGTGCAAATTGAATCTACTGTAATCAATACATATAAACTTCAAAATCTGACAAAAATTAACTCCAGAAAACCTTTTGAAAATAAGTCTTGTTTTCAATGTCAATTTCATATAAAGGGAAAAAAAGAAAAAAAATGACATACTTTTGGCGCGTGAGTGTATATACATGATATATACATTTTGAACGACTTCGGCGTGAAAAATGACCCGAATATGTAAACGTAGCAGTTAACATTTATTCAATAAATCAAGCGTTGAATATACATTGATTGTAACGAGACTACAACGAGAAGAAAGACGAGAAAGATTAATGATGTACAGATGAAATCTTAAATACTTTCACTGTTAATTTTTTACCTGTTGTGCAATTCTGCAGGGATTGCCTCAGGTTTCGTTGAAGAGTTTTCTTACATCATGACATCAGAAAAACCCAAAGCGATGAATTCCGATGTGGAATCAAAAGTTGCCCAAAACAGACGTAGTCAGTGGGTGAAGCTGAACGTTGGTGGGACTGTGTTTTTGACGACAAGGACGACACTTTGCAGGGATCCCAAATCGTTTCTATATAGACTTATACAAGACGAGCCAGATCTGAACTCAGACAAGGTATATTTAATTATTTTTATAATTTTGTTTATCTACATGATAATATATCCTGTTTTGTGATTAACATCATTTATATATAAATTTCTTTTTTGGTATCTAAATGTGTGTGTAATTGTTCTATATATATATATGAACAAATTTGATTAAAAAAATTGTCTAAAGGTTAAATGATCAAGTGTTTTTTGTGATCATTTCACATGTTTTCCAAGGGAACTGATGCAAAATTTGAATAATTTAAGCCTTGCCTGATATTTTTTGGGTACATCAATCATTTCTTATAATTTTTTTTAATGAAAAAAGGGGACTCATATAGCTTCCAAAATTCATTATATAAATTTTCATCAATTTAAAATAGTAACAATTTTTCCAAATCAAATGAGTGGCCAAATTTTTTTCATGGAAATACATGTACTGGAGTATTTGAGAATTTTTTAAATTTTAGTTTTGACCTGGGGGCAGCAAATCTGAAGAGGTTTGGTGTAGTTGGTCACAGCGGGTACAAATGCGACTAGAAATATTTGGCAAATTTGTTGTAATATGCATACATATTAGAGGAGTAGAGAAAACAAAGCCTTGCTATTTCATTGACTGTGCACCATTGTGGGGAACAACAATCTTCTACCCTAGCTTTCATTTTGACAAACTTAATTATTTGTTGAAATTGAAAATAATGAATATTAGAGTGGAATTTGATTCCCTACTCAGAAACCTTAATTGATATTGATTGCATAAGTGCAGTTGTAAATCACATTCTCAATTGCCTTAAGTTTTTGTTTTGTTTTTTCTTTAGTTAAAGCCATTGTAAACATATTGATACATAGGTTATGTACTTACAATGAAAATGTATTCTTCCCTTTACATGTATCTTTACCATAGATAGTGAGGTTGGCAGAATTGCTATTTGTAAGATTGTTTAATTATAACTAAAGAATATAAATGTACATGTATTATAGTATACAAAGTAAAATCATCAATTTCTGTTATGTTTTTTTTTTTTATGTTAGGGTCGATTTTGAAGAAAGAATAGAAACTTTTGTTAGGGTTTTTAGTCATTTTGATTTTTCTTGGCTCCTCATTACCCCACTTTGTAAAGTGTATATTACAAATTATTAATGAAGGCATTGATATTTACTGAAACTTGAAGTCTTTTGTACATTTAAAAACCTAAATTTTATTTAAATGCTCAAAACAGCTTTAAATAATTCAAATTCTGGTGATTCTTGTTATTGTGTATTGGATCAGCAGAAAAAGCAATCTAAACTTACTGAGAGTCTGAGTGCTTAAAAAAGACTTAGTTTTTTTCGTAAACATTAAGATAAATATTTCAGATCAAAACAGATGAGTTAATACTGACATTGTATTGCCTTTCTGTATGAGTCTGACATTGTATTGCCTTTCTGTATGACTGACATTGTATTGCCTTTCTGTATGAGTCTGACAGCTTCATCTGTTGTGAATTTTTAGGTTTTATGGTTAGTTTATGATGACTGAGAGATTGAAGAAGAATGAGAATGATATTTTAATGTGTTTTGTTTTAATTAATAGGATGAGAATGGTGCTTATCTTATTGACCGGGATCCTACTTATTTTGGACCTGTCCTGAATTACCTCAGACATGGGAAATTGGTACTAAACAAGGACTTAGCTGATGAAGGTTTGTTTTTTTTCATAGTTGTCTGGGATTGATGCATCTTATTTTTCAAGAGAATGAATTTTGGCACAGTTATTTAGTTATTTCATTGTGTAAGTATTATAGCTTTTTGTTCCTAAAGACTTTTCTTAAATCCCAGACAGCAGCTGGAGTGAAAATTTTCTAAATCCATCTGTGTTATGTGATGCTGGTTGTTCTAACAGTTCTTCCTTGTTCTGCGGAGAATTATGTGATAGTACTGAATGGTATTAGAGTTACACTTTTCAAAGGCTCCAATTTATTTACTCTCGACATAACAATGTTTGCAGAGTACAAACACCTAGGATTTCAATAGACTTGCTTTACCCAGGTTCTATTCTTGATGATCTATTCCAGGTTGATTGATGATATACACAATAGAGCAATCCTAAGCTCATATGACTAGAGGCCTTAACTTTGGCATCAAATTTCTGTTTTATTTGGATATAACAGTTATTTAATTTTAACCAATAGTATCTTGCTGAAAGATATGCACAATATACTAGTAGTAGACAAGGAATAAAATATTTGTTTATGTCTTTTCTTCCAAAGATAATCCATGAACTTCATGATATTTGAAGTAAAAACACACTTTGATTATGGTAGTAACCTTTTTATACTGATATACTTTTTAGATGAAATAAGATATACACCGGTACATTTTTTTGTATTTTTTTGGAAAGAATACTGTTGATTGATGCATCAATTTTCTTTAGTCTAATTTCTGAAGACTAAAAATAGAAAGACATCAAAGTTTCTCAAAACATGTATTGAATATGAGGAAAAAAAACTTGTCCCATTTATTGTGTACTTTAGAAAACAATTACATGTATAGTCTAAGAGAATGATACAGGCATACTCTAGATAAACTCATACAGAATCGCAGTGGGTAGTGGTTATATTATTGATTTCTTATAAATGTTACTTAATAATAACTTATTATCGAAAGAAAATATGAGTGACCAATTTCAATTTGTCTGTAGACAAAACAAAATGGATTTTTTAATTTAGTTCCTATAGTTGTTTAACAATTCACCAAGCTATGTTCCGACATTGGTTTAAATCTGTACAACTTATTGTATCTTAGAGTTTGAAAATCAGGTTTGGTTGGGTTTTTTTTGGCTTTCTGATCTGTCCATCTCTCATTTTTTTCTCTCTGGTTTTAATTGTAACCCTGGTCACATCTTTTGAACTTTATGACATAGAAATTTCTTGTAATGTCAATGTCAGTATTGGTACAGGGTCATTGAGAAAGATCAAATTCTATTTTATTGGACTTTATTTGTGGGGTGAAGTGAATTTCTTTTTACAAACATCTCTTTTAAATCAATCTTTAATAACTTGTCTCATGTTCTAAATTCCATCTTTGCATAAAAATTGCTTTGAATTTCAATATCTAAGTTTGTATTATGGGTGATAGACAAGATTGCATTGCACAGGACATAATTTTACATTTTTTCAAGAACTTGTGACTTACAACCAATTTGTAAAATTCTTGTAAAATAATCATGAATTCATTAAATCTACTGGTATTTGAAACCATTCATTTCCCAGCTACCATAATTTAATCTCTATAAGTATTGATTACCATTTTCTTGAAACATTGATTAGATTATAGAAAAAGCAATCTAAAGTCAAAGTTCATTTGCAAAAATGACACCCTAGCTAGTGTATGAGAACAAAATGGATGATGCAAATAAAAATCAGTCTCTGTATCAATTTTAGATTGTTCATGCAAAATAAGCAGTAATGAAAAATTGATTACATGATAGGGAGAAAATTTCAGTTTAAAGCTAAATTAATATATATGCATTATAACAATAATGAAAGACCTTCAAATACAGGCCAATTATACTCAAGTTGTGTTATGTATTAAAAATTCATGTATTAATATTTGCTCTGCATAACACTGAAACAATTATGCCATTGGATTCCTTTGCTAGATTTCCCAGAAGAACTGAATGGGATGTCAATAGATATATGTAAGCTCTATGTCTGAGCGTTTCCCTCCCTGTGGCTATGACTGTAAGGATAGAATGGAGACACAGATCTCTGTCCCATCAACAAACTCCACTGGGACCATGGATTTAACAGGATGCTTTCCCTGGTTTTAAACTAAGTCGGCCTCACTGGCTTTTGTGTCTGGTTGTGATCATTGCCTACCTATTTTATGAGTTTTTCTTAAGCAGTGTTTAGAGTTGGATACACAGTTTGCATTGATTTTGGTTCAGGTAGATACCTAGGAACAACTTTATTATGGTAAAATTACGAGTTTATCGACTGCACTGACACTTGGCTCTATCTAGCAAGTTTTTGTCTTGGCTGTAAAATTGATCTATGACTTCCTTTGTTTATCGGCTGTACATTGAGCTGTTTCCAGTTTGTCCACCCACTGCTTTGAAGTGGTTTCAACCTTTAATATGATATTAAAGTGGATCAGTTTGATGCAGTAGCCACTATTGATCGGTATTGGAGTTCCTCAGCTTGTTTGGTTAATTAGTGATCACTTAATGCATATCCATTCACTAAGGCCCAAATACTTGTCCTGCCTGCTGGCCAGACATAAATCATGCACAGTAAGATAAATAAATCTCCATATGCATTAATCGACAAAAATTGATTAGGAATTGATTTCTGGCTGGTATGACTGTTGCCTCAGCTTCATGGCTTCTGAACAATTTGTCACCCGTGAGATCTGGATCACAATGGTTTCTGTTGAAATGTTTTCACATCAGAAGAGGAATGCTTCATCCCTGGATGTGTGTGGTTTTTTAAAGCCTTGGAGAATACTTCATTTTTATCTAATTTGTTTTGCCAAGCTTAGTGATTTTCTGATTTGTTGCCCTCTCACAATCACACATTTATGCCACATTTATATCACTGGTCTAAAAGATTTAAACATGGAGTAAGGATCGCGAAATTGACTTCAACACCTTTTGGGAAAGAGTTCTGGTAGACCAAGCAAACTTAATGTATCTAAGACCAATTTTTCTGTTTGTAATAATGTATTGGATTTTTCCTCTTTGAGAATTGATAAGCTAATAAAAGCTCTCCTGAAAGATTGACTAGAAATCAATGAGAAGAGAACAGGAATATACAGCGTGGTTCTGAAGGAACTGATAAAAAGTTTCTCTTCATTTAAATGTGTATCAGTAAGATGTGCAGCATAAACACGAAGGCACTAATGTGAGAGATTTGAAACTCATCTCCGTGTTTCCAATTTCAGGACACGATAAATGCAGTCTTCAGTTTACATGTCAGACATTCAGATTATCAAGTTACAAATGACTTTGAGAGCTGCTGTAGCTCTCTTAGTATAAGTGGCCATGTGTGTGATGATGTTGTGAATTACATAGTAATTTGTCTTAAATTTCAGGTGTGCTAGAGGAAGCTGAGTTTTACAATATCACAGAATTAATAAAGCTGGTCAAAGAGAAAATCAAAGAGAGAGATGCCAAACAAAATCAGGTGACAAAGATATTAGAAATCAGATGTATAAATATCGGGTTTCAAAAATTATGGAGGGTACTTGTGCAACTTATGTAATAGTAAAGAATAATTCTAAAGGAACCTGAGTTTATGTTTTAACATAGGTTTATGATATATTAGTAGTTGTATAATAAATAAATAAGGAATGGTCTGTAGTATAATAAATAAATAAGGAATGGTCTGTATTATAGAGGAGATTAAGGATAATAAGTATTAGAGGGAAGATAAGGGATATTGCTGCTCATATAGGAAATTTAAGGTATGGTTTGTTTTATAGGGAAGATGAGAGACGATGTGTATTGTAGGGAAGATGAGGGGTGGTGTGTATTATAGGGAAGATAAGGGATGGAGTTTATTATAGGGAA
>WFKH01007768.1:5681484-5737912 GCA_016163765.1 Magallana hongkongensis | reverse complement strand
ATAGTATGATATTGTATTGTATGATATTGTATCATATTTGATACATATGATATTGTATCATATGATTTGATACAACATTGCATCATATCATATGATAAATATCATGTGATATAGTAATATATTATATAATACAAAATCATATTATACAATATCATATCATATAATACAATATTATATATTACAATATCATATAATACAATTCATGTGATATAATAATATATTATATAAACAAAATATCATATCATACAATATCATATTATACGATATTATACGATATTGTATCATATGATACAATATTACATATTGCAATATCATATGAAACAATATCATGTGATAAAATATTAAATATATAATACAATATCATATTATACAATATTGTATCATAATATACAACACTATACATAACAATTACATGACACAATATCATATCATAATGTACAAAAATACTGTCCTGATATCATATATCATATTGTATCATATAACTTTTACAATATGATATAATATTGTATCATATAAAACAATAGTGTATCATATCATATACATGTAATACTATATAATAGGAATCATGTTATATCATTTAACAACAAACACATCTATCAAGCAGGTTTAAGTGAGGTAGGAGATTTTTTTAGCATCCTTGATAATGGAGATCAGGCTCTGCATCTGAAGCTACCTCTGTGATTCATTTATATTATAGTAAAATCAACTATGCAAGTTTGAAATAGTACTAATATCTATAAAACATGTGACCTGTTCCAAAAAACTTAACCTCATTCAGCATCCGAAACCTATGGCTCAGATTCAGCATTCAAGCCTGTCAGGTGCATCAGTATCATAAGATACATCATCCATGCAAGTTTTGTGAAGTTAGGACCAATAATAACTAAGATATAATCATCAGAGGGCACCTGCTCCAAAAACTTTAACCAGCTCTAAAGACCTTAACCTGCTTCAGCATCCGAATTCTATGACTCAGATTCAGCATCAATGCCATTCAGGTACATCAGTATCATAAGACGCACCATCCATGCAAGTTTGGTGAAGTTAGGACCAGTAATAACTAAGATATATTTTTTAGCATCCTTGATAATGGAGATCAGGCTCTGCATCTGAAGCTACCTCTGCGATTCATTTATATTATAGTTAAATCAACTCTGCAAGTTTTAAATAGTACTATTATCTATTAAACATGTGACCTGTTCCAAAAAACTAAACCTCATTCAGCATCCGAAACCAATGGCTCAGATTCAGCATCAGGTGCATCAGTATCATAAGATGCACCATCCATGCAAGTTTGGTGAAGTTAGGACCAGTAATAACTAAGATATAATCATCAGAGGGCACCTGCTCCAAAAACTTTTACCAGCTCCAAAAACCTTAACCTCCTTCAGCATCCGAAACCTATGGCTCAGATTCAGCATTCATGCCTGTCATGTGCATCAGTATCATAAGACGCACCATCCATGCAAGTTTGGTGAAGTTAGGACTAGTAATAACTAAGATATAATCATCAAAGGGCACCTGCTCCAAAAACTTTAACCAGCTCTAAAAACCTTAACCTCCTCCAGCATCCGAAACCTATGGCTCAGATTCAGCATTAAAGCCTGTCATGTGCATCAGTATCATAAGACGCACCATCCATGCAAGTTTGGTGAAGTTAGGACCAGTAAAAACTAAGATATAATCATCAGAGGGCACCTGCTCCAAAAACTTTAACCAGCTCTAAAGACCTTAACCTGCTTCAGCATCCGAAACCTATGGCTCAGATTCAGCATTCAAGCCTGTCTGGTGCATCAGTATCATAAGTCGCACCATCCATGCAAGTTTGGTGAACTTAGGACCAGTAGTAACTTAGAAATTGCTATCAAAGGGCACCTGCACCAAAAACTTTAACCTGCTCCAAAAACCTTAACCTCCTCCAGCATCTGAAACTCATGACCCAGATTCAGCATCCAAGTCTTTCAAGTCCATAAGTAGGTCCAGATGCATCATCCATGCAAGTTTGGTGAAGATAGGACTAGTAATAACTTAGATACAGGACCTGCAACAAAAACTTTAACCAGGTCTTGACGCCGACGCCGACGCCGGGGGTATAGCATAAGCTCCCCCCGACTTCGTCTCCGTGAGCTAAAAAGCATACAAACTTCTCGCAACTCGATCAGGTATGCATTTAGATCAATTTTTGCAGCTTAGCTTGTTTTGGACTCGATGAGTAATATTAAGGATCTATTAACTCCATAAGCACAATTTCTAATATCAATACTGTAAAAGTGGTTATTTATGCTAGTGGTTAAGTACGTGTTTTCTATGGTCAAACAATATGCATGGGTATTAAATACGCAGATGCGTGATTTACAACACTAAAGTTTTGAGTTTTTTACCATACGCGCGGGGGTATTTTATGCGGTTTTAAGCTTACCGCGTAACTAGTGTAAATTTCCCCCACGCGTAAATAACCACTTTCACAGTATTTGAAAGATTGAGAAAAATTAAAATGTAAACACTAATAATTTAAACATATTTACCGTATGAACAAAAAAGGTTTTAAAATTCTTTGCTTCTGGTCTCAATTCTTCTGACCTAAGAAAAGAATTAATAAGTTTGATTCAATGCACATAAAGAAATCAGCTTTTTCATCAAATACATTTGAACTTCGATGTCTCGAACACTGATATCTTGAATACAATGGATATGTCGAAGTGATTTGTAAGTCCCAACCCCTTTTTTTTTTAAGTATTTAACCTCGATATCTCGAATACTTGGATATCTTGAAATTTTTAAACAGTCCCATCTAGTTCGAGATAACAAAGTTTGACTATTTATAAGTTGTCAAGTTCTCTATCAATAAATGAAAATCTATTTTGATTCATTTTGCTTTCAATATTGTATAAAAATTTTAAAATGTGTCAGAATAAAAACATTTCTGGACACCACACCATGGTATTTATCTCTTTAAAACCTGATAAGCTGAATCCAATGTCAAAACAAAGTATTTGTCCTTTTAGGATCTGGTAAACTTACCGGGATAATTAAATGCCTTACCATGGTATTTGTCCTTTTAAGACCTGGTTAACTGGATCCACATAGTACAAGTGGGGTCCCTCCGTAAGTAGCAACATTCTTTTGCGGGCAAATAGTCCCTAAACAAAGCAAACAGAACTCCCAGATAATTCACAAAATATCTGTCTAATTCACTAGAATAACACTTCATTGCATTTTGACCATGTTCCATATTTTAAATATTTCTGATGTGGCTGATTACCGGTACCTTGCGTTTGTCAACGAAGCCTTGCTTCAGAATCAGGTTATTTTCCACAAACTTGTGGTATTTATTCGTCTGTTTCTGGTCCTCCAGTCGTTTCTTTCGCTCATCATCAGTTATTCTGTATAACATAACCAAATAAAAATGTACCTTACTTGAACCAATGCAATACTGTAAATTCCTAATTAAACGCCAGGAATTAATTCCGCGTAAAATCGCGAGAGGCACATCTCGCAGATTTTAAAATCTCCCTTTTATTTTTCTGACAGATGTAAACTAAAGAAACTATGATAAAAATCTGGTGTTCGCGATTTCATATTCTCGCGATTTGATGCAAAACGGTTGAATCACAGAATTAAGTACTTGCGAAAAATAAGGAATCTACAGTAATGTCAGTAGAACTAGATATCATTGAGTTGGTGACTATCTCTAAGGGCCTGCTTTAAATACCCATAAGAAATTACAATGAAAAGGACTTGCAAAGAAATGTGCTTTGACCTTTGACTAAAAATAAGTGCAAAATCACTGCTCACACTTTACTTACAGGCATTCTTTGATTGAAGTATATTCCACATTAGACAATACAGGGAGAAAAGATCACAAGATCAATTGAGATCTGCTTTGAACTTGGTCTTACATCTTTAATCATTGGTGCTATTTGGCTGAAGTGTGAGCCATATGGGGCCTAGGGAGAGAAAATCTGCTCTGAAAAATGATTTTTCAGAGATCTGCTGTAACATTGACCTTTTGACCTACAAATATGGTTCAATGTCACTGTAATCTTTTACTTATGAATGCTATATTGGTAAAGTAGAAGCCAGCTAGAGCCAAAGGGAGGGAGCAAAAATAATGCTCAGGACTAGGATTTTACATAGATAGGTTATAACCTTGACCCCTGACCTTCAACTTGATTGCAATCCCTTGACACACAAGCCCTCTATAGGTAAAGTATTAGCTAGACAGAACAAAGGTGAGGGAAAATATACTCTGAACAAGGGATTTTGACACAGATTTTTAGACCTTTTGGTGAATTTGGAGCCAGATTGGGCGAAGGAAAAGAGAAAAATTATATTTGGGTCACTCAAGTAAAATTGCACAGACAGAAAGACAGACAGATGGGCAGGTGGGTGGATGGATGGACAGGCAGACTAATCACTGTAGGGCTTCTGCCAGGCCCCAATGAACTTGTTGTTTGTGATACATTGTGTCCCTGTTGAAGACAACGTCACATAGAAAATAGAATTTAACCTTTGTTGCTGACCTCTGATCATCACTTTCCACACTAAATATGAATGTTTTTCTATTATATTTCAAATGATATAGCGAAGAATAAGGCTATTAAGAGAAAGACTAATAGACCCAAAACAATAGATACCCTGATCTGTGAATGGGAGGGGGGACATAAAAATGTACATGACAATCTAGAGATAACTTGTTGATTATTTTTCTTTACTTACACTGTTTGTGTTATTATTTCCACCATTCTTGCATCATCAAACCCAGGCTGCTATAAAAACAAATTATTGAATCAGATATACTGTAAATAGCAAATACATGTAGGGTTCATTACCTACTGCAGATGTTCCATTGTCTACTGGAGAATCCTTAAAGCAAACTTTACTTTCACAATCAAAAAAAATTAAGTAAGCAAAATACAGTACCTTAACTTTATGATAATAAGAGTATATTTACTTATAAATTAAACAACAAAAAATCACTGTAAAGGAATTGAACATTTAACACACCCTGTAATTGCTCCAGATATTTTCTGGGTTTGTAGAGGTAGCAGGAAGAAATGGAATGAGCGGAGGGGGTTTCTGCTCGTGAATATGTTCAAAGTCAATTCCCTCATAAAATGGATGGGATTTTAGTTTCTCAAATCCGCCCATCTCCTCACAACCCAATCGTTGCTCTGGATCCAGCACCAAAAGTTTCTCTACCAAGTCCTGTGCAACTACATTAAATCCATCGGGAAATTCATACTCCAATTTGGTTATTTTTTGGAATATCTGATATTCATGTCTGAATGGAAAAAAGAGAAAATAAAAATGTCTTATTTTACCAGTTGTGTAGTCTACATTTCAAAACTTGAAATGTATAGACTGTATTTCATTTCCTAATTTATTGACTTGGTCTTTGAGAGAGACAGAAGATTTCAGAAATACTTACCCTCCTCTGAATGGGGGCAGTCCAGACATCAGTTGATACACAATACAACCTAATGCCCACAGGTCTGAACTGTTAAAAAAAAACCCATGAAAGATCAACATTTTACAATGTAAAACAACTTGAAGGCTCTATTCAAAGCTTTTTTAAACAAAGAATTATTAAATGAAACTACTACCGGTACTGTGCTAATGCTCTGCTGAAGGAAGCCTTGCCTAGTACTGTTACACTGTTCAAGTAATACTACCATTGCCTGAGACTAGTATCTATGAGATATATGTGCTATAATGGGAGTCGTAGCCCTTACCTGTAGTAAGCCTTTTTGCTTGTAAGGATCTCTGGAGATACATACTGAGCCGTGCCCACAAAGGAAGTAGTCCGCCCACTGACGGGGGCTTCTGTAAAACAAACAAAACATATAAACCCATGTCATAGAGTGACTATATGTAATAAAGATATAATGTAATGAAACTTGTAATGAATGATTTGATAATGCAATAAAATTTGTAATCAATCCTATAACAAAGCATTTAAACTGAAGTTCATAAATTTTCTAGTTTTAATAACAATGTTACAAAGTCATTCATCAATTATTAAGTAGATAATGTAGTAAAACTTGACCTGAAATAAGTATTGTAACATTGTTCTAACATAATAATATTATAAACATACAGCATAATTATATAATTAGAAATTTATTATATAAAGATATACATATATAATGTAATTTGTGATAAACATGTGATAAAGTAATTGAATTTATATTGACATAGAAATTCAATAAAGCCTTTTAATGAATACAAACAAATGTTGTAAGCAAATTGTGCTGATCATTTCAACAATGTAATGAATGTACTGTAATGTACTGTAATGAACACCGTGACAAGGTTATGAAACTTAAAATGAATTCTGTGTAACAGTTGTTAATAGAAACTGTCTCAACCTTCTTCTCCTTTGACATCCTTCAGGATCTTAGCACTGCCAAAGTCTGTTATCTGTATGTGCATTTCATCATTAAGAAGAATGTTCTCTGGTTTTAAATCTCTGAAATGTTGGAACAAAAAGATAAAACTGTGTACTTACTGAGTTACTGCATCAAACTTTTATACAAGAATAAAGGTTTGGAATGATGGGACATTTGCACTAACCTGTGTATGATTCCTTTGGAGTGGAGGTATTCTAACGCTGCAACAATCTCTGCTGTGTACCACTTTGTGCATGGTTCATCAAACGAGGACAACTTGTGGATGTAATCTAATAGCTCTCCTCTCCTTGCATAACTCAACACAAAATCTACAGGAAGAAGATTGTATTATTTAGACATTCTACAATAAGTATCCATACGTAAGGCACACATTTTTACAGGTTTAAGATTTATACAGGTGACCTTTTACTGCTTGCAAGGTTATTAATGTCATTTAAATTCCATACCAGTTTTCTAATATCTATTTTTAAAAAACCCTCCAGGGTCACAACAGAACAATTCCACTGTGAGTTATATGTACTAATTTTACATTGTTCTTTTCTTCATAAATCAAACATAAGGTTGCATCAGGCATGAGCCTGATTTGGACTGACAAGGTTGTGTCAGACATAAGCTAGGTTTGATATTGTAAGGTTTTGTCAGACATGAGTTTTGTTTTGACTAATGAGATTGTGTCAGACATGAGCTTAGCTTGAGTGCTAAGGCTATGTCAGAAACGAGTCTGGACCAATATGGTTGTGTCTGACATCAGCCTGATTTGGACTGATATAGTTTTGTCAGATATGAACCTGGTTTGGACTGATCAGGTTGTGCCAAACATGAGCAGGGCTTGGACTGATGAGGCTGCGTCAGATATTAGCCTGGCTTGGACTGATTAGATTGTGTCAGACAAGAGCCTGGTTTGGACTGATATGGTTTTGTCTGACATGAGCCTGGTTTGGACTGATATGGTTTGGTCTGACATGAGCCTGGTTTGGACTGACATAGTTGTGTCAGACATGAGCCTGGATTGGACTGATCAGGTTGTGCCAAACATGAGCATGGCTTGGACTGATAAGGCTGTGTCAGATATAAGCCTGGCTTGGACTGATTAGATTGTGTCTGACATGAGATTGGTTTGGACTTATAAGGTGGTGTCACACAGGAGCATGGCTTAGCCTGGTACAGTTGTGTCAGTGGACTGATAAGGTTTTTTCAGACATGAGTTGTGTCAGACATGAGCCTGGTTTGGACAGCTAAGGTTGTGTCAGACATAAGTCTTGTATGGACTGCTAAGGTTGTGTCAGACATAAGTCTTGTAAGGACTGCTAAGGTTGTCAGACATGAGCCTGGTTTGGACTGCTAAGGTTGTGTCAGACATAAGTCTTGTTTGGACTGCTAAGGTTGTGTCCAACATATGTCTTGTTTGGACTGCTAAGGTTGTGTCCGACATACATCTTGTTTGGACTGCTAAGGTTGTGTCAGACATGAGCTAGGTTTAGACTGATAAGGTTGTCAGAGATGAACCTGGTTTGGACTGATTACATTGTGTCAGACATGCGTCTGGTTTGGACTGATATGTTTGTGTCACACATGAGCATGGGTTAGCCTGGTACAGTTGTGTCAGACACTAGTCTGGTTTTGACTTATAAGACTGTGTCAGACATGAGCTTGGCTTGGTCTTATAAGGTTGTGTCAGACATGAGCCTGGTTTGGACTGATAATATTGTGTCAGACATGAGCCTGGTTTGGACTGATAAGATTGTGTCAGACATGAGTCTGGCTTGGACTGATCAGGTTGTGTCAGTCATGAGGCTGTATTAGCTAATAAGGTTGTGTCAGACATGAGTCTGGTTTGGACTGATATATTTGTGTCAGATATGGGTCTTGCTGGGATTAATAAGGTTGTTCAGACATGAGCCCAGCTTGGATTAATAAGGTTGTGTCAGACATGAGATTGGTTTAGACTGTTTAAGTTGTGTCAGTCAGGAGCCTGCTTTGGACTTATAAGGTTGTGTCAGACATGAGCCTGCTTTGGACTAATAAGGCTGTGTCAGACATGAGCCTGGCTTGGACTGATCAGTTTGTGTCAGACATGAGTCTGGTTTTGACTAATTAGGTTGTGTCAGACATGAGCCTGGTTTTGACTAATTAGGCTGTGTCAGACATGAGCCTGGTTTGGACTGATAAGGTTGTGTCAGACATGAGCCTGGTTTAGCCTGAGGCTGAGTGGTATCTTACAGAGTCTGTCTGTGTCCTGGAAGGTGTAGAAGAGGCGGATGAAGAAGGGGTGGTTCAGCTTCATCAGCACCTCCTTCTCCCTCATCACGTACTGCGTCTTCCTCTCCCGCATGATGTGTCGCTTCTCCAGCACCTTGACTACAATTTATAACACTATATATATACAAAAAATTTGTAAAACAAAAACATGCTCCTTTATAGTGTTAAGAACAGTATCATAATAAATGGTATGATTTCTGGTTTATTTACCATAATAATTTTTATTAACTTTGCATTCACTCCATTCAATGACTACTTACTGGCATATTCTGTATTGCTATCTACTTCTTTTGCCAAATATACCTAAAAAAAATTTTCAAAAGGTATTACATAAAATGCTCTGTCAGTGGAAGTATAGATGACATTACCATAATATATGTCTAAATTTTTAAAAAATGATGAAATTCTGTAACAGGACATCACAAAAAAACCTATAGAAAGTAGGGAAAGTCTCGAAAATAAAAAAAATAGCGAATTGCTTAGACAAGTCAAAGGTCAAATGGACCTGCATATCCAGATTCATCTTAGTAATTACCATGTTCATCAAGAAAAGTGATGACCTTTTTTTACTGAAATAGTCAACAGAATTCTCCAGCCTACTGGTCTACACACATATATTATAAAATATCACAATCAAGCAAGTTCTGGAGATATTTTTAGCATACATTGTATATCTAACAGCAGAGTATTAAGGTACCTGTGACTGTGAACTGCATGTACACAATTCATGGTCATCCAACACATAAAATAGCATAAAATAGCATCTCATAAAATACTGATGGAACCCTATGTCTACTGATAGATGGACAGGAGCAGCACCTGTATGCACAATCTACTCACTACTCACTGTAAGGGGAAGTCCTGAAAACAAGTTTAACAGATTGTTTTTATATTGATTAGTTGGAACACCTGAGACTTACTGTTGAGTAAGATCCTTCACCGATGACCTTTCCAAATATGAAGTCATTTGGTGTCTTCTTGTTGTTTTTCTTGCCGTCTCCTCCGTCAACCGACATCCTCAATCAGTCTGTATAAAACATCACCACAAAACCACCATCAATGATTCAACTTCTCACAGGTTGGAAGTGCCTTACACGTAAACTACCAGCATACAAGATATGTTTCTTTTATGTTTGCTAATGCTTGTTATTGATTTTACAAACAGGCCATTAATTTATAACGCAGAAAAAAACATTCAGCATTATTACTTTACTAGAGATTTATTTAAAAATAAAACATCTAAGGTATATGCAATATTTTGATAGTACATGTACATATGTACTGACAAAACAATTATTTTTAAACCACGAAAGAGTAGGGCCTATTCTCATTGATACTCAAAAACAATCTATTACTAACAGTAATTACACAATCCATCTACCAAATGTTGATACCATACTTATAATTACCAATATAGAAAAGTAATGACCAAGGATTTTTAAAAAATGTAAACAAACACCATTACAATCAATAATAATAATCTAAGACATTTCTCTACTTGACCAAGTAATGTTTATCTACTTGGATCCAATAATTTGTTTTATGATGTACTTTCAGCAGCACACTTTGCCATATCACAGAGCACCTTACAGCCTATCAATGACTCCTCCTCCTACTACTTACACTTCAACAGCATAACTCCATACTTCCTTATTTTTTTTTTATGCAAAATCTGTTTTAACCTGATTGTAACCAGATATCCTTATCAACCCAAGTAAACACAGCCATTATATTTGTCATTGCTTCCTGTTTTGTGTTTGTAAATAATATCACTTTGATAAACCCCAAGAACTGTACTTTTTCTTTTAAATACAAGTATCAGGTATACATTTTCTGTTCTTACAAACTTCTTTTGTCCCAAAAAACTAATCATAAAGTGGGGGTATATAACGAATTTAGTGTTTATCAGGCTTTCTTATTTCAATTTCTAAAACTTTTTTATCACCAACATCAAAAAGTTAGGGGAAAGTCACTGCACAATAGTTACATTGATTTAAGGTGGTATGGGACACCTCCATATTGTGATGTACTTCCTATCGAAATAAACAATAAAATCAAGTATGATTTCATAATTGTTTTCTTTTCAAAAATTGTTACCTAACAGTGTAGCGCAATGGGTTAGAGCATTAACTACGAATCTGTAAGTCATGAGTTTGAGTTCTGCTGGGGCTTTACTAATTTTTACCTTTCAAAAAAAATTAAAAACGTAATTTTTGGTCAAATATTGTAAAATTTCAAAATTTTAAACCGGTGAAAGTATTTTGATTATAATGTACTTTTATCCTCATTAATATTGACAGGTGTCCTATACCACATTATACAGATTAAATCAACTTAACAGGCATATACTCATTGTAAAAAAAATCCCAATTTGCATAACAACATTCCAAGTGACTGAAACATGCTTTATAAAGCATGTATAAAATTTTAACATGGTTCAAATATTTGACACTGAATTAATCATTTCCTTTCTATGGTAATGCAACCAATCTAAAAATTCCTGGGACATTTTAAGCATTTTCTTTTTGTATATATCAGGGTTTTCTCATTCTTTCTTTTTTATGCTTTGTTTTATTTTTTTTAAACTATTAAAGAAAAACAATGAATGAACTCGGAAGGAACCAAACCCAACAAGCCAAATCAAGGAAATGTTGAGCACTACTGGGACAAGTGTCTGATATTCTATTTAATTGAGACGTTTTTCTCAAAACAGTTATCACTATGCTAACCCATGCAATGGCTTGGCTCATGATGGAAAAACAAATCAATATTTACTGTGTTACAGATAATGTAAACATCAAGTAAAAGTTACACTTTTTCATTTGGTTTAATGACAACCAATACTCAGTAGCAAGAATTTACAAAACCTGGAGTTTTTCTTTTGAAAATGAGATCAAGTATAGATGGAAAATGTGGAGTGTACACATCACATATATTTCATTTAAACCCACTTACCACATCACCAATATTCAGCATTAACTCTTGTCTAGCTCAGATATTTCCAACTACAAAACTTGTTTTACGTATGAAATATGACGTCATAATTGTAGCCTGAACATGCTACTTTTAAATTAACTTTGGCCTACGATTGGCGATTAGAAGAGGCAGGCGGATCCAACTGTGTACGTTAATAAATGTCATTCTCTTTTATACAAAAATCAAACCAAAAAAAATCTGTGCTTGACCCAATGGTCACACGGTTTACATATTATCTAATGTTTTATTGTAAAACCCAGTGACTGTGGTTAGCTTTGACCTTAGAAAGGGAAATAAATGGAAAATCATCTCGGGGATTCAGAAGGAAATCAAAGTTCACATATAGTGCAAAACCTCAATCGCATAGTGGATATATCAACAGGTTTTTTTCATAATAACCTTAAAAACTGAAGCTATTTCTCTATTGCCAGCATCATTTTTGTGAATCTGTCATCACACAAAGCTTTCTTCAACGAGTCTTGAGGTGTCCCAATTCTGCCGGTTTCAACAATACAGGAAAATATGATTGGACACATTTTTGAATCAATTAAACATACATGTAGATTTAACACTTAGTAATTTGACAATATTTATTCTTACTTGTTGTGGTAAATCACGTTATCATCTCATTTCGTTCCTTTCGGCTTTCGGTTTTCAACTTTACTCTTTTAAACCGGAAGTTAGTCAATCTAAGGTACGCACAGAATAGCCTAAAACAAAAGATGTGTATGTACATACAAATGACTTGTTATGTGTTTAACATAAGTTTTATTTTCTATTCTATTTAAGTTTGAATCTCTTTACCTTTTCGTATATTATTTATCTATTACGTCACTTGTCACATCCGGGATACCCGAATGGCGGCAGAAAAAAACACTTGCATTTCCGGGACTGGTTGAAAGTTGTAATAGGTGATTATTCAAGGCAGTTGACATTCAGTCATGATGTAAGCTAATGAATAAGACGTTTTGACAGCTAGAATTAATTTCTATTCTATATTTCTAACGAAACATACGTAAGTAAGTGTCTGAAGAAAGGCAAACTTTTTGGCAAGATAAAAAAAAACATTGAATCATGATATGATAATAAGATTATACTCATATCATGATAACATTGCACCCATTTAGTCTGTCATGATTAAGAAGTGTGTCATTATCATTTAAGTAAGCTCAGTGAAAAGCAGTGGTGCTGAAATTCCAACCCTTGCATTTCAGTAGATTATCTTATTCTCATATTAACGTAAGTCCATGCTACATGCTATAGACCCCTTCACGGTAACTGCGGTACTGCTCTTTTGCAGGGCAAATTGACAAAGTTTGGTAAAATACGACGTAACATCAATTGTTTAGACTATGTCGTTAAATTATCTACCATCTAAACTTTGCCAAAATACTTCAATTTTCCCTAATATGTAAACGGTGTAACTGTTGGACCGAGCGCAGATTTGACACAGCGCAGTTTGATTTTTGTAGAACAAAAATTATTGAAGAAAATGCACACAGTAAGTGCCTACTCAAATCATTAGCCAAAGTTAAACTAAACGTCCCGTGCTCAGTCTACATTATGACGTCATGTTTCATACGTAAAACGTACAAGTTTTGTCTTTGGAAATAGCTGAAGAGAGTTACGTGATTCCGAAATTTGTTTATTTCTTCTTTCATTGTTATCAATTTAATTTATGTGTTAACTACCGCGGCTATTAAATTGAATACTTTATTCAGTATCTAAAATATCAGTTCCATGATGTTAATGTTTTTATTTTCCATCTGATAATTTGATAAGACATGCGTAGAACTAGTCGTATTTCTTGATTGAAGCACTATTGAAACTTATCTGGTTTTGATTTTGATTTATTTTAATTTAAATTACCTTCAATTGAAACATTGGAACGTCTTTAGTCGAGTTTTGGGGCAATAAACATCGATAAGTGCCAGTCAATCAATGATCGAACTAACTTTTTAAGAACAAGATGGCGGCGCCCATGGCTGGAAGAAAATTTTTTAGCCCATAGTACCCCTGATTCAGCTCTTACTTTTCACTGATTTTCTTCTATATATGTGTTACCATTAATCCTCGCTTCGCGAGGCGGGCTTTGCCCGCCTCTCGCTGCGCTCGGTACAAGAGCGCAGTACCGCAGTTATCGTGAAAGGGTCTATAGTCTTCATAGTAACTATTGAATCCTGTTCCTCTTTCTAGCTTTAATGGTTAGTTCATTGTGGAATGCCAATTTGTAGTCTTTGATGGGATTACCGGTACTTTCACAGGGTTTCGTTTAATAGGCTATATTAAGGTTATTGGGACTCGAGCCTTCACCAAATTTTGGGACAGTCCCTTGCTAATATAACTCAGTTCTGGAAATTTGGTCCTAAGGCAAAACTTCAGAGGATATCAGGATGATCATATGAGTTTGAGAGGGATTTGTCTGTCTCAAAATGTAAAGCATCCAGAGGAAGATTAGCAAAATGGCCTTTAATTAATAACAAATAGCAGCAATTCTGTAACGTGGCTCTTTGGGAACATTTGGGTTGACAGAGCTTACAAACAAAAATCTTGCAATTTATAGGGCACAAAATCTCAAGTTAGTTATGCACTGATTAACCTAATTTCATCACATACACTGGGGTAATACTCTATACCACAAAATGTTCAGACATTTGAATGTTTTTACTCTTGATGTTCTTACTTCACTTGCTTTATACATTCTATAAATCATGCTATCAACGGTACTATATAAAATTCATATGTAGAAACTTGTGTGCCGATAGAGAATCACCATTTTTACATATAAACAAACTGCACTTCTTCTCTTTTGGGGGATGGTAAGGGTGTGTAAAGAATTTCAGATGCAAGTGAGTAATGACATCTGTAGTACATCTCCAAAGAATTTTTTGGCATTATATAGTCATTTGGAAATAGTAAACAAAGAATTTCAATGAAACACATTACTTCATGCAGACATACTATCAAATATTTAAGGAATGTTGCTTTTGTAACAGATAATTCTTCTTAAACAACAGAAGAAGAAAAATGGGTTCTGCTTTTTAATCTTGGAGAAGGGTTTTTAATATTATATAAATATGACAGATTCCCATAGTGCTTTTGACATCTGGTGTTTGATTGAAAAATGATTTTTTCAAATCGCTTTGAATGCATGTACATCATTAGGTGCAAATTATTTATATTTTCCTCATCTGAAAGTTTCTTAAGGTCAAAATTGTCTTCCAAGACCTGTATAGATAAAACAACTTGAAAACTAAGATACCAGAAATGTACAGGTTATAGAGAATAGAAAGGATTCATATCTATGATTCAGCATACTTTTCAGACAGGAGTAAAAATAAGAATTTACATATATTTCCAAAGATGACTATTATGTTGCCTATATTTCTTATGTTAACTTGATATTTCTTTATATTTCCAAAGATGACTACACGTACCGGTATTGTGTTGTCTATATTTCTTCTATATACTTGATATTTGTTGGACTATTACATTTAATGTAGTTATTATCTTGCTTGCTTTATCTTATACACCGTTTTCATGTTTGTAGACTGTGCATGAAGAAATAGGCTAGACACCTGGTACTTGTATGATATTTCAATGGTAGGTAACTTTTCCACATATTTAGCTCACCGAGACGAAGTCGGGGGGAGCTTATGCTATACCCTCGGCGTCGGCGTCGGCGTCCAGACCTGGTTAAAGTTTTTGTTGCAGGTCCTGTATCTAACTTATTACTTGTCCTATCTTTACCAAACTTGCATGAATGATGCATCTGGACCTACTAATGGACTTGAGAGACTTGGATGCTGAATCTGGGCCATGAATTTCAGATGCTGGAAGAGGTTAAGGTTTTTGGAGCAGGTTAAAGTTTTTGTTGCAGGTGCCCTTTGATAGCCATTTCTAAGTTACTACTGATCCTAACTTCACCAAACTTGCATAGATGGTGTGTCTTGTAATACTGATGCACCTGACAGGCATGAATGCTGAATCTGAGCCAAAGGTTTCGGATGCTGGATGAGGTTAAGGTTTTTAGAGCTGGTTAAAGTTTTTGGAGCAGGTGCCCTCTGATGATTATATCTTAGTTACTACTGGTCCTAACTTCACCAAACTTGTATGGATGGTGTGTCTTATGATACTGTTGCACCTGACAGGCTTGAATGCTGAATCTGAGCCATAGGTTTCGGATGCTGGATGAAGTTAAGGTTTTTCGAGCAGGTTTAAGTTTTTGTTGCAGGTGCTGTTTGATAGGCATTTCTAAGTTACTACTGATCCAAACTTCACCAAACTTGCATAGATGGTGCGTCTTATGATACTTATGCACCTGACAGGTTTGAATGCTGAATCTGAGCCATAGGTTTCGGATGCTGGATGAGGTTAAGGTTTTAAGAGCTGGTTAAAGTTTTTAGAGCAGGTGCCCTCTGATGATCATATCTTAGTTTTTACTGGTCCTTACATCACCAAACTTGCATGGATGGTGCGTCTTATGATACTGATGCACCTGACAGGCTTGAATGCTGAATCTGAGCCATAGGTTTCGGATGCTGGATGAGGTTAAGGTTTTAAGAACTGGTTAAAGTTTTTGAAACAGGTGCCCTCTGATGGTTATAACATAGTTATTACTGGTCCTAACTTCACCAAACTTGCATGGATGATGCATCTTATTATACTGATGCACCTGACAGACTTGAATGCTGAATCTGAGCCATAGGTTTTGGATGCTAGATGAGGTTTAGTTTTTTTGGAACAGGTCACATGTTTAATACATGTAGGTAATAGCACTATTTCAAACTTGCATATATGATCTAACTATAATATAAATGAATGGCAGAGGTAGCTTCAGATGCAGAGCCTGATCTCCATTATCAAGGATGCTAAAAATTCTCCTATCTCACTCAAACCTGCTTGATAGATGTGTTTGTTGTTAAATGATATACCATGATTCCTATGATATAATATTCTATGATATGATACACTATTGTTTTATATGATACAATGTAATATCATACATTATGTTGTAAAAAATTATATGATACGATATGATATTGTATCATATTTTTTTTGTACATTATTATATGACTGCCGTCACGAGAAAGGGGCCCTTAAGGTCAAAATTTCACAAACTCGCTTTTTTCTCAATTCCGATTAGTCAACTCTTTCTGAATACAAATATGCAAAGATATTCAAGATCTTGTGTGTTTTAAGCATTTTATGACAATTTTAGTAAGACATGTTACCACGACTTTGACGTAGCTGGTCGAAAACGACACGACGTCACAAACGTCAATTATTATTTTATTATTATTTATTATTATTATTTTTTAATTATTTTATTATATATTATTATTAGTCATCAATTATTATTATCGGTATTTAAACAAGGCCATACTCTAATTATTCAAAAAACACAACACAGACGCAGAAAAAAAAATATAAACAGAAAATTAAAAAAACTGCGTTTACAATGCTGCTACTATGACGTCGTTTTCTGAGCATTGTGACGTCAAAAGGTAAGGGCCCTTTTCTCATGACGGCAGTCATATGATATTGTATTATAATATTGTTAGGTAGAGTATTGTATATTATTATACAATATTGTAGAATATAATATTGTATAATATATTATTCTATCGAATGATATTGTTTCATATTATATTGCAATATATGATATTGTATCATATGATACAATATTGCATATTATAATTATATCGTATCATATGATACAATATTGTATAATATGATATTTGTTTATATTATATATTGTTATATAATACAAGAAATTGTATTATATGTTATTATAAGATATTATATAATATTATTTTGTATAATAATATGATATTGTATCATATGATATGATATTATATTGTATAATATTGTATAATATAATATATTACTTTATCAGATGATATTGTATCATATGATATACAATGTTTTATCAAATTATATTGTATCATATGATACAATATTGTGTATCAAAAATGATACAATATCATACAATACAATATTATTCTATATTATACAATATAATATCATATGTTACAATATTGTGATGTATTATGTGATATGATATAATATCAAATTATGCTTTATTGTATTTATATTAGGTATAATGATATTGTATTATGTGATTAAATACAATGATGTATAACACGATACAATGTCATATCATATGTTACAATATCATATTGCATCAATATTTATTTCAGTATTATATTGTATTAAATGATATATATTGTAAGTATCATTGGATGCAATATCATATTTTATATTATTGTATTGATAAACATTGTATCTTATAATATTGTATGAAATGAACATATGATTATCATACAATTTTTTTTACATATGATATACGATATTGTGTCAAAACAGTATCCATGAATATCCAAGATCATTAACTATGATTTTCATATAATATGATAAAGGTGGTTTTATAAAGGTGATTCCTCATAAAGTTGATGCTTGTCTCCGTGAGCTTTGTAATCTGTGATTACCTATGTTTAAACATATTTCTACCAATATTTGGTAAAAAGGGATATGACCCCTACTATCTACTTATCCATCCATAATGATCCATTTTTCCAGTGATTGTGGATTTTTTAAGTTTTCATTGAACATTTTTTTAAAATAATGTTTAATCAGTCTTAACGGCATTTTAAATCATATCCTTTTATTTAAGTGTTTATTTATTTAATGAATGAACACAATGTACTGAAAATTGTTTGTTGAAAACCTGCTTGTTTTGCTGCACAATGCACAGGATATTTAAAAAAAAGAAGTAATACACTAGAGATATCTCCTATCTATATATTTTAGGAGAGGGCAAAAACTACTGCATATTATTATATATATATTTAAAAATTGTATAACAATTATGAATGAAAGGAGATCATAAATAAAATCTCTTTATATTAAATAATGTAAACTATGGGTTTTTTTCACCTGTTTTCAAAACAAAATCCTCTTTCTATACTTGCATCTGTAATCTAACTTGTTAAATCCTACTTTGTCTAAACCAGAAAAACTAAAAAAGGTAATATTGAAAATACTGACTGGGAACAAAAACTTTGAGACATTCAAGCCTTAAAAATTAAAAAAAAAAATGTATCAATTATTTATTTTCAATTTCTTTCTAATACCATGTGAATGAAATAAAAAATACTTCATTATTGTTATCCATTCCCTCGTTCACTCACTTTTATTCATCTATTTTGGAAATTGGTGCTTGTATTGAAGCTTTCTTAAACAAATACTAGAGATAAAATTATTGAAAAAATTATTTAATAGCAATTAAGTAGATAGCTAGGTAAATGAGTTTAAAAAAGTAAATTTAATGTACATGTAATTAAAACAATAGACAAGTTTGTATCAATAAAATTATACCCCACGCAACAAGTTGCGAGGGGTATAATGTTTGACCCGTCCATCAGTTAGTCAGTCTTTAACTGCTGCACAGAATTTCGAAAAACTTTGCTGCTATTTAGGACACAATGTGTAGATTTCAGCACTTTTGAATTTAGAATTGTTTTGTTTGTTGTTAAAGACAAAAGTATTAATAGATGTGCATACTTACACTAAGTTTTGATGTGATGATATATTTTGGAGTAATGCTTGTTTCAAAATGTGTTTTGTATTGCATACCTTGCCATTCATTATGTGTAGCATTGTCAAGTAATGGGGGAGCATGGGGTATGTGAGCTTGCTCACTTTTTCTTTCATTCAAAGTTTTTATTGTGTATAGCTTTTGTTTGTCCATCTGACCATTGTTTACAGTATTGAGGATGCCCTGCACATCACACTGACTGATGGCTGTCCTTGTAGCTGCGATCTGTTGTCTGTGTTTTGTCTTGGAGCATTCCACATGCCAGTCAGGAGTTATTTTACACATGTTGACTTAATTTAAAGTTTATTGGGTCAGTTTATCTTGTGTATATCTGTCCTTAAAAAAACTTTTTTATACAAAAGCTTTGCTAAGAAAGATATATAAATTTCCACATTACGGTAAATTGGGTAAATAATTCACAAGGTTTAGTTTGAGGAGTTGTCTTTCTTGAAGGAAAACAGGATTTAGAATATTTTCAAAAGTCATGAAATTAATCAAAAGTTCATACATTGAAATACAATGGTCCTATTGGCAAGTTTACATATTGGGACAATGGAAGTCCAATGTGCCCAAATAGTTCAAATTTAAAAAAAAAATTATTGTGGGAGCAATATTGCTTTTTAAGGTTGTTAAATTTTGGAGAGAAGTTACAATGTTTTAAAAATCCTTAGCTTTACAGATTCATGTTGAAGTCAGTATGTAATAAATTTTGTTAATATTCTAACAAAATGAAATCTAGCCTAGGAAGATGTTTTTATGTTTTAATAATTAATTATGTTGTAAACAAAACTACCAAGTACACTATTCCATGATACCTATGAACAGTCAGGTAAATGATGTTCACATAATGGACCAGCTGTTGATTGACTTGTATGTTTTTGCCAAAAAGTTAGCTAAAAAGCAATCAAAGATCTATCTTTATTAATCTAGGGAAGAATTTTTATGGGTCAGAATAATAATCTGTAAAAATTTACTTTTTTTTTTAAAGATAAAAAGTACGGTAAATCTATGTTCATCAAATTTAATTAATGAATGATTTTTAAAGGAGGAGTCTACTGCATCTTTCTCTTGATATACATACATATCTGTCAGTGGTAATTAATTTGATTCTTTATATTTACCAATCATCTGAGTCCTTTCTGACTTCTGTGCCAAAAGTCGCTTTTAATTAATTACCCTGTACCCCAAAAACCTGTCTGTGTGACCTTAGAAATCAGAAATAATACACATCAGGATCATGTCTAGAGTGCCCTTGATGAGGAAGGAACACAATAATTACACACACCAGTATATTATGAGTATTTTTAATATTAATTTATGCATTAAAATGATATAAAATAGCAATTTTAGTTATTTGTTATTGTAGTTCTTTCAGACTTTTTCTTGTGGGTATTTTCATCAGTTTAAAGAATGATGTTTGGAAAACAGACACAGAAAAATTTGTTGTTGTTTATATTGTCCCAATGTCAACTGTTGATGGTGTGGATTTGAAGAAATTTAGGTTATTAAATTAGTTATCAGGTGTAACTGTTTTGGATTCTTGTACCTTGCCAGTGTTTACTTGGCTGCCTTCTTTGAGTCGTGTGTCGGGGAGGCAGCTGTTGTACAGTGGAACTACTAACATGTAGTACCGAGCAGTGTTTGTGTAGAGATGTGCTGGCTAAGCTGTTTTGGGTTCTCTGTAATGACATGTTGTTTGGGAGGAATTGTCTGAGACACACACACACGTGAGGCAGCTAATCAGCTGCTGAGGGAACGGGCTCAGGTCTTCTACACAGAATGTGACAATTTCTACAGGTGTTGGGTTTTATTTACCATTGGGGACCACTACAATGCCTGGTGAGTAGTTGATGATGTTCGGACTTTGTATGATGTATAACTTTGATATGGTTTGGCTGCATTGTGGAACTTAGGTTTACTTGGAAGGTTTAAATGTTGATTGATAAAGATCTGACTTTCATTAGATCACCAAGTTACCAGATATCATGTTTTTGTTTTGGGATTCAGGAGCCAATTGATAGGGTCAAGGTCAGAAGTTCTGAAGTATTGATGAAGGTCATGTTAGCTTTTATGTTTTAATAAAAAGTTTCTTGAAACGCAATAGCTTTACAGTTGGATTTACTTGTTGGCATTTCAGTAGTCTTAAATACTTTATTACCTTACTATTAAACTGATGTATTGTGACAACTCAATTGTAAGGCCTGAAGCAACTCCAGATGTCTTATAAGAAAATTTGAATACTGTGACTCTAAAGGCAATCCACAACACTATGATATGCTTGCAAGGGTCTTTTAGATGTCACAAAGCATGCTTAATGTGTGGTCAATTCAGTCCAAGATAAAACTGAATTGACTTGTAGCTTTGAGTGAGTTAAAAACATAAGATAAAACAATGACTTCTTGCACAGGTCCAAACTGTTGGATCACTGAAGACTTGGGTTGTTGGCCTCAGAGCAACTCATTGTTATTTCAGCAGTAATTGGTCAACTTTTTCTGACCCATAAGTTTTTTGCCTCTGTCAGTTTGTATACACTGCTTGCCAAGATGAGTTCATGGTCAATTTCAGAAACACAGAAAACAGTTGCATCCATTAGAACATACATCTTTCATACTTCATACTTCATTTCATGTTTATTAGTTATACATGGAAGAAATGTACTCCCTAATCTTTGGAGAATTACTACAAGAATATGGTGTATTTGTTTCCCTTAATCTCATCGTGTATGAATATTTAGAGCATTATAGAGTAGAATTGACTCTGTTATGTTTTTGTAGTTTTGGTGGGTTTTTTAAAGTTCCTATGGTGTAATTATGATACATACTGGAGGAAATAATTTAGTTATATGATGTAATCTAGACTAGATTTTGTAAAAGTTAATGTATAATTAGCTTACCTTAATTAATGGTGACATTAGTTTAATGACAAAGTAAAGAAAGGTAAAATCTGTGAGTCAGAAACCAAATGAGTCTTTGGTTACTAATATCCAGGGCTAGCTGAATTTTCCTTATTTCTCATGAATCTGTCAGTAATTCATTTAGTTTGTTGACATGAGAAAGCTAGCTTTCATTTTTCTAAGCAATAGAGATCCCACAAAGCCTAATAGTCAACCACAAGTCATAACACCACAAATCCTGAAATAACAAAAAAGACATATCATTGTTTGTAGACATGGTCAGAATAATTTTGTTCTTTTTTATATGAATAAGATGAAAATGAAATCTTGGACACTGTTGTTGTTCAAGTCTGTAGGTGAGCACTATGGCCCATGGGTCTTAAGAACAGTAGAAATAGACCAAGTAAACCTGATTTAAAAATGTATCATAAGCAACTAATTAGTGCGTACTGTAAGCTGGGGATGAGGAGGAGATAAAGTAAATATATTACGTAAGTCTAAGTAAAGGGTGTCAATCAAATCAGTCACATTCTTACCTGTGCTCTTATTTCTGTGGCAGATTGTTATTCATAAGAATATTAATTTTGCTAAATACAATGACATCACATGTAATAACATTTCTTTATTTTGAGGGAGGTTGTTTTGTGTTTTATATCTGATCATTTGGACTTCTCTGCCCTTTGAGAACAAATGCAAGAGTGTCTGAGAAAATTAGAAAGAGTTTTGTCCATTCATCTGTATGAATTATCTAAATATTTCAACCTTTTTTTTACTCTTTTGAGGAGTCTATTTATAGATATAATACAACAATCTAACCCTAGTTTATAATTTATGTCCTGGTGTACATATTGTCGACATGATTTAATTGTTTTATTTTTTATATATCTTTCAGAACTTTCCAAAAGGCCATTTGATTCACTCACTGAAGGTAAGGGGAATTCAGCATTTATATAAAGTGATACCATTCAAAGGATAAATCTTATATCACTTAGAAAGTGATCTTTTAAAACCTTATGTCATTCCACTTTTGGTAGAAAGACAGGAGAATGTGTGTATAGTGTGAGTTTTGTATGTATGGCTTCCTCTGAATGGCTCTTTTCTTTGAAGATGAAGTTTGGAATTATGTATGCATAGTTTATGAATTCAAGCTCAAGATTCCCTTTTCTTAAAGGTCCTACTCTCAATTGAGTTACTGCCATTAAATATTACTGCTCCTTAATTCTGTCTCCACTGACAGTCTATTGAACATCTGATCTAGGGTCAAAAAATACTTCATTCAAACTTTCAATAGTTGCTCATGCTGGATAGCCTATTGTTTTTTAACCATAAGATTCTTCGAATTGAGCATATAATTACCATACTTTTTATTTTACCAGGGATTGGGGGATAGAGGTATTTTAGATAGTACCCACTTTCCAGCATTATGATTGACCCCTCTTGCTTTATGTTTTAATATACCAGTCACTTCGTTTTTGCAGAAGAAAATGATTCTGCATATCACATTGGTAGGTTTTAAGTCCTGCTGAGATGCAGAGTGGCCGAGGTCTTTGATTTTTTGGTTTTCCCTTGAACATTTGACATTTCTTAACTAGTCTGAACCAGTCCAGGTAATGAGGTCCAGAAACTACAAAATATATTATCTGGTGTCTGTAAAGGTCATTATAATACACTCTCCAGTGGAATGTATGATTAAATTAGGATGCTTGTTGTTTTTGCATTGTTGCAGACAAAGGTGATCTTGAATGCTGAATGCTTATTGTATGAAAAGCAAATGAACTTGATTGGCACACACTTCAAAGATGCAAATCATTTTGTCTATTATGAATGATGAGTTCTTGTCAATTTTGCTGTTTGGAATCCAAGAAAAATAATTATAATAACACATGCATATTGTGATTCGGAGACGAGGGATCACAGTGTAAAATAATTGCACAACCACTTAGGATACTGCAGTATGAACTGTGAGCGAACAGCTGTAGCTCTACTGTATCTATTGTGGTAATAAGTGTTTCTGTTTATACAGCTATAAAGCAATGGATATGGGGAGCTTTCGCTTTTCAGTAAGAAGTACCTTGACATCCCACACAGTACACTCATGGTGGCAGTCAAAGGGTCGAATTTTGGGAAACTTTGCATGTACAGTTTATGTTCAGTTTAAAAAGACAAAACTCATTCTTTAGTTATTTTCAGAGAAATGTTAAATTTTTTTTTCATCAAAGAAAAATGCAGAAAGGGATGCCTTGGCTGACAATGACAGCATCATTAAATAGCTGAAAGAAAACATGCATACATTCTTTTTCTGCTCAATTGAAATAGAAAAAAAGTACTGGCACAAAAATTGAAGTCTTAAAATTGGAATAGTGCACTATTTAAAAAATTTTAGAAGATAAAAATTATTTTTAGAATCCTTGAAATATAAATATTTATGCAGAAAATATTCAAAATAATAGCAACCCCTACAGCCCCCCACCCACCCATTAGATAGTAGATGGATGGTTGTCTACCACTAAAGAGGTCTGCAAGCTGTTAATACTTAGCTACCATTTTTGATATCTTTATCACTAGGGTCCTCTACTTGTACATGTGGGGGATGCATCAGCAACTCGATTCAGAGTCCATATGGTCCAAGGTTATGATTAATGAAAAAATAGACAAATTTATACTTATTTATTCTTGAGGTTCATATATTTCACACAAGTTTAAGCATGAAATCACAATTGGTTATTACAATTGACACCCTGTGTTGAGTCCTTGACCCAGACTTAAGAAGTCACCAGTGCTATTCTCGCTGTCATGTGAATATCATTACAAAGAGCTGGATGAGAGTGGTCTCCCTTGACATCCCCGGTAATGAGATGTGACACTGCATTGCATTTTTTTAAACAAACACCGCAGCACCGAGTTGTTCTGCCTTTAGGCTGGATCGTTTTGATCATGTCAGTTCTGGCTATCTACCAGAGCGGCCCCACAACAACTAGCCACACTAGATTCCAGCATCAAACTCAATTTACCCAAATATCATATCTTATATAAGAATTCTCACTGCATTTGAGAGGCATGTTGTAGTATTTCTTACAATTCTAGGCATTTAGCCTTGCCTTTGCCAGTGGTTCACTTGATCTTTCTTTCTTTTAGTTACTTACACATGAGTTGCAACTGTTATATAGGTTTAAACTAGATATTTTCTACTGCACATCCTGTATGCAAATTAAAAACACCTTGATGAGAAGGCATCTTAATCAGATTTAAACAAGGGGATTGTTGAAAGAATTTTTCTTCTTTGCTGAGAATATTACCCTCAATTTTGTATTGCATTCAGTGTTCTGTTTACTTTTACATCAAGCTAATCATGAAAATCCAGAAACAAAGTTTAAATATTAGAAACAGTGAATTGAGTTCCATTCTGGGTTGGTCCATAGAGAGAAAGCGTCTGGTGTTGGTACCTTCTAAACTTCAGTTGTACATGGTGCCCAGATATACTGGTAAGGTTTCTTCAGTTATATTGTCCCTGCTTACCGGTACTTATAACCCCACTACTCAAACATCTGTGAAAAGAAACACTACAGAATAAAGGGAGGAAACTCTTAGAATGATCTCCCTCGTTTAATGTCATCTAGTAGCTGCAGTGATAAATGAAACCTGTGGTCCAACTGGAAGTGTGCAATGCTAAATTGTGTGGAAAAATGGTAGCAATTATCAACCAAAAGCAATGTATCTTCAGATTCATTTCCTTTTATAGAAAAAATAACTATGAATTATAAAAGAAAATATAACATCTGTTTGTTAACAATAATTAGCTCCACATTACATGAAAAGTTATTGTTCCATTTACTTGTTTTATCTGAAAAGAAGTTGGTCATATATATGTATATATATACTAGTATACTGTCAAACTGAATTCATTTCTTTATTCACTCAAGACCAGTTCACTAGTATATGAGGTTCATGTTCAACATAAATATATACAAATGAACACAAAAACAGGCAAGGATCACAAGTACATGTATATATAAATAAAAATCAAACTTAAAGTATTGAAGTACTGATGGGAGTTGATTTTATTGATTATTATTTATTTTAAAATCAAAAATATGTGAATTTTGCATGGCAAGTAGTTTCTCAGCTATATTTGAATAATAGTAACTGCATAGGAGAGTTGATTAAAATCAACTCCCAAAAATTAAAAAGTGGAAATACAGTAGGTTTCATAAGTTTTTTTAAGAAGAGCAGACTTTGAAAATTTTTTAAATAAATTTTGACAATGTTTTTAGTTTTTCTAGTTCATTAGTATTTATCAGCTTGTTAAACTTTATAATATTTGGATTTTCATAGTATCTCTTGGACAAAAATGTTTTTCTATAGTTTGCAAAATGTGTACATTCTAAAATATGATGTCTAAGGGCTGACAAATATTTTTAAAACATGAAGGCTGATACAATCTGCATTAGTGATATGTTATATTTATTAAATTATTGTGAGCCCACAAATAACCTTTATAGTTTCCTTATTTCAGAATTTAGAATTTCATAATCCATGGTGCATAATTTTTTATAAAAAAAATGTTTCTGAATAATATCTCCTCAAATCCAACCTTACAGCTTTGGCATCTAGAAAAATAGTTTGTGATGTAATTAACAGTTCTATTGCATAATTTGAATGGTTAGAGCGATCTTCAAATTTTAAATGTTGCAGATAAAAACGACAGATGGGTGGTTCTTTTAAAAATCAGCTGATAGAATTGCAGATTTCGCATATCTTTCTTTATTGAAAAATATGCATTTTTTTTTTAAATTTGGAAATGCTCTTGAACAGAAAAAATGCAAGAAATTGTGAACATTAAGTGGATGTCCATTAAATCTGTGTATGTAAATAAGAGACCACATCCTGTTGTGTGGTGAAGATGGCAGGATAATGGGACTGTTGTACAAACAATTTTTCTATTTATTACATTACATGAAAACATCCTTGTGGATTATGCGGATACCTAATTATGATCAATTAAATATATCCAGGACAAGTAGTGTCTTCCATGGGTTTGTGATCTTCAGAAGTAACTCAACTTGGAAATAATTAAATAATTTTTTGGTGGGTTCCTCTGTATAGAGAGGGTAATGGTGCATATGATGCAGAGGTTTGAACACTGACATCTGTGTAATGAATGCCATATGCCGTTCCATTATAACAGTAGGGGTGTTTCTGGAGAATGAGTGCAGAGAACTAGAGGATTCCCTGATCCTATCTTGTCTTTCCTCCCCTCTCGAGCTGGAGTGAGTCAGGTCGGACTGAGAAACCTGCTCTCTGAAGTAGTGGAGGAAGTTCTTCACTGCTTGTACTGGGCAGCCACTGGGAGAGAGAGGGTACATGTAGCCAAGAGTCCCACTCCACAGACGACAGTAACAGACCAGGTGTGGCAAGGGAGGGGCATGTCAAGACTGACCCCCTGGAGTTCAAGTGACCATAGGAGACTTTGCTGATTGATAGAAGGAACTGAGACTTGCTCTGTGTAGAGAGATGGCAGTGGTGAAACACTGTTAGATAAGAGGAAAGTTTGATATATTATTTTTGTGTGTGTGGTTTCTCTGCACTGAGATTACAGGAATGTACTCTGTGTGATAGTCTTGTCGGAGGCAGTCTTAACAGTCAACATACAGTAGAAATGATGCACTGTCAGTGTTGTTGATTGCAATCAGCTGATTCTGGAAAGAGCTGATATTGAGGGTGAACCTTACAAGACTAGCAGGGACATGGCATGCCTGGTACAGAACTCTTCCTCTGTGGGTAAGGCCTTCATCCTACAGCTGTTAACAGGAGTGTACAAACATTAATGATGCTTGTGGTCTATGTATAATATTTAGTTCTCTCTTTTTTGAATCCATGCACAAGCAGTGGATGAGGGTGTGATAATGTGTTCTAAAAAAAGTTTGATTGATTCATAGAATGTTTGCTGATAAATCTACTGGTAGTAAAAATGCTTTCTTTGATAATGTCAAATTGGCCTTGATAAATTTTCAATTTCAAATGACAATCAAGAATTTGGGGAATTCAGCTTGAAATAGCCATGCCCTAACAGCTAACATCTAATGATTGCATCTAGTTTGCTGCATCTCTGTAGACTAAGTAATATATTACTTATCTTAAAATATATTTACCAGTGAAGTTTCTACTGGGAACCATGGGTTAATGAGATTGTAGGATAAAGGAAGTTTAGCCAGAAAGAAACATCAATAGAATAAACACCCCACCACCACAGTAAAGGCCTAGGGCCCCTTCCTAATGGGCCACAAGTAAAAAATCATGGGATTTGAATACTGGGGTTTGTTTTGCTATAAACAGGTGTTTGAACACTACTGGTATGCCCCTGGGTCCAGGCGCTGCACACAGCAGGGGGGAATCTGGTCTCATTTAGTCTGGGATGGAGTGTCATGACCAATTTACAGTCACTGTCTGATTGACCCTGCTCTACAGCTCAGAACTCACCTAGAAAGCAGTGTAAAGGACATCCACATACAGATAATTCAGGAAGAAATGTGTAACAATTAAACATCTTAAAACATAAGTGCTAGAGAAGAAGACGAACATTGTATTATACAGTGTTATACAAGTTTACATTTTTTATGTTGTATTCTGGAATACATTCCAGTCATGGTATGTTTTAAGTTGTTTTGAAAGTGCTGTGTAAGAAAATAACCCTGCAACAGATACGCCATTGTAATATTGAAATTTTCCCCATCTACAATGACAATATACTGAGATTGTCCCCATCAGCAGGAAGCAGTTTCTACTGTGGTCTCCTTACCACTACCAGTGGTAGGAAGTGATACTGGTCTCCCCATCTCCTGTCAGCTCAAAACCAGCGACAAGTAAATAACTCTAATCCTGCTACAGCTATTTCAGTTCAGGGCTCCTGTTTAATTGCGAAAAAGAGATGATAAATATGGCCTCATTTTAATTGAATATGCTGCAGTTTCTGTAAATAGCTGTGAATGAGCCTGGTCGATAGAGGGCTTGTCTGCTGCTCTGTGTCTTCTTGACTTCTGGATGTCTTCACCTGTTTGGTAACTCCAGAGAATGGAAGATGAAGTGTCTTCATCAAATCTTCCTTTGAACTTTCATAACACATGTATACTGGTAGTACTATAATAAAGTGTGAGTATTGAACTACAGCAGACAAGTCAGACAATTAACAAAGATACAAAGGCCTGCTTACACTTAATAAACCGAATTATGATTAGAAACAAAATAAAAATATCAGATGTTTTAATGTTTTTAGGTCTAAGAGAGGGTGAGTTTACAGTTTGTGAATTAGAATTTGTTTTACGATAAGTAATCTGCTGTCTAGCAGACACCCAGGGAGATTATGGCATTTCCCAATCCTCATGTTTAATATCAAATCTTTACAACCGATAGGCATCCTCTGTTTTTGTTTATGCGATATTAATCTGTAAAATACATTAAATCTGAGAAAAAACATGATGTCTTATGAATGTGAATACACACCCTGTAGCCCCACCATTTCAGTTTACTTATAGCCAACTTCTTCATGTACAGAACATTTTTTCTGCATGAATGTAAGAGGTGATCATACTTTGTGAATTTTGATAAATCATATTGTTCCACACAAGCCTAACCCCCTGTTATTCTTTGTTACAGAATTATCACATGGGCCAAAGAGAATAAAGAAGAATTGGGGTAAGTGTAGTGGGACCTACCCAGTGTTTGTATTGGAGGGAGAGGCTGGTAGAGTCAGGTGACGTTTATTGCAGCTGTGATTTATTATGTATTTACAGAATATAATCAGCCTACTTTGAAAAACTAGGTAGACGTCTAACCGAGTTATTAATATAGAAGTCAAAGACAGTATCTTAATTGTATAGAACGAACAATCAGTTAATGAACCTGGTATCAACTTCATTTTTATTGTGCTGTCATCGGCCTGTTGTAAAGAAAAGGCTAGGTCTGATATGTGTTCTACGATGTGTTTTTATATTTTTGTACACATTTTCATGATGGAGGAATTCTATAATAATCATACATGGTTGTTATGTAGTTGTGTTTGCTCATTGTGGTTTCATTTGGTTGAGTGTTCAGATCTAAGGGTTTGCATTGAAAGAAATATGATGGTGTTCATGACTTTCTCTTCCGTTGTTTTCTTTGTAGTATCATGAAATCTAGTGATACCCTGTAGTATCAGGAAATCAAATGAGAGAGCCAATGGTGGCTTTCTATCCAGGAGTTCAACCTGTTTGCCCAACTTATGAATGGCTTTGAACACTGAAATGTTGCGCATGCTTTTCAGATTTGATAGATATGTTCTGTCTTGTTGTCTCTGCAGTAAGCGTACAGTGGACATTTGGAGGTTGTTTGGAGTGTTTGGCCGAGAGGTTGTCTGTTTATGAATGGAGGCTCTATCATATTGTTTTTACAGTTCTCCAACTGACACAAGTTAAACATTTGGTTTCTCACAAACATGAAGCTTGAGAATGCCAAGATGAAGTGGGCTCAGTGGTAACACTGTTTATGACTTTTCTCTGAACAATAAAGTTCTTGATAACAGAGCTATCTGAGGTAAAAAGTGCAGTCTGTCTTTAAGAGGTTGTCTGTACCTTTGCTGAAAATTGTTAAAAAAGATATTATTCTTCAAAAAATGGAGAGAGAAAAAAAACAAACAAAAAAATGATTTGATCGTAGATTAGAGTAGTGTTGGGTCAGACGTAGAATCTGCCAACACCCCCACACGTTCCTGATTGAGGAGTCTTTGATCCTTCCAGCTGATGTGAAGTGTCTTAGTTTGCCATCATTTAGAATGTTACCGGTAAGCTGGCAGTAAGGGTATAGTACAAAGCAACATCTGGTGGGGGAGGCCTGCTTGGAAATGGCAGCAATGTTTGTTTTCCACTTGTTTACTCTGGCTCACCACTGGATAATGCTGTCTATTGAATCACTGTCTTCACATTAACATTCTCATCAGCTGTATTAATTAGGTTTGAGCACTTCACAAGGTTTTGTGATGAGTCAAGAGTTAAAATGAAAGGCCATTGATTACATAAAGGTATTCCTAGCTAACCAGCCGCAGGTTCCTACTCAGCTCCTTAGGGCTTCTCTTCATTTTTTTTTAATTCATTAAGTTCATCATTAACAAAATTGAAGGCAGTTAAACCCATGTGATTTAGATTTGGTAAATAGCTTCATGTATCTTTTCATTGCCACTTGTCTCAATCTCTCTCTGAGTAAACAACTGAAGCAGGCAAGTGGCCTGACATTTGAAGTTTAAAGTGGCATTTCATTGGGTATTTTCAGTTTGCTTACTGTCGGTAGCCACTGCATATTATTGAAATGCATGATATTAATAAATACTTATTGTTAAATCTAAGGATTACCTTTATAAAATTTGGGCTAAATGAATGAATTTAAAATTTGTGTCCTTAAATTTAATGGATATCAAATTTTTTAACAATAATTGATGAAGGATATGATTCTGAAGGAACCAGCACTTTTCTGACAGAGGTGTTCAAAGTGGAGGGGGGGGGGGGGTAATGAGCAATCACATAGATCTGTAGAGTACATCACCAGAGTTGTTTGTTTCCTGTGCAGTGTCACATGTACTTGTCCCGTACTTGTTCTGAAGCAGTGGTAGGCAGACAGTTGCAATGGCATTTTCTGCAAATTCCAAGACACAGCAACATCTTGGGCTCCTTGTACTGTGTGGGTTTGGAGGAGCATTATTTTTTCTGTTGTCTGTATACAAAAATATTTGTCAAATGGTAATAGGGCCATTGATGTCATGCAGCCCAGGAGGGGGGTCCGTGGGGGAGAGAAATTTATCGGCCTGTCATGAATATGTTCTGGTCTGGATTAAACAATGGAGTACACAGGCACAATCTGTGCACATCTCCAGGGGCTTAATATCAATGAAATTAAAACAGACTCAGATAATACCTGCTAATGGAGAGGAATAAAGCACTACATGTGTTTTATCTTTGCTTTACTGGCAGTGAACAAGATCTGACCTAGATAACGTGCATCCCCCTGTTTACAGCAGCTTGTGTTGAGATTCAAATCACTCTAATTACAGAATGCAAGAACAGTTAATTATCTTATCACTTTCCTTAAATACATCTTCAACTATGTTTAGGAACAAATTGGTGATACCTTTTGTTAAATTTAGACTAGACGCTTTAAAAATACTGCTAGTTTAATTTCAGTTACTTTTAAATTAGATTTACATCAGATGGTGCAGTGAAATATCTGGGCTACCGTGCCATTCCCAAAATATTTGATCATTCTGAATGTCATTGATTTAATGTGAATGTTGATATTACCTCAACCTACAAAAACATGCTACCTAGAGAAGATTATTTACAAGGAAGAGTGTGTTGTGTTCTAAAGAAGTCATGATTATGGGATCCTACAACCTACCTTTGAGGTGAAATTACAGCACATAAAACACAAGGGTTTATGAATCTGTTTTGTTAAGACGTCACCTCTGTGTCTTTATGTCATGGTTTTTATCACGCAGACCTTTCATCTGGTAACAATGAAGATTTCCCTGTTGACATTGCCAAGAGTGTTTTGTAAATTGCATATTTTCATTAAGCTTGAACTCGGCAAAGAATTTTATGACTGATGCTTAGGGTTATGGAGAATGGTAGGATTAACCAAGATTTGATGTGGAGTTGGAATTTGTAAACACTTGGTACGATATTACTCGATATTACTCGGGGCCCTTTCTTCAGTAGCAGAAACCTACAGGGTTGTCTGTCAGAAGCTGCCCAATCAGACCTAGTCACTGGTGCCTCTGTCCATGCATTATTTGTTGGAAGTTGGCAAAATAATTCTTTGTGTTGGCAGAAACCATATCTGCTGATGGATTGATAACTAGCTCCAGAGAAATTTCTGCATGTACAGAGAGCTTCCAATGTTACACAACAGGAATTACTGTCGGTGCTGTCTGATGTCAGTCTCTGATGAGGTGGTCAGAGACTGACCAGAGCTCTGAGGGAAAGGCTCTGGTCTGGAGCCAGGTAGTGCTCAGACCACAGATGTGAATGCAGCTTCTACCTGACTTCATATTTATCAATGATCATCGTGAACAAAATATTCTGCAGCATAGCATGTAGATCTACAAATTTGCATGTACTATCAGTATTTTTTGTGGGGACTTTGAGGATATTTTTATATCAATCTCATTGTCACATCATTATCACTATCAAACTCCTTAAACAAGATGTTTTTCTTCTTTAATATTACATCTCATTTGTGTTGACTTGAAGTGAACTCCATTGCATATATCCTGCACAACATTCTCTGGTGATGTTTTAATGGTTTTCTTGTTTACTTAAAAATGGTTTTTATTTTCCTATAAAAGATTATGTTTATAATAATGTCTGAGCTGAATGAATTTGTTTGGGCAAAGATTTCCAAGGTTTGTGGTGTTTGTTATTCTTTTATCACATTAAATTGTCATATGGACTTAGTGCAAGAAATCATTATAAAACAGTTTTAAAGTGTTTATTAACAAAGGCGGTCATTAGTTAACAAGGAAATGATTTGATAGCATTTATCTTTTGACTGATTGGTAAAAATCTCATTTGACATCAGAATGAAATGTTTTGATTCACATATGAAAATTGACAAAGGAACCAATAAAAGACCAGCATACAGTTGATGAACCTGAGGGGGAAAACATGTCTTATAACAGTGAGTCAGTCATTATCACCTCAGACAGCAAACAACAGCTTATTATCACAGACTGCGGCCATCAGTATGGAGTCTATGGACTGGGGTAAAGTTAACACTGTTGTTTTGGAGGAAGTTTTTGTTGTCTTCATTGGCTATGGCACTGTTGTCACTGAGGTCCAGGGTGTTGTTGTCAGTAATATTTTTAGGGTAAAGGGTTATGTTGTCAGTTGTATGATCTAGGTATGGGGTAATGTTGTCAGTGATTTCTTCATTAGTGATGTTGTCAGAAATTAATTTAGGGTCAAGGGTTATGCTGTCAATAGTATGCTCTAGGTCTAGGGGGATGTTGTCAGTGATATCTATAACGTCAGGGTGATGTTGTCAGTGATATCTTTGTGATATCTTATAATCTTAGTGGGGTTGTCAGTGATATCTACATAATCTGGAGTGAAGTTGTCAGTGATATCTTTATGATGTGGGTTGGTGTTGTCAGTGATATCTTCATAATCCTGTATAGTGTTGTCAGTGATATCTTGATAATCCTGGATGATGTTGTAAGTGATATCTTCATAATCTTGGATTAGGTTGTCAGTGATATCTTCATGATGTGGGTTGGTGTTGTCAGTGATATTCTCATAATCCTGGGTAGTGTTGTCAGTGATATCTTCATGCTCTTGGGTGATGTTGTTAGTGATATCTTCATGATCTTGGTTAGGGGTAATTTTGTCTTTATCTTTAGGGTTTAGATTGATGTGATATCTTCAGGGTATTGAGTGATGTTGTCAGTCGTGATGTTGTTAGTCATATCTTTAGTGTCTAGAGTCATGATGTCAGTGATATCTTCAGCATCTGGGGTAATGTCAGTATTTTCATGGTATTGGGTAATTTCAGTATAGAATGGTAATTATTTGATGTGATGTTAGTATTTTCAGAGTATTTGTTATGTTGTCAGTGGTACCATCATGGCTATTTTCAGGGCAAATTTAAAGTGGAAAAAAATCTAACAGTTCAATTTTGGAGAATTGCCATAGGACCAAAATAACCCTTTATTATAGTAATTCTTATGACACTATTATAGCAATTCTTATGACACTATTGTTATTGCCTCTACCCTGTTTCCTTGAAAATTCTTTTAGTTTTATTCTTAACCAAATAAGAGATTTTCATTAGTCAAATCCATGTTTAATATCTTAATTTAATTTTCTATACCTATGAGTATTTATGTTCTGACTAGGCAGTTAAATATTAGCGATGTGTTGATTATTGCCCTTGTTTTCAGACACAAGTAGCAGCAGTAGTTGGTCCCCCCTTTACGGGGGAGGCACATCTCTAGACCAAGAGGCCATCCAGTACATCCACAAGTTCTACTGCAAGGACTGCCGAATGGAGGCAGAGAGGGCAGAAAAAGAAAAGGCAGCAGCAACAGGGACTGATGGGAAGGGGGAGGGGGAGACAGAGCAGGTGCCCCCCACTAGTCCCCAGTCTACCCTGGAGGAGATGTCACTACAACAAAGCATGGACAAAAATAAAGAATGTAAGCAGTCTGTGCCTGCTAATAAAAAAACTGTCTCAAATCTGTCTCCAAAATGTCTTTGTCAAAGTTCTGTTCATAATATCTTTGAACTATGGTTATTCTTTGTTGTTCTTTTTTTAGCACTAAAGAGGAAACTGTTGATGAGGCGATCTGTCAATGAACTGGTAGACCAAGGAATATACCCCCGTAAGTTATAAGGAATTCAGTCTTGCTTGAAAATGTAGGACAGTACTTGATTAAATCACTGAAAAATAGCCCTAAAAAACCTTCTATCATTCCAAAGTGATTTATGTCATTCATCTCTGATTTGACTTGTTACAGCTTTGAGTACACCACCAGCATTTGCAGAACAGAGGCGCCACCTAGAGAGAGCAAAGGTCAGTGATGGTCTAGCTCTCACAAACTGTATCTTGTTTTATTGTATAATTGTGTTATTTTATAAATGATTTTAAACTCTGTAAAAATTGAAACAGAAGCCAGCTTGCCTTGGAAACAGATGCATTTATATATTTAAAAAGTTTTATTGAATGTAGTGTAAACATAAAGAATTGTAAAAGAGATTTTTACATAGTGAACAATTATTCAACTGAAGATGATACTCATCCAAAACAAAGATGCCTTTCAAAATGATTGATGAAAAAATAATTGTGAATCTAGGCTCTTTGAAATTTTTATTGGGGGAGAGAGGAGGATGCTAAACTGGTATAAAACAACTTGACAATGAGTACATCAAGTGATAATACGAAACAAATGCATCATTTTGTATCCTCTGAGTTTATGTGAATCGTGACAAGACTAGTATCAATATTTTCTTAAACAATAAACTGATCTGCCTGCTCAGCTGATATTTTGGTTGAGGTTGTTGACCTGTTAAGATGCTTGCTGTATGGAGCTAGAGGACATTTCCTTTCCACCTTATTCTCACCCGGTAGATGAAGTATTGTGATAAACCTTTCTTCTGCAGACAAGTAAACATCAGTGTCTCTGGCTTACCCATCAGACACATGCTGCATTACATCACACAAAAATTCCCCCTGCTCTCTAAATTCTTTTAAATATCTCATAATCTAACAGGTCCTAGCAAGTAATTTTCCAGAAAATGCTATAGCCAGGTCTCTTGCTAGGTAATGGGCTGATGTGCCGAGTCCTTGAGTCATATCGGCAGTGTTGTGTGGAATGTTGGCACGTGCCCAGATACATTATCTTGCAAGACAACAGAAAAAAGATGTGTATTCTGTCTAAGCCTCCCACACCATTCCCTGCTCAGTAATCACAGACAGCAGCCACGCTCGAGCACTCTCAGCTCTAGCTGCCGAAAACTGAGTTTTAAACTATTAAAATTGATGAGCATTGAAACAAAGAAATCCATCATGCTAATTACCAATAAAAATATACTCAATGGTTACAAAGTTTTTACTAGCAACACTTGCTCCTGATAAAAAATGGAAGGAAAATAAGCCTTGCTTTACATCAGAATTACCTAGTTTATTCCTGTACACATTTAATTGACTCGCAATCATAACATGGCAGGTTGGTTGATGGTAAATAAGTTTGACAGAATGATCTGGCAAAATAGCATCCCTCATTTGTTTAACAATTTTGGCAGATTTGAAGGAGTTTTATTTTGCAAACTGGCAAACACTTGTTAGCTCTTGAGAAAACTTTCATTCAGAAGATTTAGGTGCCATAAACTTCAATGTAAGTCTCAGATCACAAGCTGTAGTGAGAGGCAGATATAACAAATGAACTTCGCATCAGCTAACCCTGTCAAAAGAATTAGTGCTGATTTTTTTTTTCTTCAATTCTCCATTATCATTGTGTGGTATGTCAATTTTTCTAAAGTGCTAGAGCATCACTTATGATGCCTGCTACACTGACCTAATTCTATTCTTTAAATTGTTTATTTTAGTTTCTCTGTTTTAATGAAAAAGGGCATCTGCAGATCTTCTTCTCATTTGTGCAACTACATATGTTCAGTTTCAGTGAAGATTTGCATGTCCTCCCAATATATTGTATAACTTCTTTTAGTAAGACTGTTTCCTAGAATATCTGACCTAGGACAATAGTTTTGGCTACATTGTAGATGTTGAGGTTTATTGACCATTTAATGCAACAAATCAAGACAAACCAACCTAAATTTCTGCCCATTAGGTTATAATACCACAAAGGATTAAGATTAAAGTCTTATTAAATGGTGATCTGTATTTTCCAGACTGGGGACTTACTGAAACATAAAATACAGCATCGTCCAGACAGACAGGTCTTAGTACAGCAACACATCCTAGAAGGTTTGTGCCATCATCATTATACACATGCCTTTGTTTTTATGAGGCTCAGTTTACTTGAGATTCATTTTAATCTATTAGTTCATCTGGGCATCCAACCCATTAAACAATGACACCAACATCTTAGTAATCAGCATTATCATTATCTTATGTAGAGAGAATAAGAAGAAAAATGGTTGTGTTGACTTGATCAGATTGTATATAAATATTGATTACAATTCCTGGTACTATAGACACAAAGATTGACCCTTCCCTTCATGAGCGACAGCGTAAACTGAAGAGGGCTCGAATTGCGGACGACCTGAATGACAAGCTATCTCACAGACCGGGCCCCCTGGAACTGGTGCAAGGCAATATTCTACAGACAGACAATGAAACCTTCAAAACAGCTCTGCAAGGTATATTGATTGATTTCATATTATTATGATTTTATATTAAAGTTAAGAACCCTGACTGTTTCACTTTTAAACCATTTCTTGGATAATTTCAGTAATGTTAAGGACAGTGACCATTTTATACTTAGATGAATAAATCTTCTCTTCCAGCTGGATCCATAAAATTCAATAAGACATTTGACGAGGACTCAGAGTCCAACTATGGATTTGAGGATGAGAGTACAACCACCAGTGATGGAGTCCCCTCTCCCTGTGACTCGTCCATGTCGGAGGTGTTCAGTCCCCCCATTATCCCCCTTGCCCCAGACATCCCTGCCTCCCTCAAATTCTCTGTGCCAGGCACTCTCCCAATCACATTTACCACAGGTACGACTCTAACTAGTGTGACCGGCGTATCGGGATCCAATGCTCTGACATCATTCGCAAAACTGTCTCCCATCACAACTCAATCCTTCAGTGTTACTAACACTTCCCCAGTGAATTCTAATGGAGTGAACACAGTGAATGGAGGCAAGTTTGGCAATGGAAACAATTCAAATGTAAACAAAAATAGACCTAAGAAACCCAAACCAAAAACACAACCAAAAACAAAAGTGATTAAATTTCATGAGTACAAAGGACCTCCAAATGTAGTGAAGACTCAGGCAGTGGCTCCATCTAGTAATCCCTCGAGTGAAACTCCCTACCACATCATGCTACAACAGCAGCAGTTGTTTTTACAGTGGCAGTTGGAATTTCAGTCCAAAAATCCTGGCTCAACGTCTGGTCGTCCCGTTGTGGTCTCGTCCCAGCAGGTGGGCACTGAACAGCCTGGCTCTATACAGGTACAGACCAGCAGCCCAGGGGCCGTCCCATTGCTGACTTCACCGGTGCCTGTGTCCTCCCCTGGCCCAGTGAATACCCAGACCAGCATGCAGGGACAGCCTGAGCTGGCCTCGCCCCCGATAGTGGTACAGCAGCCCATGAAGCCTGCCCAGACAACCATCATTCAGACCCAGCCCCAGGTCCAGGTCCACACCCAACTACAGGGACAGCCCATGGTGCAAGCCCAACCACAGGTGTCTCTCCAAACTCAGTCAGGAATTCAGGTGCAATCTTCTGGACCATCCGCTGCACAGGTGAAATCTAGTATGATGGCCAAGCCTCCTTCGGTTGTTACACAGCTTCATAGCTCCTTGCCTGTTCAGACCTCACCAGTGCAGAGCAAACCTTTTGTTCAGACAAAGACAATTATACATGGTCAGCCTTCGGTGCAGTTACAGTCCATAATTCCAGGAAAACAACAACAAAAGACAACAATACAGAGAGCTCGACCGGTGTTACAAAACACAAAGAACTCTTCTGGAAACATAAATAAGCCTCTCATGAACCTGGAGGACATGAAAGTGGCGGATTTAAAAGCTGAACTTAAAAAGCGAAACTTGACTGTGTCTGGTCCAAAACCTCAACTAATTGAGAGACTGAAACCATATTTAGACATTAATATAGCACCCAGTTCAAACACAAACAACAGAACAGACATGAAAAAATTACCAGTCCATGCTGTAGTGAACGTTCAATCTCTGCCCATGTCGTCATCATCACCCGCGATTCTTTCAACCTCTAATGAGGTGTCCATGTCGTCCACTTCTCCCCCGATATCTCCAACGATCAGAGACAAGATCTTCAATCCCTTGTCCCCAGAGGTGATGGACATTGCCCCTTCTACCAGTGTCCTGACCGCTCAGATGAAAAACAGTTTGCACTCTGCCAGCACAGGGTCCATACCCATGGCAGTGGACAACTCTAGACCCCCTTCTGTTAATCCAGAAATCTCCATGGATGTGGATTCAAATATAGACTTTTCCAGTTTTGTTAATTTTAGTCAAGCAAATTCATCAGCCATCTCACTACCTGCAACAATTACACTGACTACAGTGAATTCAGTTCATACACCACAACCTACCAACGTGACCAGTCCACCCATCATCTTGGAGCAGACGACCCAAGCATCCCCTCATCCCTCACAGGAGGAAATCCTGCAGCAACAAAGGATTAAAATTGCTCAACTTCAGAAGCAGCTGGAGGAATCTCAAAAAATTTTACAACAACAGATGCAGCAGCAGCAGCTGCAGCACCAGTTGCAGCATAATAATCCCAGACAAACTACCACTTCTACACGGGCCACGCCACAACCCGCTTCACCTCAGCAGATTCACCAGGTTGTGCAGCAGCCTACATCCCCTGCTCATGGTATACAGCTCACACAGAACCCCACATCCCCTCAGATACAGCTGATCAAGCAACCCACTTCACCACCACAGCTACAACAGAATTCTCCCATAATGCATCAGCCATTGTCACCACCACAGCTGCCACAACAAGTTCAGATTATACAGTCACCAGTTGGCCAACAACACACACTCAACACTATCAAAATAGAAAGTGATGGCAAAGCAACACAGCAACCTGCAACAAAAATGGTACAAATTGCTGCTCCTCAAACGATATCTTTGGTCAACAGTTCTGGACAACCTTTGACCATACCAGTCGTATCACAGGGCATGCAGTCCATTCTGATGCCAAACTTGATGGACAAAACAACCAAGCAGAACCTGGAGAACTTTGTGGTCAGTCACGGTTTGAACAGGAGTCTGAACATCTCTACCAAACCAAGCACCATTGTCAGCAGCTCGTCCATCCAGCAGCCATTTGTAGGGCGAACCATCACTCTGTCCCCCATCAATGGCATCAACCCAAGGTCAGTCACATTATTCTTTCTCCAGCTGTCACTACAGTCAACCAAGGGTTTTTTTTATAGTGTAGAGGCCTTTGTAATGCCTTGATTTGACATTGTGATTAAGTATGTGATAAATGGGCTCTGTGGGTAAATAGTAAAAGAGGGAGAAGCTTACTGACAGATTGTGCTTATCTGCTTTGTGTAGTCCAATGCTCCCATTGTTTATCAACAATCTTTTAGACACAATTATGCATGTGTTTATTGAAAATAGAAGTGTTTATGTCTTGTGTTCTTGGAAATTTGCAAAAAATTGGGGAAGGTTTCAATATCCATATATCTGCTTGTCAGTACAAAGTGCACTATGAAATGGTTACAGAATGAATATGTCAGCCATCTGCTACTGTTAGCTAGTGCATGAAAATGTTATCTGATGTGAAACAAATTGTCTTGTATTCATTGCACTGTTCTTTTCTGTGATATCTACCAAGCACTTGTGTTCACACTGTGAACCCTGTTCTATGGAGTCAATTTTTTATATTCCATTCAATTCATTAGTCATCAAATTCAAATTTATGTTAACAAAAGACATAAAGAGGTTGCTAGCAATGGCTACTAAAAAGTTCATTTTGAAATATGTTACGAGCTCACAGCATATTGTAGTATTTCTTCATTTTATTCATGATTGTTTGTAGCAAACCAGCCTCCGTGCCATCCTCACCCGTGGAGGGGAAAAGTCACATCATGCGAACAGCCTCGAATCCTTTCTTTGTTCCAATGAGGAAAGAACCGCCTAATTATGACGATGCTGTTAAAAATCTGGCGAATAAGGTACATGTAATACATGTAGTCTGTCTAGAAAAACATCTACCCGTAGTTTTCCATTTACTGTGTTGATGAAGACTTGTTAATTTATTAAGTGCTTAGTGGTTGCATTTAATTTCACTATTTTTTTTATTTCAGGGTCAGAATTTATCTCTAGTAGATAATAATGCTGCCACAAAGATGTCTGTTAAAAGTCAGGCAATGGATGATGTTTTGGAAATTCTCATCAGGAATGGAGGTAGATTATAAACAAAAACCATGAAGTATGATAGAGATACAGATATAACAAATGATGTTTGATAAGACTTCTTATGGCAGGGGTTTAACTTAGTACTTGTAATGTTTCAGAGCTACCACCCAGTGCTGCCCAGGAGCCCCCACCCACCCCAAAGACACAGACATCAACGGTCTCCACAGTGACCTCAGAGACCACGGTGCCAAGTTCCCAGTTCCAGTTCTCTGTGTTTGGTGGTTCCACTGCCACCACACTGACGGTCAGTGCTAATTCAGCCTCTGACACCACGGATGTTTACTCACTGCTGAATGGACCAATTACTGCCACTCCCTCCGTGGCAGTTAAAAAGGAGTGTGATACTCCACCCCCCTTTGTTCTTAGTGAACCCCCAGACAGTAAAGACTTAGGCCTGGACATCAATGAAATGCTGACCCAAGACTTGACCTCAATGGATTGGGCGGATGACGCCCCATTCAACCTTGACCTCACGGATACCTCCACCATGCAAACAGACCAAGACAAAGTGGGATCCTCCAAAGACATCTTGAGTGTGCCAATTGATGAAAACTCCAAGAATAATCTGCATGGCTCAGAGCCAGATTTGGCAGCATTAGGCATAAATGACACTGAAAGTGTGAATATGGACGTTTCTGATTGGCTGGATGTGATCATGCCTTCCACAGGTTTGACCCCACTTAGTGCTAATGCCCCCGTGCAGTTTCCATCAGATCCTATACTCACTCCTAAAACACAGCAGGAGGTGCTAGACCTGTTCAGTTTTGAGGATGGTGAGTTTGGAACACCAACAGACCTACAGACAGGGATCAACTGGGAGAAGCTAACCAGCTCGTCCAACTAGTAGTCAAAGTAGAATAAACAAATTACCTTGTCTATAGGAGTTAGTTAATACTGGGTTCTGACTCGCTGATTGAAGTTCCATGGTCAGAACCCTGCATGTTATTATTTATATGTAATTGTTATTGATGTGATTAACAGTTGATATATATATATATTCATATATATGAAGGGTGATTATTTCAAATGCTCTTTCAAGCTTGGACCAATTATAAGGGAGACACACACACATCAGACTCTGGTAAAATTATTGCTATAGTTTTATGGAATCAAGTTAGTGTCAACAATGATAAGACCAACTGAAATGTAAGCAGAGGTGTGCATGGAATTTTTTTTAGCTTATTTTATATAGGCAGTTATTTTTGCCTTCTCAAGCTTTGTGCAGTGCTCATTTTGAGATTAAAGCCATATGTTTATGATTTTTTTTTTTTTTTTTTTTTTTTTGATGTTGAAGTACTTATATGTATTTTTTTCTTGGAATTTTTTTAATTTCCATCACATACAGAAATATGACCTCTTTTTATCAGCAATTCAAGTGTGTCCCCTTTCCTGTCATTCAGTAATACGCTGACAGCATATCGCCCGCTATGTGTTTTGGGTCCACATATATCGGATTGTTTACATATTGTATTGAATCTTTTTTTGTAGCTGGAGATATGCAGTCAGTGCGTTACCCAGCTCTTGTCATCTGTCATTATTTTATAAACAATTCATAGCTGTGCTCAAATGCATTCCATCCAGACAACCTAACATTGGCAGAGCTCTAGATACTACCCAGCAATGTGGATTTACCAGTTCTGTTCAGTGTTCTGGGGACCATGCTTAGAACCAAAATCTTCCTCAAGTCTGACGACTGACCAGAGGAGGATTTTGCGACACCAAACCTATTATATTTCATTCAATATTATATTGATAAGGAAAACTTTAGACCATGTTTGAGTAATTATGTTTCTAAAAATATCATTTTTCTCAATGAATTTTAAATTTGGCCTTTATAAATTCTTCTCTTTAGATTACCTTTTGAACAATAATGGAAAGTCTTGGTTTGGGTTCGATATTTAATGATTTGAATATTTCAACTATTGTTGTTTAAAAGAATAGTGTGAAGATCTGAAAATCATAGAGTAAAAAAAAACTCCTTTGATACATTCCCCATTCTGGTAGGCCCACTTTGCACTTTATCAGAGAACACACTCCTTTATTTTCTACATTCTATATAATTATTTAATTTGCTATGACTTCATATCCCTAGATAGTGGAAAGATTATCTTGTATATTAGATAAGTAACTGATACAGTGGAGTTTGATTCCAAACATGAAGGGCAATTTCATATGTTCGTTATTTAAATTCTAGTGGGCACATATTCCTTACTTCTGTAAGTGCTGAGTATTTATTTGGAATCATACTGTGCTAGTTTCATTTTCTCAATTCTTACTTTTTCACATTGATGTCACCCTTATACTTACTAACAGAGACAGTAGGGTTTCCCTGGGACACCATTTATAGGAACAAACTATTTGATGTGTGCAATAGAAGAGATCAATCAGTTACTATAGCGATTTATTGGGTTTTCTAGTTCCACTTCTTTTGATATTAATATTTGTATTGTATATCAGATGTTGCTGTGAATGGCTGCTAGCATCTCTCAAAAGTAAGATATTAGATAGGTACAGTACATTCTGCTTGTTACAGATCCACTTATAAAGTAAGCTAGTTTACAATAAATTGATGTTTTATCGACATAAGTTATACGTATAAGGTACTGGTAAATATTAAATGAAGTTATTTTTCCTGAGAAAATGATGTTAGGTTAATGTATGCATGCATTGCTGTAATTAATTAAGGGTTTAGCCAGACAAGTTTTAGAAATGATAAAACAGACTCGCTTAATATTTTGATGGACATCTTGATCTTCTCATTTGTCAGAGTAGAGGTCTTCCAATTTGTTATTTGATGAAAATTGTTGTCATTACCAATTTAAGTTTACAACTTTTGTTGAAAATGTTAAGTGCCTTTAAAATGACTTGTTAAAACAGATTTAATGCTTTGAAGTTGACAATGAAAACCGAAACCCTTCTCTGTTTCTATCTTACAGAACAAATTCTTGCACATTTTGTTATCTGCCATTAAAACAATGAGGTTCCAAGAAATTGGATTGAATTACATGTATATGTAGTAACTAAACTTGAGTGAAAAATTGGTAGTTAATCCGTGTTATGGATACAATTAGATTGTGTTCATCAGATAATATATACACTAAAACAATGATGGTGCAAAAATTTGAAAATTTAACCCTGTATAGCTTGTATAATGTTGTTACCCTGGGTATTTATTTGGAGTGATAACAGCTTATGGAATAACTTTGTAGATATGTTGGGTTTTTTGTTTTTTTTTTTTTTTTTACATGTGTGTTTATTGCCGTGTGTATGAGTATTTGCACATAGAGTAATATATTTGCATTGTTAGATCACAATATTGTTTTTTGTGATGATTGTTGTTATTTATTTTGTATTTGTAACTTTGAATTGACTTAAAAAGCATACAAGCACGGACTATATATCTGTTACATTTGGGTCTCTTGTGGCAATAGTATGAAAATATAATGTTTTCACAGTTAATATTCATGCATTTAGATTATACCTACTACATTTGTGTGTTGTTAATAATTAATATATCTAAATTTTTGTTAGATCAAAACAATGCTCCAAAATTAAGTCAACATTTAGGTTGTGTATTTTAGATATTTTCTTTAGTAGATAGTGTGAATTAATCTTACCTGTTACACATAGATTTTCACTTATCTAGTTTTAGTGCTGTATCGTGTATCATACCGATATGAGCCTTGTGACTTAGAGACAACTCCATTTTCTGCTGAAAACCCTTGTGATGGTTTCAAACATAGATCAAAAGGGGGAGGGAGGGAAGGGCTTTTATAAAAATTATGTGTAAAAATTGTCGTAGGTTTGGGATAGCCTCTTATTACCTCTATTCCTTATTGAATGCGTAATGAAAGTCTCATTTTATTCTCTGTGTAGTAGTGTTATTTACATTCCGAACTAATTAATTTCCTCCTCTTTCTCTGTCAAACACCGTTGCAACATTGTGTTAGGTTATTTGCCAAGTAGTCCCAGCTTCTGTGGTTGGAAAACCTTTGAGTTGCCCCAGGTTGTTGTTGTGTAGAACATATCATTTACATGTGCTGTAGCAGCCCTCAATATTGTACATGTGTAGGTAGCAGCTCATGACATAGTAACTGTATGCTAGAAATTCTATGTCAGTAGAACGCTTGGTTTAAAAAACAATATGCTGTATAGAACAAATATTTTTTTTTCATAGTAGGTAGGAAAATTCTTGATGAAATTATCAAGAGCACACTTAGCTTTGCCCCACACTTTGTTAAAAACGTTCCTATTTAGGAATGTACTCCGTGTACTAATTCAGTTGATAGTTACCTGTAAAGAAGGGATCCTATGTTAATGGAAACCCCGGTACTTCATTATATTGTTGTTATATTATGAAATGTTTCACAATATGGGCCAAAATAATGTTAATGTAACTAGTTGATTTACTTTTGAACGGTTAACAATACTTGTTACATTACAATGAAGCTTGTTAAGATTGAGAGAGTCCATTGTTGTTTTCACACTGTGATGTTGTGTAAAAGCCTTGTGCTATCTTCTTTAAAAGTCATATGTTTGTGCCAAATATGTTGTAGTTAAGTAGATCTCGCATTCATGATAATGTGAATGCTGTGGATTCAACCTTCTGTTGTCTTTGAAGTAACTATAGTAACTGCAGCATGTTCATGACATCACTTCCTGCTTTGTCCCTGTTTGACTTGTATGTGGTGGCTAGTATAACCCTATTTTGTACATACTTTTTATATCATACACTGTAAATGCTGTCTTTGAGACCCAAATAAACTCAGCTTGATGTTATCAGATTGTTCTTATTTTTATTCAGGGATGTTCTGGATATCATCGTATGTTGTGAATGAACCCACTGAACAATCACTCTGAAGTACGGAAGTTAATGCAAACCCCATTTAAAATTAAACAGCACCAAAAATGTTTCAGGTCAGAAAATCATGGAAGGTCATTGGTCAGTGCGTTCCTGGGTTCTGTGTTTGATATTTAAATTAGCATTCCATCAATGAAATCGAACAGCCAATTGATGAGTAATATGATGATCAGCATACAACATTTTAGCACGCACCGACAAGCAAACTGTCACGCTGTTAGTAAAACGATAATACATTGTCAATAAGACAAACAAGCGCTAGCCTAATAAAGTTCTCGGCGTATGTCAACGTACGAGGCCTGTGTATAACGTGCTTATGTTCGTGCATTACTAAGGACTGTTCCGCGCATCCAACTTACAATTGATAACTCACAAACTGTACGATGCCATGTGTTGAAAACTTTTTACATGTACAATATTTTGGTTCGTACTCGGCGAACTTTTCCCTAACATACATATTCAACGTGCGTCAACTCGTTTTCTTTAGGGGTTTTTTTCGTCCATCGCCATACGGTGACGCTATACGTTGCAGTCATCGTCGGAATCCCATGGCGGCCAATCTCTGAAGTGCTGTAGGTATCCGATGATGGGTTGCAGCGTGGTTGACGCATTGATCACTGCGTCCAAAGTCTGAGGAAAAAACTAACATTGTTGAAAGGGGATATAAAATTCTATAGGTTACCTTTCGGTGTCCATTCTTAACAAAAAAAGCTGTCCATTATGAAACACAGTGTCAACGCCTTGAATGGCACCGTAGCGACACAGCAGTGCTGACTTTTTTTGTTTGAAATCACAAATCATGATTACAAATCACATCAGAACTTAAGACTGGGTATTGAGACACATATTATGCACTACATGTATATGAAGTTCACATTCACAAGCTCACTTATTTAAATGATAAAGTGACTTTTCTATCCATACCCCCCCCCCCCCCCCCAATATAAAAGTTCCTTTACGCAAAAAGTGGCAACCTACTCTACACACTGGGAAAAATCCTGCTTCAGAGCTTGGCCACGCTCTTTGTGTGAGTTGGTTTTATCTTTGGCACATTTGCAAAAGATACTGTTATTAGGTTCCATATATAGCATTTTAAAAACCAAATATTTTCTTCAACAAATCTTATTCAGTAGTAGAGTCAATGAATATGAAATTTTTGCGGCACACTTCTTAAAGCTCTTGCACACATACCTTAAACTGTCCAAAATAAACAGTTCTATGCAACATGGGTGGATCTGAAGGGGGCGGGGGTCCAGCGCATGTGCAAGACTGGGTTTTTTTTATTGTTATTAAAAAAAATTAACTATTTTTCCAAACGGTCTCTAAATCATTCTTTTACATGTCAAATTATGAACTCCTCGACCTTTCCCCTTTCCTGTTGGGCAAGGATGACAGAAACGTTTTTTGCATGCGATTCTTTGTGTCTTGGGAAATGTCATGCAACATTCTGAGTCCGTTCTTTTCCGAATTAAAAAAAAATTACGATTTACTTTTGCATACTTAATCATACCAATTTCTTTCTTCGTGACCAAGTACTTCTTATTCAGTGAAAAAAAAAACAATCAAGCACCTCGGTTTAAACAAAAATCTACTCACTATACATGTGTATTTATGAATGTCATATAAGTTGTACACAAAATTAATAACCAAATACCAAATATGCTACTAATTGGAATTTTGTAAGATAACTATTCGATGATAATGTTTGGCTTATTCAGACGGATATGGCTAAGTGATACTGATGTTGAAGTTCCTTCCTAAACCAATTGTAATTTCAATTTCAATTTCAATTTCTTTATTAACCAATTAAGGGCCCTCAAGGGGCAACATGAAGATTGTACGTAGAACATCCAATGTATGTAAGTTAAAATATGCCTCGACCCCCCCCCCCCCCCCCCCCCCCCCCAGCAACCACAATTATCCTAGGACTTGGAAAAATTTTCTGGATCTGCGCAGGATAGAGGTTAAACCAAGTAAATAAGAAAGCGTCGGTACCGATCTCGTATGGTGCAAACTGTCAGTTGCAAAGAAATAGAAATGTATTACTGGAGTGAGATAAAAAAATCAGTCCATAAAGGAGAGAAGTAGAAATAGAACAAGTGTATGTTATCCGAGATCATTACAAAATGTGCATCAGAATTGATTTAGTTTCTTGTTCTGTTCTTTCCTTTTCTTGTCACGAAACTTCCACACAGAAAAGTTCATAAATGAGTGTATGTGGCATTACCGGGACTCGAATAGTTTGTAAATTGAGTTAACATTATGGTAAAAACAAAAGTGAAAATAGGAATTTCCGGTGGATCAGAGTTCGATACAAACCAAATACACTGAAATACTTTACTGTGGATAAATCAAGCTTATTGCCATTGTTAGTCTCTCAGATATTGATTCGATTCTTACAATTGATTATATCGTAAATATGCTAAACAAATTATCTGTTTCCTCTTGCACTTAAAGTTCGTTCTAAACTGTATGAAACATGTCTTAAGAAATTGCAGCATGACATATGAGCTTAAATGTTTAGATAAATTCGGATAATGTTTAGATAAATTCGGATAAATTTTAGTAAAAGTAATGGACATGGTATTAATCTCTAATTTAAGTTAAGTGGGGTACATGGTAATAGATATATGTGAGGTTGGAGTGTTCACGTTCTGAACAAGTATTATCAAAGATGGAACCATTTTAACATGTTTAAAGGATGATAGTATATTTGATAATCAAAACTAAACAGTTGAAAAAAAATCTCTCATGTAGTACTTATTATTTAGCATTGATTTGTATATAATTTGAAGATGATGTGAACTTTCCCCAACGTTAAGTAATGTAGCTGAGGATTTGCAATGGGGACCAAGGGCGGGATTTCTTTGGCCAACTTCTGTGTTTTTAACCCAACATATGGACCAAGGGAAGGAGAGGTACTTATTTTTACATTCATTACCATATTACAACTGATTTTCATTTGGAAAAACATTGAGTTGAATAAAAATAAGCACTTATATTGTAAGTATGCATTGTTTTATTCTTTAAAATGGCTTTCATTATTTTTGCAGGAGCACAAGAAGATTGTATTTTTCTATCCTAAAGAGACAGACATAGACACCCAGATAAAACACATTGGTCTCTGTGAGGCTATAGTCAGATTCACAGAGTATGTTACCCATTTAAATACACAGAACCCTAAGCTTTCTTTTATTCAAAATAAAAATTATTTCAATGAACACATTTTGATATCTATAGACATGCTACTTTATATTACAGAACATTTTCTAATAAGCCATGCCAAAGTCTCCACACAACCAAGAGAAGACAACTCTTCCTGGAAGCAGAAAAGGATTTCTGGATGATTATGGTAAATTTTTGGATTTAACCTTTTAGAATACATGTACAATTGTTAGTTCAATTGTTAGCTAAAGAAATTCTAAAAACAATACTGAAACCATATGTAACAGCTTGTAAGAAATGTTGAGAAAAGATTTGTTATTTTGACTTTTTAGACCGTTACTATTCCCTTCACGGAGAAGACAAAGGATGGACAGTCAGTGCTGGAGTACCATGAAGAGGAGGTACAGGATCGAGTGTATGAGGCCATTCTACAACAAGCCTACAGGATGTTTCAGGTATGATGCCATCCTACAACAAGCATATAATGTTTCAGGTATGGGACAATCCTAAGTAAGCCTACAAGATGTTTCAGGTCAATCTAATTAAAACTAGATGTTAGATCCGCTCGCTTACTCGCTACACAAACATCTAACAACATCCCATGCAGGGTCACGTCAGTGTGACCTTTCAAATATGAATAAACATTTCAGAATTATCCAATCAGATTCATGTTTCTAAAATCAACTCGGTTGAAGTTTCAAAAGTGCTTCAGTTATTCAACGTTAAAAAGCTTAAAAAGAAAAAGAAGAGATATTGGGGTGCATTTTGGACGACATTTCTGAAGCATTTCCTACAAACGCCCGTGTTACACCCTTCGAGATCGAGATCCTTTCCGTATACAATCTATCCTTTCTGTGTTCAGTTTTAGTTTATTTTGATAGAACTTGTGAATAATATCAGTCCCATCAGCTGTCTTTTCGTATTGGACAGACGAAAATCCACATATAATACATGCATCTCCTAAAACACAAGTTTTCCTCGTTGTCATGGGCCGTGCCATTTTTGTTTTTCTTTTGCTTTGAACACCTCGGTCATCTACGTATGTCGATAAAAAAAGCAGAGGAGTTCTGTGCTCTCAGCCAAAGATTTGGAGACGTGATTTCATTGGCTAACTGAAAGGTCACACTGATGTGACCCTGCATGGGATGTTGTTAGATGTTTGTGTAGCGAGTAAGCGAGCGGATCTAACATCTAATTTTAATTAGATTGGTTTCAGGTATGAGGCCATCCTACAACAAGCCTATAGAATGTTCATGTTTGAGGCCATCCAACAACAAGCCTACAGGATGTTTCAGGACGAGGCCATCCTACAACAATCCTATAGGATGTTTCAGATATTCAGATTGTTTATATGCCTGATCTAATATGTATATATTAAAATTGTCCACATTTGAACTTTCAACAAGTTATGTAGTCACATCCAGAGCAATTCATATATGTGTTGAAAATATTAAAGTTATAATAATGTATTTGAACTGATGTGTGGTATGTGTAAACTGACATTTTGAATCTGGTTTCAGCTATTTAATGGGACATTTGCCTCCATATTGGAAAGAACAGGAAATAATGTGAAAGTTTTACAACAGAGACTGGAGCATTTTTACGTTAGAGTAAGTATAAATAACTATCCATTCTTAGCATTAAAAACATGGTGTTGAATCATGATAACTTCATGAACTTGTATTGCTTGTTATCACAATACTATAAGTAGTTTTGCTTGTCTTAAGTTTTTACAGACTCTGCGATTGCCACAAGGGGATATTTTGGACATTTTTTCTGGGATCCATTTCATGCCGTTAGACAAGAACACCTACCTCCATGTGCAGTGTTTCATCAACCTGTTGGAGGCATCCTTCTCCAGCATCAAATACACAGCATTCCTCTACAATGACCAGCTGGTCTGGTATGTTGCAATGATCATCTGGTGGATTTTATTTCATAATACAAACTTGAAGATATAATACATGTACACATTTAAATATCAAAACATTGATTATGTAAAGTTTCATCCAGTACATTTGTTGAACTTGTTTAAGTCTTTTAACTCACCTTTGTCAAAGGTTTGAGTGAGCATTTCTGATCATATCATTTTGCTATCTGTGTTGGCAACTTGGCATAAACTTTTTCATCTTTTCTTCAGAACTACCAAACATACTTTGTACAGCTTTCTTAAATAATTTGATAAAGCTGTGCAATGTATATACATGTATGTACATATATGTCTTATCTTTAAAATCTTAATGCCACTTGATTTGATAAAAATAATTTTTTTTTAATATACATGTATCAAAATATATACATGTACACTGTATATCCAAGGATATAATCAATATATGCACTAGTGAACTAAATAACTGTCACTTAGGAGAGCAGTGTTGTCCTTTGCCATCTTTTAGCCCATATATCTAGTATTTTGATGTAAAATCTTGAAAAATAGGAAAATATTGTAGTAAGTTGCAGTTTGAACATCAAAATTATGTATGTATATCATTAAAAGAGTGGATAATTCACAAGTGTTTGTTACTAAGATAAAAGTTCACCCTCTAGTATAATAACAAGTGCTGTTATTGTACTATAGGGTGAAATTTTATTACAGAAACAAGTATCTGTGGTATAACAATCATAAACCAAAGGTTGTGCAAGCCACTTGATCCTGACCATGACCTAATTTTTTATGATGTGTAGGAGTGGTCTAGATCAGGAGGACATGAGGATTATCTATAAATACCTGATCACCAGTTTATTTCCATCCTATCAAGAACAAGAACTCCAGTCTACAAACTCAGTGTCCCCCTCCAGGAACTCGGCGGCACCTGGGGATGTGCATTATGGAAAGTAAGGGAGATAACTTTCATTGGCCAAATGATTTTACACATATACAAATATTGGCACCCTAAAACTCTGTGTCTTATTGTAGGTTTATCACAGGACCACCCGACATACGGAATGAGAAGAATTTGGGCAAAGTTCCACGTGTGTACATAAACACAGAATGTTGCAATGAGGAGTGCTTTCTTCTGGTGTATAGAGCACACAATGCCAGCGTCTGCATGTTTCTTCCAGGTAAGTTTGCTTAATGCCAGTAGATTGTAATAGTACAGAACTGGAGTCTTGTTTCCTGTTTACTCTATATCTTTTCCCTTGTCAGCTGCCAGCAAGATCAATTTTGAGCTCTGTCGCAAACTTGATGGTTTCCTTGGACCGCGGTTATCGCAGCTGGCCTCGGATATTGGTGAACAATTCTCCAAGAAAGCCGGCTCAGGGTATGTGCAGAAAATTTGAATGCATCAAAAACCTAAGTTTCATTAATTAATTTCAAAAATCACTTAAAGGTATATGTGGCGTATTTTTAGTGAATAACAATAATAAGATCTGATTATTTGCTTCATTTCTTTACTTAAAGATAGGACTTTCACACAAATTACGCTTTATAAGTCAATCACATAAAGATACAAGAAATCAAAAAAATATTTTTTATTTTTTACTGGCATGGTAAAAAATACAAAAGATTTGAATAACCCCGCCTTATATGGGTCAGTGACATCCATCTTGGTCTATCAACAAGAATGGCGACGACGAGAATGATAGGTATACCGTTAAGTTTGACAGATTTGGCAATGAAAGAAAAAAGAGACAGACTGACAAGGATAGGAACAAAGGGAAGATTGTCATCGGAGACCATGTAGATTGATGGAACAGGAATTAAAGCCGAATTAAACTTAAGTTTCCATGTTGAAGTTGTAGGGGGTTTTGCTAGTCAGGTTCGTGCTCCATGTGTTCTGTGTCTTTACTTTATAAGTTTTAAACCACAAGTGGATTTTCGTTTAAAGGAATTTTTGAATAAAGAATAAATAAACACTCTCAGTACATGTATCCCTCATGGAGAGGGGTATTTACTCCGTTTACCGTGTCGATGATGCTAAAATCGTGTTTCGTCTATATTACACATAATTAACATTATATCGTTCTACATTAATGAATATCGGAATAATAATGCTTCGAGTATCATCTGATATAAGAATTATTTAATTTAGGACAAGAAAAACGTGATTCTAATTTGTAAACAAACTCTTCTTTCATCGTGTTTTCAATGCTAGGTTTTCCCGCACTCATGCGCAGTGGCGTTATAAATGGCGGATTACATTAATATTCATCAGACATGTAGCAAAGTTCAGAGACAAATAACTAAAGACAGAACATGTTTTATGGGCCTAGAGTTTGTGAAACGTCTAATTATAAGAAGTATGATGTATATTTTTACTCAAACTCATGTCAAAAATTTTACTCCAAATACGCCACATATACCTTTAAAAAAAAATTATAAATTTATTACAGATGCTCTGTCTTTAATAGTCGAAATGTATTCAATTACAATGTTCTTTGTCAATAGAGCAGATACGGCGTATCGATTTATTTACTTCAACCACATGAACTTGGCTCAGAAGACCACTGTTCACTCTGACATGAGGAAGACGGGTAGTAACAACATTCCACCAGAAACTCTTAAACTACTGACAGACATTAGCTCCGACATGTCCAAGTATGACTTGTAGTTTCTTTGTTAACATTTTATAAGGCATATATCACTGCAGTTACCATAAAAAAGTTGGGGGGGGGGGGGGGCATGCAGTCAAGACCAAAGGTGAAAATTCTCCAACTAAATTCAATAATGAATGCAAGATGTAACAGTATATAGTCAATTTTATTGTCAACTATTAGTATTAGTTTGAAATTGTACTCAATGCATATCAATAACTCATAGCTTCCTCATATATTAAACTTTTTCTGGTCCATGTACAGCGACACTGTAGGCCTGTTCTCCAGTGGGTGTTCATGTCCAGTTGTGTTGTAGTAATAGAAAATTCTAGCAAGCTCTTGCTAGTGCCAGCAGCTCAGCTAAACAGGCACTAGGGCCATAAAACTGACTTAAGCTCACTCTTGATCCAATTCTCACTTTTACAGAAGGAATATGTTAAATTTTTAAAGTGAAATCAAAAGTAAGCTTGTCCAAGTTTCATGACCTCAGGGCCACGCAGGATACTTTAAAAAAAAACAACTTACCAGTACAATTCAATTCAATTACTATATCCAACTGAATTTACGAATATTAATTGAAAGTAATACCAGTAAATAGTTGTACAAGTTAAGTGCATTGTCGTTCAATTCATGAAACTTTCAAGATTTATGACAAAGTTGTAAGTTCCTTTGTAAAAAGCAGTCCAGACCTTTGATGATCAATGGTATTAATGCATGTATATGAGCTGACCTTGGTTGCAGCCTTTGAATATCAATGCATGTTCATGAATTGATCATTAACTGGTTGCAGGAGCCCAGAGGATGGGGAGATCATTGTGAAGACGTCCACTGATAATTGGGTGGTGGGAAAGAAGTCGGATCACCGGGAGTTCTTTGTGGTCATCAATCAGAAGAATGCCAATCTCATAGAAATCAATGGTAAACCAACATCTTGTCATTCCATACCAAATGTTGTTTGAAAACGATGTGTGTTATATCTTACTAAAATCTTGTTTTCATTCATATTTCAGAGGAAGTCAAAAGACTGTGCGCCTCTAATTTTAACAGTATATTTTTCCTGGATTGACGATGCAAGGCTTTAGTGTTTTTATTTTTGTTTGTGCAATAAAACTCTCTTCTTTAAATATGAGTCCTAAATATAATGTTTTATATCAATAAATTATTTTATTTAAATGAAGAAATGAATTTGTGTTTATTTGCAATACCAGTGAGCATTGGCCTGTTGAAGGGTTTAAATGGCCCATGGAATGACAACACTTAAAATAACACACAGCAAGTTGTTTAATAAATCAATACAATATTAAATATTGTTATATTCAGTACGTAGTATATTCCCACTATATAACTCTATATAGCAAGTTGTTTAATAAATCAATACAATATTAAATATTGTTATATTCAGTAGTATATTCCCACTATATAACTCTATATAGACGAATAGTCAATGATCGTAATATTAGCTTGTCCGAAAAAAAAATATTGACTGGTCAATATTTTTAGCTCACCTGAGCTAAAAGCTCAAGTGAGCTTCTCTGATCACTTTTTGTCTGGCGTCCGTCCGTCTGTCTGTCCGTAAACTTTTTACATTTTCGACTTCTTCTCCAGAACCACTGGGCCGATTTCAACCAAACCTGGCTCAAAGCATCCTTAGGTTAAGGGGATTCAAGCTTGTTAAAATGAAGGGCCACGCCCTCTTTCAAGGAGAGATAATTTAAAATCATTGAAAATTTGTTGGTATTTTTCAAAAATCTTCTTCTCAAAAACCAATCGGCCAGAAAAGCTGAAACTTGTGTTGAAGCATCCTCAGGTAGCGTAGATTAAAGTTTGTTCAAATCATGACCCCCGGGGTTAGGGTGGGGCCACAATGGGGGGTCGAATTTTTACAAAGGAATATATGCAGTCAATCTTTAAAAATCTTTTCTGAAACTGATCAGCCAGAAAAGCTGTAACTTGTGTGGAAGCATCCTCAGGTAGTGTAGATTCAAGATTGTTCAAATCATGATCCCCAGGGGTAGGGTGGGACCACAATGGGGGGGGGGGG
>WFKH01007768.1:5649200-5671103 GCA_016163765.1 Magallana hongkongensis | reverse complement strand
TACATAACACTATCAGCACCTCCACAATCAGAGGAATACATAACACTTTGACATATCCCAGGGATATAGATAGTCAGGTTAAAATGCAAGTAAAGTTGAAAAATGTAAATGCAATATATTATAAAAATGCATTTCTTATTTACACATGCTTTATCATTGGCAAGAAATGTATTATCTTACTTGTTGTCAATGTTCTCAGCTTTTCTATTGTGTCGTTATTTTCATGTGACAATATAATGTGACAATTTCATGTTTCAATATAATTCACTAGCAGCCTAATAATAAATGTAATACCTATCAATTTTGAATAGATTATAAATCTGCTTAGCCATGTATTTATAGAACTGTGTCTACGTTGACATACCTCATACCCAATAGTTATAGCAAATACAGGTATGTTACATATTATTTAGTTTTAACAAGCTTTGAAGCTACAAAGTAAGTGTGTCATCAAAAAAAAAAAAAACTAAATCAAAGCAGTGAAAATTTCTTAAAAGTTAGACATTTTCGAGTTCTATTGCCATATATCTAAAAGATTTTAGCCCAAAAAAGAATGAGAATTTAATGGCCTTCTAAATTTATGATAAAATGGTGGAAATCTAACTACCATATGAACATTTTGCATGTTTTTTTTTAAAGCTGCTTGGTCCAATTTTATATCAAATTTTATCTACATTTCTAAACGATGGTTTTGCTTAGTATGTGTATAATAATGAACATTGCAAGAGTTTTCCTGGTCATTTAAGCCATATTTCAATAGGAAAATGATATACAAAATTTGTGTTCTCAAAACAAACTTTACATGCAAGGGTACCACATTTTTTCGCCCCTTATTTAGATGTTGAGGCAGGTATGATTGTGTTACAACTTTGACATTTGCTATAAATAAAGAAAATAAGATTTCAAAAGTATTTTGGCAAATCAAAAATATACCTGTGTACATTTTTTCACCAATCTTTCTGAAGTTTGTCTTGTTCACAATCGATGCATGATATACGGGTTGAATAAACCCACTCAATGGGGGACGAAACCAAACAGTTCCCTTTTCCAAACACACCCATGATGAAATTGCTTTGTTTGTATGTGTTTCCATACAGAAATTATTTTATTTACTTTGAATATTTTTATCTTTGAAAGGAGACCGATTCTGCTGGTGTAAATAGGTGAAAGTCTATAACTTTCCAAGATAATTGATTTGTATGGAAAATCATTTGATGCTGTAATAGCCCAAAAAATCGGACCAAGCAGCTTTAAATTAAAGGAAGGACAGGTTGAATTGTACTTGTTACTTCCCCATGTGCACGCACTTTAAAGATAAACTTGTGGGCCACTGATTATTACATTGTAGATCAATGTATAAATCCTTTGCTTATCATCTGAAAATAAAATCTTTCTATATTAAAAAAAAAATTGTCAGCCCCTGATTAATATATCAATGTTTATATCCTTTGCTTGATATCTGAAAATAAAATCTTTCTATGGTTCTCTTAGTCTGTTGTTAGTTATTAATATGCCAGAAATTAAATTACACTAGTTCATATCACTGTTGAAAGGGAAAAAAAAAGAATAGAATGCTGATACTCGTGGTGTGAAACTACACTGAACACAGAGCTAAGGACTAGACCTATAGACACGCTCCATTCACTGTGATAAAATGAATTTCCACTTTTCAAGATTTCACCTCTTCTGTTGTAATACTAAATTTGGACTGTTTTGGAGAAATAATGAACTTGTACCTAAAATTCTTTTAGAAACAACTGGGATAAAAGTTCAAAACAACTCCAATCTACAGATCCATTGAATACTTGGTTTGTTACTGTGATTCCATTCAACTCCAGCCAATGGTTAGCCAGAATTTGATCACCTTCATGACAAAGGCAAGCTTCATAGCAAGCTCTGTGTTTACAATGACATTAAAGAATAGATCTAGCCCCTCAGCTTCATGTCTAGGTACAGAAATAGGATAGCAAGGATCACACACACACAACACACAAACCTGTCCAGCATGGCCATCACTGCTTTACTTCTGTAAACAATATTGTCACCGTTATCTCACATACTTATACACATGTACAAGTTATCCAACTACTGTAGGTTTATCCCTGAACTTTCTTCACCAGTAGGATGTTCAACATTTTCATTTCATTCTGACAACACCTATTTTCAGTCAGAGATGAAAGACTCGTAAGCTTTCTGTCAGTCTCACTTCTGCTGACGATCTACAACACTGGTTCGTATATATTTTTGTAGTTCAGAGATCTGACCAAACACAGCTTTCATTATCCACATCAGTTCAAGAACAAAGCTCAGAACATGCAACTCCATCTAACAGACAGAAAATACAGATCTCAGAATTCTTCTGGTCTTGATGTGAATAATGAAGAAAAATGATTTCATAAATATTCACATCATCAGTATTAATTTTCTTTACATTCCATGAACATACATTTATATTACTATAAACACATGTGCATGGATTTTGGACACTTGGACACCTTACAACTGACCACTCACAGAGTGGGTAAGAGCCATGTTTCCAATACTTAAGCTCTGCCATCACACCAACATATTTCCCTTCATACATGGACACTCCTTACCTTCTTAACTGCTCCCACTTTTGCTTTCTTTGTCCCTCTGACTTTCTTTTGCCTATTCTTTCTCTCTTTCCTTTGTTTTCGGCCGGATTTTTTAATTTCTACTAAGCCATGCTAACAAAAGAAATACACATTAATTTGTTATCTTGTTCTGTTTACTACATAGCATTTAAATGATTAACTGTTATTTTGAAACATTAAAATTTACATACATGTAAATGAAAAAATAATGAATATATATCATAACAAGATTACCTTTTTAAAAAATCTGATTTATTGTTGAGAAACAGAGATAAGTACATTTTGTGGAATTCATTGTAAAATAAACTAGATCCAGAAAGAAAGTATCCGATATAATGTATTCAACTTTTGCTCTTGTGATTTTCAAAATTCAACAGTTTCCTCTATTTTAATCTTGACAATGATAATAATGAAGGAATTAATTTGTTCAAGGTGCAATTGAATTCCAACTTTAACCTCATAAAACAGTTATTTACTCTTTGTAATCTGTATTTGGGTTCAAACTTCTTGGCAAAGTCCAAGCTGTCATAAATTAAACCAAATCCTGAGGTTTTGCCTCCTCCAAACTTAGTCCGGAATCCAAAGCAGAAAATTACATCTGGTGTGGTCTTGTACATTTTGGCCAGTTTTTCTCTGACTTCTGTTTTAGGAATTGTGGCTTTGCCTGGATGCAATACATCTACAATCTACAAACACAATAACGATAAACCAGGGCTCAAAGTAGACTTTTGGACAAAGTCGCCAAATGGCAACCTACTTTGAATATAACTCGCCATTTTCAAATTCAGGTCGCCAGTAGTAAAACTTTAAGTAGCATTAAGATATCTGCATATTTTGTCTCATTAAGTATACTGTACTGTAGAAAATAATAAAAGAAGTGTGTTGTTGGAAAGGTTTTTATTTATTGCAAGTTTCACGTCTGGCATAAAAAAATAATTTCCATCCATCCAATCATATTGGTCAAAAATGACACATCATACTCATTATTATAATATTTTCTGGCACTAGAAGTTTTCTTTTACATTCTCCAAAATTGTAGATACGTAAAAGGAACATCTCATACAAAGTTCTTTCACATTGGCGTAACAAAATAAGTTTACCTTCTCGTTATGGTAAACAAACATTACTAAACATATTTGTCTCATGCAGTTTTGCATATAAAACTTCCATTGGACGAAGTCACTTCTTTGTATATATCAATATAGGACTGAAACATGCCATGTTGTTTAAATAGTCCCCCATCGCCATTTTGAAAGATTTTTGAACCCTGTGTAAAATTTTTGAAAATGAACCCGGCGGATATGTTTGGTCGCCAAATGGCGACTAGCTTTTAATTTAAGTCGCAAAACCTGAATCTAAGTTGCATATGCGACCTATTTAGTTGCAACTTCGAGCCCTTGAAAACAATATCTGTACAGGATAAATAAGACATCATTGAGACGGTGACCATCTCAAAGGGCCTCGCTTAAATAATCGAAAATAGGATAAAAGCATTTCAGAGGATTTTGCTTTGACACTGACCTATGATGTAGAAATTTTTAGGTTGGCATAGAACATACGTCAAGCTCATTATCCCTTACCAACAGGCTTTTTAAAATAAAATATGAGTAAGATTAACCCAATGGATAAAAATTTATGGTCTAAAACTGGATTTTAAAGAGATCTGCTACGGCCTTCACATTTGAGGTCTCTGCACATCCTTTATCCAAAAGCTCTGTTTATGTGAAGTATGAGCAAGATAGGGTAAGGGGAGAGTAAATTTGCTCTGAATTTTTTTAGGTCTGATATGACTTTGACCCTTGACCAAGAAACATCATTCAAGGTCACTGCACACCCTCTGACTAAAGGCACACTTTGTGAAGTATGAGCCAGATTGGACCAAGGGGAGAGAATATATGTGGTGTTGTCTTCTTACTATATTGTAATTTTCGGGCTACCAATTTTTACATTCAGGCAAGTCAGAATTTCAGTTCACTTGCCCGGAGGGTAAGTGGATTGAAAAGTTAATGTCTATCCCTGTGGGTACCATTTCAGTATTTTTTGGGGGCCTGATTTGGGGCCGAAATTCGGCCCCAGTCCCAATCGGAAATTTCCTAATATTTTCCCAATTTCGGACCCAAAATTCCCAATTGTAATTTTAAAAAAAATCTTTGTACAAGTTGTCAAAATTTCCAAGAAAGACTGAACAGAATAATAAATAATTTCAAGAACTCTAGAAAAAGATGCATTGTGCTTTAATTAGTATTTGAATAAATGATAGAAATCATTAAATTTCATTATAATCAATAAAAACGAATTTTCCCAACTTTCATGTTTTGTCGATATTTTTCCCAATTGAAAGGGCCCCAGCCCCCAGTCCCAAATTGGTGAAAAAAAACACTGCATTTGCAATGCTAATTTTTATAGAGGGAAATAAAAAGTACAGACCCCTTTTCAGTGGTAGGGGAACAATAAATAAATGCATTTAGCATTTTTAGATGGAAATCTTATATTGAACTATTGAGTTGTTGTACTTAATATGCCATGCCATGGTGCGTCAAATTCCACACTGCTGTCAATGGATGTCAAATATCTAAATGGATTTAAAAACAACTTACCATTTGCTTTCTGCATAGCAAACGATTTGTCATGAACTTTCTAGTTCGGATGGTGGCCGCCCCTTCACTCTGAAGAGATAAATCATTCACATTTTATTAATTAATGCAGCTTATTTAATTAGCTTTCAAAGATAATGATTAATGTAAAACTTCTTCTCGTTTAAAAATTATGCTATAATTACATAAAACAAAATATATACACTGATACAAACATTATCGAGCCTGGAATCATTTAACATTTTTAACGAATTACACCGTCTTGTATTTTTTACACATGCAAGAATAGCTTCATGATGTAAACAAACACCAACTATGACCATTATTAAAATAAAAACATAACTTTTCGAGAACAAAATTTCACAGTTTTATCAAATATTAAATGATGAATCCATTTTGTATCATTTAGTCTGATCATAACATGCAATTTTGGGGGATTTTAACAGATTTCAAATGCTAATGTAATCCCCACCATGTTGAATGGTTCTACGAACACCGGAAAAGGACGCAAACCGGAAGTTCAAAAGTGAAAGTAAGTTTCAAGTTCTTCAAAAATCATAAATTGATTGCTTTGGAGGGAAATTTATGCTGAAACGGATTATAAAGCTTCATTCCCCAAAATTACATGACTTTCCCAGTTGGTGTCTTGGTCGGTATACTGTGAGCGGAACAATTTATATCGACAAGTATCATAGATGGTAGAGTTATTGTTATAGAACGTTAGCTAAAGACTTGGCTACAATTCACACTGGATGGAAATTGTAATGATTTTAACAAATCTTAACAATGTTATTTGAACATGACAAGATACAACCTGTTTGCATTGAACAGTGTTGAATTGATTTTGTAAAAAAAAATATCTCAAAAGCTCTTCTAGATGTGATTAAAGAAATGTGTAAAGTTCATTTTGTAAATTTAGAATATATTACACACAGGATCCCTCTTGCACATCTTGGTATTAAACGTATACCCTCTCTAGCTACTACTTAAATAAATGCTATTCTCGCAAATTGGTCATATCTCTTTCTTTTGGATACAATATACTAAATGATTAAGAACAATGTTGTTTTTTAATTTATTGCTTTCTTCAGAATGTGTGATGAGCTATATTGAATGTGAATGTGATTATATGCTGCAGTATGACTTGGGGTGCTAGTTACTTTGCCCCAAAGTCATATCGCCCTTGCACAAATGCCCCAAATTTTATTTTCAGGGCCCCAGTGTTTTTCATGGGCACCCCAAATATTAGTGACGAGCGCTTCAAATTTTGAAGGCTGATATATTAGAAAAATGTGAATCCAAATACCTAATTTTATGAGCTCCCCAATTAATTTGTTTGACCATCTCCTCTTCCACAAAAACTGAAATAAATTCAAATAATATTTTTAATTTCTCACTAAGAATTGTCCAGCTTTATTTTGAATTTTAAACTTTATGAGTGGCAAAAATTTTCATGAACTTCATATTTTAGTTATAACTTCACAATCGTCACACTTTTAAAATATTTTACGAAATGTTTGAGTATAAAAATTAATGTTATGTATTATTTTACATTTACCAGTACATGTCACATTCTTTGGTCACAGGGTCTCGGCGTAACTGAAACTGTAAAACACAATGTATACACACAGAAGCCATTGCTAACAGGTGATCCCCCAACTCCTTGCTTATTTCTGATATCTTTAAATTTTGATCAATCCAACTCTCACCAATTTTATAAGTAACAAGGCTGAGACTCAAAATATTTTGAAAGTTACAAAATAAAAGCAATTTTACAGGATTCCAACTCTGGAGTGGATATAACTGAACGTTAGACAAACTGAAATTTGGGGCGAACAAGAAAACAACAAAATAAACCCAACTGTAAAGTGTTGAAATTCCTCAAAATTAAACTCGAACTGCTCAAAATTTAAACAAAATCAGATGGTCCCATTTTGGGATGCTCTTGAAAATTATCAAAATTCAACATAATAGTGAGATTTCAACTCGTAAAATGTATTTGGGGCGCTCATAAACATAATTGGGGTGCTCATGCATGGGTCACTTTTGCCATACGACGGCAACCCATGACTTGTAATGTATGACAAAAATGTATCCATCCACTTGATGTTCTATTCATTTTATTATTTGTTAATATTATTATTATTTTTTTTTTTTTTTTTTAAATTTCTTGTATTACCCAAAAAAACCCCAAATCCTTTATTTTCTGCATTTTGTGAATAGTTAAATTATGATGGGTGAAACAATGTTTTTGGAGAAGCAGCTTCAACCTTAACTGTCCTATTTAGTCAATGAAATGAAATGCAGTGGACTTTGCTTTTTTAAGAAGAACAAAGGACAAAAAAGACCTGTAATTTTTTCCAAAAATTTTGTTTATAAATGTAACTTTTATTTTTTTTCTTGCATACAACAGATTCTGGGGTATATGTGTTTGATATGAGTGAGCCGCCTTCAAAGAAGAGAAAAACTATTTTAGATTTTTTCCGTAGAAAAGAAAAAGGTACAAGTTTAGATTATGTTGATATATGCTCATAAAGTTTGTTGTACATGTTTGTTAACATGGAAGTGATCATTGTATTTATTAAAAAGTTGATTTATATTTAAGGTAATAAGAAAGATTCAGTTGAGAAGAAAGAAGCACCTTTAGATTCTGTCATGTCAAGGTAATTACTGTATCAGATGAATATCATAGTTGTAAAATCCTTCGCCATATATACTACTCTTATGAAGAAAATGTACTTTTCGCCTTGATTTCTTAGCAGTGCAGATTTTAAATCAAAGGAAAGTCAGACTACTTCTTCTGATAAGGGCTCCAGTAGCAAAGGGTTTAGTGGCTCTATCTCAGGTGAGATATCAGTTATTATAAAGTACATTCTGAAAAAACTCTTTGGGATATTAATATATTACAGTACAAGGTTTTCTGAAATGTTATGTCTGGTTACCAGACACATTCCCAATTTAAAAATTGGCTATATTGTCTTAATTTTGCTCTATTTTCTCCCAATCAACCTTATAGAAAATACTTTGTTAATTTAAACCAAATGTGTTACATTCAGGTTATTAAAATACATTTTAAAGAAATTATTCAAATTCTAAACATAAATTATTTATATAAAGGTAATTACTAGGGTGTACCACTGCCATATTATTTTTTTTCATCAGTAGAGGGAACAGACAGACAATGCTAAATAAATCAACTTTATATAATTTCACTTTTAGCTGTACTTACTGTTTAAGAAAAAAAACCCAGGATATTAAGAAAATAATTAAATATGACTTATTTAACTTAAATATTTGATACATTAATAAGTTCAGTCATTAACAGCATGTCAGTTATAGTGTAAAGCAATGTAATGTACATCAAGTTTTCATACGTGTGAATGATTGATTATAAATATATGTATGAATTTCTGAGAAAAATACAGAACAAACAGGTTATAAAAACCCATTTACCTGGTATGTGGTCCCTATTTATGAGTTACATTTACCTGGTGTGTGGTCCCTATTTATGAGTTACATTTACCTGGTGTGTGGTCCCTATTTATGAGTTACATTTACCTGGTGTGTGGTCCCTATTTATGAGTTACATGTATGAACATTATTGTTCTTGGTTGTTTTTCTCTAGTAATGTTTTCTTCTCTTTTTATTAAGATGAAAATAAGGATGCACAGGCTGCAGTGGGAACTTTACGAGAGGGGGGTTCCTCAGTTTCTGGAGGGGCCTCAGTGTATGGCAGGGCCTCAATGTATGGCGGGGCCTCAATGTATGGCGGGACCTCAATGTATGGCGGGACCTCAAGAAAAGAGGAAGTTTCAAGATCAGATTCACAGAATAGTTACTGCAGCAGTGATGGAGACCCAACCCAGGAGTATGATATGATGTATGTAAACACTCAATGATAACCAATGATACCAGGTGGATGTATGTAGAGTTGGACTAAATTAGTTCTTGATAGTTTTTTTATTAGCTCACCTGAGCTGAAAGCTCAAGTGAGCTTTTCTGATCAAAATTTGTCCGTTGTCTGTCATCGTTGGCGTTGTCGGCGTCGGCGTTGGCGTTGGCGTTGGCGTTGTCATTGTAAACTTTTCACATTTTCATCTTCTTCTCCAGAACCACTGGGCAGGTTTCAACCAAACTTGGCACAAAGCATAACTGGGTGAAGGGGATTCAAGTTTGTTCAAATGAAGGGTCACGTCCTCTTTAAAGGGGAGATAATTTAGAATTATTTAAAAATTGTAGGTATTTTTCAAAAATCTTCTTCTCAAAAACTATTAGGCCAGAAAAGCTGTAACTTGTATGGAAGCATCCTCAGGTAGTGTAGATTCAAGTTTGTTCAAATCATGGTCCCGGGGGTAGGGTGGGGCCACAATGGGGGGATGAATTTTTACATAGGAATATATAGAGAAAATCTTTTAAAATCTTCCTCTCAAAAACTATTAGGCCAGGAAAGCTCAAATTGGGAGTGGAAGCATTCTCAGATAGTGAAGATTCAAGTTTGTTCCAATCATGCTTCATGGGGTAGGATGGGGGCCCCAATGGGGGGGGGATGAATTTTTACATAGGAATATATAGAGAAAATCTTTTTTTAAAAATCTTCTCAAAAATGCTTCAATTTTAGTGGAAGCATCCTCAGATAGTGCAGATTCAGGTTTGTTTAAATCATGGTCCCCTGGGATAGGGTGGGGCCACAATGGGGGGGGGGGGGCCGAAGAGTGGAGGGGGGGGGTATATAGGAATAGAGAAAAATCTTCTTACAGATACAACAAAAGGGGCTTGGTATTTACCATAAAAATATGTGGATAAAAATCGGCAGATATTTTAAATTTTTTTAGCAAGATCTACCGTACTTAGTTGTCAAGATATATTGATTTTGTTACTGTTATGATAATTTGATCAGAGTTAAGGCTATTGTTGCTCAGGTGAGCGATGTGGCCCCTGGGCCTCTTGTTTCTATGAATATATGTACTACAATTCAATTCTATTACAGACGCCAAGGAGACTGGTACATTAGAAAATCAGTTGTATTGTTTTTTAATCTTTTATGTATTATTTAGTCCAGACTTCACAGACGCACCCAATCCTGATATACCTGACCATAAACCGAGTCAGAAAAGGGACGACAGCTTATGGAAGGTAAGAACTGACTGCTTATCAAGGACTTAACACTTCTTTAATAGGAAGTTTATATACCCTGACAAAGAGGACCTCAGTGCTTTCAATAAATAGTATTTTTATCACAGCTACCATTAGTGAAGAGTACAGTAATACCCATACAGCAGGTTATTTTGGATGGTGTTTTTGGTGATCGATGGAGATTTGGGCAACTTTAGCAACCTGCAAAAATAATCTGTTGCATCATACTTGTTATGATCATTACAGATGTTGTCCATGCAACTTAATAGAAGGAAAAAATACATGTTTAATAATATATAAATAGTGCCTGTTTGGGAGGGTAACAGTTGAAATTGACACCCCCGAGAAAACCATTGTCAACCGACACAAAGCGGAGGTTTACAATGGTTTTCGAGTTGAAGTTGACACCCCCGAGAAAACCATTGTCAACTGATGCAAAGCGGAGGTTGACAATGATTTTCGAGGGGTGTCAATTTCAACTGTTGCCCTCCCAAACAGGCACTATCTATTTTATTATAATGAATGTCTTAATTTTAAAGAAAACTATACTGTTTTTAAATTTTTTTAATAATTGATCAACAAATAAACTTGAATTCTACGGCGAACAGTACGCGCATAATTTACGCGCATGTAACAATTCGTTTTATTGGCTCACCTGAGCTGAAAGCTCAAGTGAGCTTTTCTGATCACATTTTGTCTGTCGTCCATATCTCCGTCTGTCTGTCCATCTGCCTGTCTGTCCGTAAACTTTTCACATTTTCAACATCTTCTCCAGAACCATTGGGACAATTTCAACAAAACTTGGCACAAAGCCCCCTTAGGCAAAGGGGATTCAAAGTTGTGAAAATTAAGGACCACACCCTTTTACAAGGGGAGATAATTAAAAATTATTGAAAAATTTTGAGAAAGGATGACTGCACTTAAGGACATTTAAAAATTGCGACAAAATAAGTTTTTAAAATGGGCATATTTCTTTAAAGAACTGGGTACGTTAAGTATAACAAATCGGCCCTGTCGAAATGTGAAAAATCAAACACATGATATCTTTAAAATGTTTGCCGGAATAATTCATGTGGGACACCCCATGTATGAAAATATTTTTCATTTGCTAAAATTCGCGTTCGTTTGGTAATTGTAAACTCCGAAACCGGACCTTGTTTACGGATTTTGTAAAATATATGGGGTTTTGTAATGTTTGATCTGATATTTCTATAAGGCCGCATTCGAGTACATACACCAAAATTTCAGAATAGCACAATTTTAGACTGCTTATTAACATAAAAACGGAAAAAATTATGTACAAGACTGCGGCCACTTTCGTTTTTAATTATTTTCTATTTTCAAGTTGAACAAAAAATGGATGTTTTCATTGGTCAGCTAAGACGTAAGATGAGTTTCTTTAATATGAGAATGCCTAAATAAATATTTAAATGTCAAAATCGACTTATGTTTTGGCTTAAATTAAAGAAAATTAAAACTGTTCCATGGAGAAATTGGAGAATTGTTTTAGTTTATTAGTCGTTAGACACAGTGTATTTGAATTACTCACAAATACATACAGTGTATTGCATATAAAATGGTCTACATTGTTGTGTTGTTAAAACAAATATACAATATTGATTTCATGATGGATATAATGAGAAATATTATTTAGAAAACCTTAACATTTCTTATAATTTGCTATTTAAAAATGAATATGAAGTTATCTGTAAGCCGTTGTACTCAACATAAATGACGTAACAAGTGTAAACAAATGACGTCATAAAGTAGCTGAGAAAGAGAGAGAGAAAAAAAGAGTTTGTACAGATACATTTAAAATTTCAAAACAGATTTATTATCAAATCAGAAGACAGATTCAAGACACGATATATGTGTAGATCTTTATACATTTGTATTTGGTACAAAGTTATTAGAAATATATACCAGTAAATCAGACACTGAATGTTTGCCGATCCTGTTGGAGTAATTGAATCAAACTTAAAAACTTTATTTGAAAAGAAAAAATAATACTGATTATTTCTATGTGCATGCATTTTAAGCGCCCAGTATATTTACTAGTACATGGGTGTCATTAGTCTCTGTAAGGGGACTGTCTAGGGGTTAGTTGCGTACATATTGTATAATATTTACATTTTTCAGAGTCTATGCCTGTGATTACTGTGATTTTGTACTATACAGTTCAGTAAATTCAAAGGACGTATAGCTGGGGCGCAAGTGGGTTTTGCTTATTTATATTCAAATATTTAATCATACAATTCCTGAAACTTATATAAATATAAGTAAGAAAGAATCATTGTTTGAATATTATGAGGCAATAATTTCGATCGATGCGTGATCAAATCTATCATAAAGCCCTCCGGACTTTATTAATTATCACCTCATAATATTCAAAGTACTTAAAAAACAACAAATCCTGGCAGGGTACTATAGACCCGGGCGCACCTAACTGGGACGGGCTATAATATAATCAAAGGATAAAAACCTCCATACGACAAGTAAACGAAATTGGGGGAAGTGTGAATAAAACATGGACACATATAAATAAATAAATAAATAAATAAATAAATAAATAAATAAATACACATAATTTATGCACACAAAACCACCACACCAATTTTTAAAACTTGGCTGAAGAAAGTATTATAAGGTAAAATTAAATTCTACAGTACTATAAAAAAAAATACATTTTGCGTAAGAATGTAGGAAATCAAACTAATGCTAGATCTAGCTGTGTTGAGCTTTTTACGTGACAACTTTAATTCTAGGAAATGAATTAAATACTTTTTTACATCGTTCATGGATGACTTATCAATACTTGCGTTAATTAATTCTTGATCGATCTGAACTATCTATTACGGTAGAATAAAGGTAATAATTGGTGTTGGATTATCATTATTACAAAAAATAATCAGTTCAGATTAAAACATTGTCAAATATATATTCATGTCGCTGGAATATTTACCGAAGGTGTTAAATCGCCGAACAGGGGTGTGTCCCGATTTTTAATCAATTGATCGATTTCATTCATCTTGAAAAGATATAACTTGCGTGTCTTATGTATATTAATCAATTAGTAGCCAAGTGTGCAAGTGTTTTTTCAAAGCATAGGAGATCTCATCCTTTGAGTGTTAAGTAATTTAAAAGCAGGTCTTCCTGAATTAATAATTTTCGCTTTCCGATTAGTAAACGGGATCATGGGAAAACCCCAGATCTCACCGTGTGTAGACATGCAGCTTTATAAATATTTGAAAAACAAAAACCATTCCTATTTCTTTCCTATATGGTTGAAAATGCCAAAAAGGCTTTAGATTTTCCATCTTAATAAAACAAAAACAAATTAACTGCTTTATCTTTCAAGCTTACATGCAATTTTTTAATACATGTAAGCTTGAAAGATAGTTTGAAATAATGATATAAATTAATTTCAAATAATATACATATACATGATGGAGCTATAGATCAAAGAAAAAGGCTGAATTTTCTACTTGAATCTGCAAGTTCCAATGTTCACATGCATTAGACATTTTAATTGATTTGTTTATTATCATGCTTTTAAAGAAAAAAAATTACATTGATTTTAAACACATTTTGACCATCGTCTCAGTTTGTACATTACTTTTGTACATTGGGCGTTGACAGAGGTGTAAGCGAAATTTGCGTAACTCGACCTCTGGTGAGAGAATGCAAACTATTATGATGATGATGTATGAATTTATATGACATGAAACGTAATTAATTTCTTACTGAAAAAGGCAAAGAAATAATGGATAAAACATATCTTTATTTACATTATATACCAGCACATCCTGTCTGTAATTATTATTTGAAGAACGTTGTCAATACATTTCATGACGTCATGACGTTATAGGTTAACTAAATAGCTATAAACAATGCTATGTTTAGAAAACTATTATATGGAAACCGTAAAAGATATTTTCAAAAATGAAACTGTTTTGAAACAGGTTAATTCTCCAAATATTTCAATTAAAATTTCATTAAGTTTGAAAACAGGGCCGATTTTGCTGTTTACCGTACCCAGTTCTTGTAGGAATTGTCAATGTCTTAGCTGTACCTTTATACAATTACATTAATTAAAAGTTCATATTTACAAAGTACGAAGTCATTTTCATAGGTAGGGGTCATTACATTTTCTTGAATCTCCATAGGATAATTAGGACACCCACTTTTTTACAGACTTAATACCGGTTCATAGTCAGCGCATGTTTGTCTACTGTTCTCCTTTTAATGACAGTTGTATATTTATATTTATAAGCTTATGTTAAAAGGAGATCAATAGACAAACATGCGCTCATGGTTAAACAGAGAAAAAACTGTTTCTTCTTGTGCTCGCGTTCTCTGTTGTAAACGGTATACTTTGACCTGTTGAATATTATAATTCACCACGTGATTTCTAACCCCAGGTAACTTGTGAATACTACACGTCCGTCACGTGACGTGTAAGGTAGCACGCATTCTGCTAGAAGATATTATTTGTTTGAAGGACTCAATCCCTGGTCTCAATATTATCGGATTATTGGTTCTGTGTATTACTGATTAATCTACTTGTTAATCATTTTCGAACACGTAAATTCTTGACATCAGCCACTGGTTTACGATCATCAGTGGATACTTATACTGGTCAATATTATATGTTATATATTTTGAAACCTTTAAAAAATGGCAACACGCAGAGAGAGAGAGAGAGAGAGAGAGAGAGAGAGAGAGATATATTACAGAACCGCTACTCTAATTTTAGACCACTCATTACAATATTAGTTCCACCCTCCATGAATATTTATGAATCTTATCTTCAATCAAGGGCATAGAAGTCTAAATTCCAGATATTTGCAGAGCAGTAAGAGTAAGAAAACAACAAATTACTTTATTGCAATGCAGTTTAAAACCATTATGACAATAAATTTCTATTGGAAATTGACCAAACTCTATAAAAAATGACTTGAAGTAAAATTGAGCGAAGAATAAACGTAACAAGACTGACCAAAAAAGGACCCAAAATACGGTGTTATGTGTAGTCATCCTTTTCAAAAATCTCCTTCTCAAGAACCATTTGGCCAGGAAAGCTGAAACTTATGTGGAAGCATTCTCAGGTAGTGTAGATTCAAAGTTGTGAAAATCATGTCCCCCGGGGGTAGGGTTGGGCCACAATGGGGCGGTCGAATTTTTACATACGAATATATGAGCCGGTCCTATGATATCGCGGTAGTTAAATCATTTTGTCAAAAAATCTATCAATATGGAAATATTTCCAGAAACTAATGTTATTGTGAGTTTCCTCTATTATATACCTCAGTGATGTTCAGCGTGTCTCTGTTTACTATGTCTAAAAATATACCGACGTCAAATGTCAATTTCAGCACGTGCTACTATAGGTAAACAGAAATACTGCAATACCATAGAACCCGTGATATGATAGGAAACAAGTATACAAAGTAAATCTTTAAAAATCTTCCTCTCAGAAAATAATTAGCCAGGAAAGCTGAAACTTATGTGGAAGCATTCTCAGGTAGTGTAGATTCAAAGTTGTGAAAATCATGACCCCCGAAGGTAGGGTGGGGCCACAATAGGGGGGGTCAAATTTTTACAAAGGAATATATAGAGAAAATCTTTTAAAATCTTCTTCTCAGAAAGCAATCAGCCAGGAAAGCTTAAACTTATGTGGAAGCATCCTCGTGTAGTGTAGATTTAAAGTTGTGAAAATCATGACCCCCGGGGGTTGGGTGGGGCCAACATGGTGGGGGTCAAATTTTTACAAAGGAATATATAGAGTAAATCTTTTAAAATCTTCCTCTCAGAAAGCAATCAGCCAGGAAAGCTGAAACTTATGTGGAAGCATTCTCAGGTAGTGTAGTTTCAAAGTTGTGAAAATCATGACCCCCGGGGATAAGGTTGGGCCACAATGGGGGTTCGAATTTTTACATAGGAATATATAGTGTAAATCTTTTAAAATCCTCTTCTCAGAAACCAATCAGCCAGAAAAGCTGAAACTTGTGTGTAAGCATCTTCATGTAGTGTAGATTTAAAGTTTGTTCAAACCGTGATCCCCAGGGGTAGGGTGGGGCCATAATGGAGGGTCGAATTTTTACATAGGAATATATAGAGTAAATCTTTTAAAATCTTCTCAGTAACCAATCAGCCAGGAAAGCTGAAACTTATGTGGAAGCATCCTCGGGTAGTGTAGATTCAAGTTTGTTAAAACCATGATCCCCGGGGGCAGGGGATCATAGCTTTTCATTTTGCCTAGAAAAGCTGTAACTTTAGTGAAAGCAACCTCAGATAGTGTAGATTCAAATTCCTTTAAATCAAAATCTTGAGGAGTAGGGTGGAGCCACATTGCGGATCCAATTTTACAAAGGAAAACATTTCAATTATTCACAAAAACTGAAATTGAAAGACCACATTTCAGTTGATTTTTTTATGTTTTACTAAATGCCACATTGTTGAGAGCACCATTGAATAGATCATATTATTGCAGTATTTACTAGTATATTGGACAAGTGTACGTGGATAGCGGTTATGATTGACTCAAACATTGTACATGCTGTATAGGCTCAGTGGACCATGTACAATTATCCATTTAACATCTTTTAGAATGTTTTTTTTTTGTGTTGGTTTTGTTTTTTTGGTTTTTTTAATTTTAACTAATTAATTTAGATGGCAAAACACGGGGTTTTGACTTTGTTTGGGAATGATTTTCTTTGTCTTACAGGGGAAGTCACTGGGCAGCCTGTACAGAAACCCGCCAGGTATGAATCTTCTTCCTCCCCTAAAAATTCATCAGGATCACCATGTGCTGTTTAAAGTCCCTGTAAGTAAACAATTAAACTTTTGAACATACATTATAATAGATAACTTGCATGATTATTTTACCTCTGTATTTTTTATTTTGAAAAAATTACGACAAATAGACCTGCTAGACAAGTTTATTGTGAAAAAATTTTCATGCTATTTACCTGAATAGTCATTGAAACCATTCACAGGCAGCATTTGTTTTCCATCATGTTTAATCTCGGAACTTTACTGGTAATATCTAGATTGCTACATGTATGTCAAATTCAAAGTCTAATAACTCTAAGTTATATATATCAATAACAAACTTTGCATCACATACAAATAAAGTTTTCTCTGTTATAATACTGGTAGATTACCTGCTTACTGGCTATTTGAACAATAGCAAATTTATTGTCCCCCTTGTCAGCAACTGTTTGATAGTTTCCATCTTGTTTTTGGTGTTGCATTCCCTTAACAATGCTCCAAGATACAATTTGTAAGACAAAATGTCAAATCTCACATCAAATCATGAGAGATCCTATATTGATTGATTTTTCATTCAATATTTTATCATGATAGATTTTGTTGGTTTGCTGGATAGATATTGATGTTTCATCTTGTTGAGTGTCATCAGGGTGTATATACATGTATGTCTGGTTTCAGTACAAATACAATCCTAAAGAACGACCTATTCCTCATCCTTATCACTACTCGGATAAATGGGACAGCTATCATGTCAGGATGCCGTGCTCTAACCAGAGTGAATTCCCGGTCAACAACAAGGTATTTGTTCTTATTGACTACCTTTACAAAGTACTTATAGGTTCCCTTTACAAATTACTTAATGATACTTTCACAAGTTACTAGTAATTAAAAGCCCCCTTCAAATGATACTTATCAGTTTGCTTCACAAGGTACTTGTACACTTCCTTCACAAGGTAGTTGTATATTTCCTTCACAAGGTGCTTGTACAATTCCTTTACAAGGTAATTGTACTCTTCTTTCACACAATAGTTGTATACTTACTTTAAAAGGTAATTGTACACTTCTTTCACACAGTAGTTGTATACTTCCTTCAAAAGGTAATTGTACACTTCCCTCACAAGGTACTTGTACAATTCCTTTACAAGGTAATTCTACACTTCTTTAACATGGTAGTTGTATAATCCTTCCACAAGCTAATTGTACATTTCCTTCACAAGGTAATTGTACATTTTCTTTACAAGGTATTTGTACCTTCATACAGTAGTTTTATACTTACATCACAAGGTAATTGTACACTTTCCTAACAAGGTAATTGTACACTTCCCTCACAAGGTACTTGTACACTTCCTTCACAAGGTAATTGACATAAATTGTACATTTCCTTCACAAGGTATTTGTACATTTCCTTCACACAGTAGTTTTATACTTACATCACAAGTTAATTGTACACTTCCCTCACAAGGTAATAGTACATTTCCCTCACAAGGTAATTGTACACTTCCCTCACAAGGTAATTGAACACTTCCCTCACAAGGTAATTGTTCACTTCAAACACAAGGTACTTGTAGGTTCCATTCAAAAGGTACTGGTATGCTTTGCTTCCTTAACAGGGTAATAATAGGCCCCTTTTACACTGTACTTTAAATCAACCTTCATAAATGATATCAAAATTTCTTCAAAATACATTCCGGTCACCTTTTTAGCTCACCTGAGCCGAAGGCTCAAGTGAGCTTTTCTGATCAAAATTTGTTCGTCATCATTGTCATAAACTTTTCACATTTTCATCTTCTTCTACAAAACTACTTGTCCAATTTCAACCAAACTTGGCACAAAGCATTATCGGGTGAAGGGAATTTAAGTTTGTTTAAATGAAGGGCCACACCCTCTTTAAAGGGGAGAAAATTTCGATTTATTGAAAATATTTTGGTATTTTTCAAAAATCTTCTTCTCAAAAACCATTTGGCCAGAAAAGCTGAAACTTGTATGGAAGCATGTGTAGAAGTTTCCAGTATATGCTCACACAAATTAATTTTTAAAATGATAAAGCAATCATAAAAGCTACTGTGATGAACCTACAAGTGTTGTCCCAAAATTCTGTATACTGAGCACAAAAATAAAAATATATTCACTATAACTTTTGTTAGCATGTATTGTTCTGTGTCAAACAATACCTAAAATTCCGGTGCTGTGCTTAATTCGTTTTGTTAGAGAGTGACATAATTGGTAACAAAGTGTTTGGTTAGGAGAGGCAAAAGGGGATGTCAAAGATTTCCAGCTGTTAAATTTTTCACATCATTTTTGATACTATTTGATATCCACATGTCTGTCATCAAGTAACTGAAAAAAGCTGCTTGTCAAAGGAATTTTAGTCAACCTTTACATATTGATATTTCTTTGTATGTGTTTCATGATTTTTTGTCTTATTTATTCCCCTCCCCAGCTAAATTTTGTATTTTGTTGGTTGGGGGGGGGGGGGGGGGGGGGGGTGTGGGTTGGGGGGGGGGGGGGGGGTGGGGGGGGGGGTTGTAAATCAGTGATGTCCATTTGGCTGTGGATTTTGTACAAACCAGTTCCAAAAAACTGGTTCATAGATCTTTTTTTTTGAAAAATACTTTTATTCATGATATAAAGATGTGTACCTGCTTTTTTAGCTCACCTGAGCTGAAAGCTCAAGTGAGTTTTTCTGATCACTTTTTGTCTGTCGTCCATCGTCCATCTGTCCGTCTGTCCATCTGTCTGTAAACTTTTTATATTTTCGACTTCTTCTTCATAACCACTGGGCCAATTTCAACCAAACTTGACACAAAGCATCCTTAGGTGAAGAGGATTCAAGTTTGTTAAAATGAAGGGCCATGTCCTTTTTCAAAGGGAGATATTTAAGAATTATTGAAATTTGTTGGTGTTGCATTCTACTCCTGGGTAGGAGTAAGCAAGCTTGTGGGTTTTCCACTCCCATTAGTTAACCTTATTTGATAGTAAATAAATGAACAAGTTAGGATTAAAAGTATAACAATGATTTATTCAGGATGAAACAATGTTATGATCAGATGATATATATGTTGAAAATGTCACAAACTCCCACAGTCAAAAATCCTCCCACATCCCAAAAAAAAAAATTCTACATGTACATTAACAAATAATTAAAATAGCTACTGGTACTTATTTAAAACCCTACAGATGTCTAATAAATACTTAGTAAATTCTCTTTCCCATTTTCCCAATGATGGGCCTCGCGTTTCCAATCATTATGTAATAATCCTAAATAGAACCTCCCACTTTACGTATGGGCTTCCCATAGGGGCTTGGGCATCCCACAAGGGTATCTCAGCTTTATTATGTAATAACTTAAATAATAATAGTTACCCAGCGAACTGGCTGATCTTCTGCCATAATTCATCTTCGCTAGCCAAGGGTTTCTGATCCGCACCACCCCCCACGAACCCTTGGCATATCGTGCTATTAAAATTCAGGATTCTTTTTTCGTCATGTGATCTCCCAGCCTATTTATAAATCAGTGAAATGTTGATAGATGCCCTACTTTATCATCACAGGTGCAGTAATGGCAGCCTTCATAGACATTGATATTGACAAGTTGAAAGAACATTTTAATGCCCAGTGTATTCAATACTGTAGATTCCTAATTAAACACGAGGAATTAATATCCGCGTAAAATCGCGAGAAGCACCGTTCGCGGATTTTAAAATCTCGCCATTATTTTCTGAGAGTTAAAAACTATAAGATATGTAGATAAAAGTTCCGCGTTCGCGATTTTATATTCTCGCGATTTGACTCAAAACAGCGGGATCGCGAAATTAAGTACTCGCGTAATATAAGGAATTTACAGTAAATAGGAATAATGTGAAATGTTACATACAGATCGAATTCATTTGAAGGTGTAAGACTGTGAGTGGTAAATCCATAATATATGAGTGCATGCCTCTAGTGATACATAATCAAGTGCACTTGTTATTGCACCATTGCCTGCTACAGTTCTAGGAAGGCGCAAACAGAAAGACTAGAAAAATAAGGGTTATAAGCGATTCATGTTGGAGACACTCGTAAACAGTATGAAAACATTGTCGATTAAATCAGATATGTTTTGCATTTTTTGATTGGTCGAACGGTTTCAGTAAACAACAATCAAAATCAAGGAAAAAAATCCTGACTTTTAATAGCATGATATGCCAAGGGTTCGTGAGAAGCAGTGCGGATCAAAAACCCTTGGCTAGCGAAGATGCCATAATTGGGCCTGAAGTGACTACTATTTAATTATTCTGAGATGATCGGCACTCGAGTCCGAAATGAGTCATCGACTGATCAATAGCAGACAATGTAGGGTATATATACCCTTTCGTACCCCTAGGTAACCTCAATTAGCCAATTGCTGAACCGAAATGGCGCTACGCCACTTCTGAAATAAACAGACCGGGGAAAGTGCACGCGGTGAAGTTCTTGAATGGAATATAAGTTATATCTACTAAAAACTGGGATTAAATTTACAAAATACGATGAGTACAAGTAGCTTTTATACTATAACAATGATACAAGCAATGACATTTGTATGTTCAATGATAAAATGTGATAAATGATTACAAACATACAATGGAGGATCGAGGCCATTTGGACCCGATGTTAAAACATGACTTCAAATGACATTATTATGAAAAAGATACAAAGTATGCATATAAACAATTGATATGGGATGAAAGAATGACAATACGTTCAAACATGATAATAAATAACAACGATTGATGAATAATGATGGGAAGTTTTTACATAGGAATATA
>WFKH01007768.1:5633076-5646039 GCA_016163765.1 Magallana hongkongensis | reverse complement strand
AGGTAGTAGCAATACAATATAGGTAGTAGCAATACAATATAGGTAGTAGCAATACAACATAGGTAGTAGCAATACAATACTTGTCAAACAACTAGATTGTTGACCTCACCATACTTTGTAGAAAGTTTTTTATTTCTCTTGTGCATGGACTTGAGGGGTAAATTTTGAGATCTATTACCTTGCAAAAAAATTCAAATATTGGTAAAAGTAACATACAGTACAGCACTCATTATTCAAGTGCTTGAATCATGGTTAATCCAAACCATACAAAGCAATGGGAATACCATATGTCTTTCACAGTACAGCACACCAGCAACCATTGTGAATCCTTCTAACATAATTAGTTGACTCAAGTTTCCAATCCTTTCACCAGGTAGTGCAGCATAGTGCATATATATCTAACCAGTCTAAAATTTACCTGTACTTAAGCCATTATGGAACTCAACTGTACAACTATACTGTAGATATATAATGTTTTACACATTTATAACCTGTAAACATTTATTTGGCAGCCCATTCCTTTGTTGAAGAGGGAGAAGAATAAGAGCATCACCCTATCCCAAGAGCAGATTGCCTGCCTCTTAGCGAACGCCTTCCTCTGCACCTTTCCAAGAAGGAATGCTCGAGGAAAGTCTGCAGAATATTATAATTATCCTTCAATCAATTTCAATAGGTGAAGATTTTTGGTGTTCTAACAATTTTACACTATTTGAAGTGTTAGAATGTATGAAATACTAGTTCACTGTATTCTCAAATTACAAGACATCAAACATTAAGCAACCAAAGATATTTTGTTATAGAGTTGGTGTATTTATGTGTCGGTTGGAGGAAACAATTTCAACTACACAGGTACAGAGGTTTATTGACTAAATAGCCAAACATTGTAATGATGGTATTGTCTTTCTACTTCAGTCTGTATGATGGAGATCCACGTTATCAAGAAGTGAAATTAGAAAAGTTAAAGTGCATCTTTCATTACTTTAAAAGAGTCACCACAGCGAGTAAGTAGCCTTATTGATGTGAAAGCTCTACAATACTGATCAATTGCCAACTGTAATCAATTTGATCACATCACTCTAAATGTAAATATGTCATCTATTTCCTAACAATAGTTCTCTGTATCACAAAGTCCAATATAAGTGGAATTTTAGCACAACCTGAAACAGTCTTGCTAATTATGTAAAAAAAAAAATTATGCATGAAAAATTCTTTAAAAATGGGCAAGAAACATATGCAGAATTGTTTTCTAATTTCTCTACAAATCAATATTATTGAATTATAACATGTACCCTAGATTCATGCACTAAAGTATTACTGCTTTGTCAAGCATCTTTCAAACCACTGAATATGATGTTGCGCTTGACTGTGTTATAATTTAAAATAATAATTGCCAAAATGCTAAACTGTGTAATGTAATGAAGTTTCATCTGTTTTATGTTCAGTGCCAACAGGGGTTGTGACGTTTACACGACAATGTGTGGAAAAGTTTCCTGACTGGAAAAACCTGGGGGACACTCTGACGGACATTCATGTGTCTGCTGAGGGGACCATTGAAGATGACGGGGACGGGCTGTTACAGGTAATTACATCAACAACACCATTGTACAGGAAATAAATTACATCCCACCACTTCATAGGTAATTATCAAACAACCACACCACAGTCCAGGTAAAAACACGACAAACACACCACGATACAGGTAATAACACAACAACCACATCACAAAACATGTAATAACCACATGCACAACACAGCTAATAACACAACAACCACATTACAATACAGGTAATAACACAACAACCACATCACAATACAGGTAATAACACAACAACCACACTGCCACACAGATAATAACACAACAATCACACCACCACACAGGTAATACACTGTAACAACAACCACACCAAAACACAAGTAATAATCTAGTAACTACATCATGACAACTTTTTAAGTAATAACTATGGAACCACAACAGTGTGACCTACTTGATCGATGTGTACTGATTCTTGCACTGTGTTACAGGTGGACTTTGCCAACAAGTACATGGGGGGAGGGGTTTTGGGGATGGGGGCGGTGCAGGAGGAGATCAGGTTCCTGATTTGTCCAGAGATGATTGTGACTCGATTATTTACTGAGTGTCTGGAGAAAAACGAAAGTCTGATAATGAAAGGTGAGATACTGTCAAAAAACAATCGAAGGTCAGATACTATTAATATAAATGTATCAGTATATTTATTCTTTTGTCTTGTACTACATGCATTAGGATATTATGCTATTAATCATGACTAGGAAACTCTAAAGTCAAATATAGTGAAAATCTTGCATTGTATTCTTAAGGCTGTGAAAGATTCAGTAACTACTCTGGATATGCTGGTAAATTTAAATGGGCTGGAGATTTTGTGGACAAAACTTTAAGGTATAAAAGGAAAACACTTGTGTAAAGTACTAAACTCATTTATAACATACGATTTGATCAGATCTATTTAGCACTGATATTGTTGATAAGATTTGATGCGGTGTTTCCCCAATGACACATTACAGGGACCAGTGGGGGAGACTGTTTACAGATGTGGTGGCCATTGATGCCTTGATTATCAGGGAGTACAGCCACCAGTTCAAGATGGGGTCCGTCCTTCGGGAAATCAACAAGGTCAGGTCATGAATAATGAACTATTTATAGAAATAATTAGGTCAGGTCATGAACTACAGTTGTATTTATAGAAATGATTGTATCTCCGAATGTAATGTCAGAGTGTAAATTCAAAGTGATTTTACAATGTTTGAACATAGTGAATTTGAAGATCATACTATGAAGACATTCAGTGAGTCAATGTATCATATATTAATCATTGCAGGCATACAGTGGATTCTTTGTATCTCACCATAACTTGGTCAGCCAGTCACCTCTCCCCGCCGTGTGTACAGGGAACTGGGGGTGTGGAGCTTTTGGAGGAGACAAGAGACTCAAAGGTTCAACTATTATCTTATAGCTCTGTCTTATACAGTATAAGACACAACATTGGTTAGTTATTGGTTACCATCTGTAAAGTTTCTATCTGTTTACTATGGACAACTGCATGACCTTCAAATTCCGATCCTGATTTCCTATCTGATTCATTTAAACATTCTGTTTAACAGAGATCAGGATTGTGTGACGAGATGATAGATACCATGTATTCTTTATATTCTTAGATTACTCTAACTTCACCATGTCTTTGTAATAATAATAAATAACTAATAAATATAGAAGATAAAATTCTGATATACAGTATTTGTACCAACATGGCAATGACCACGACTTTGTTTATTTACAGCTCTGATCCAGTTAATAGCAGCCACACAGGCAAGGAGGGAAGTGTGTTACTTTACATTTGATGACTCAGTTCTGCGAGATGAGCTTTACGACATTCACGTCTACCTGACCAAAACCAACCCTATGGGAATAGGTACATGAAATTATGTTCCCCACAGAAAGGTCACATGCAATAGTCAATTTACTATCCCTTTTTATTTTGCCCGACATGTGAATAATACTCAGTACATGTCCGTACTGGTGAGTTTAGCACCAATGTGTCAAAATATGCGTGTAATTCAATTTAGACTGTCTATATTACAGGAAATATCCTGACGCTGATTGAACAATATGGAAAGAAGATAACAGACTCCAAACAGTTCAAGAGGACAACAAACTTGTTTCAGTACATACCGCAGGTGTTTGATGGAACGCTGGAGAACACGGATAGTGAGCCAGAGAGTCCAGGGTTTTCTCGTTCGGACAGCCGAGAAATGCAGTACCAGGGGGCCAGCGGGGAAGATGATTTAGATGGACATTCCAATGAAGCAGGGAAATCCACCATTCACAAATCAGATTCACTGAACTACAAAGCCCACACTCCTTAAAAAAGGAGAGTTGTTCATCTGCAATTTCTGGGGAGTTTCTGAGATTAAAACTGTCCCTTGTGATTATTTTGATTCAAACATGTACTGTGAAGTTCTCTGTTTGATGGGCAGCAGAACCCAGATTTATGTGACTCGACTGAAGCACAGTCTGTCTAGTTGTAACGAGCTGATTCTGATGGCCTGGACATAGAGTAGAAAGATTTTATCTCTCAGTACAGACAGTAAAATAGTCCATTGTTTGTGTTGTGTAGTAAATTAAAATATTGTATATGTATAAGACAATAATTTTCGTCATTTTCATTGGCTGAAAGTACACCACGTGACATTCGTTCTTTCACGATATAGACACGAAAGCGCGTCCACGGAATATGATATCGCACAACTCGATAGTATCAACAAAAATAGGTATAAATGTAAAGACAATTTACCAACGGAAATTATTAAATACAGAATATTAAAAATAATATGCAAAATGTTCTTCAATCATAATCCGTTTATCTATACTACAGTAATCTCTAATTTTTGTTGTTTAAAATCTGTTATTGAAAACCTACTATCTGTTCACTTTGTGCGTCATCAAGAGGCAGATGACGTCATAGTAAGCTATTTAGCGAGATCGGCCTCTCGCTTTTTTTTCAATGTGATGACGGTAGTGATTATTAAAATAGGGATAGCTTGAATTCGTAATTAATGCGTTAAGCATTTCAAAGGGTTGCAGATTATTGTAACATCGTAATGTACAATTCATTAACTTTTTTGTATTTATAAACGAACTTCATGCCTAACTGGACTGCAAGTGATTATATAATATAACTATTATGAACTTCATTGCACGGTCGATATGTGGTTATATGGACCCATGTCAAGTGATATCGACCGAAGTCTTCGGTCGATATCACTTGACATGGGTCAACCTACAATGAAGTCCATGATTGTATAGTATTCCCTTGATTACAGATTCTTACATGTATTTTTAACTGGGTTTTCCAACGGAAAAAAAATCCGGTTATTGAAATGGTGAAAATGGCGGGTGAGCGCGGGCGGCTGCCAAAAGGGTACCCTTATTGTACGGATAACTCCTCCTACAGTTTTCAAGATAGGAAGTTGTTCTTTTGCAGATCAATTTTTCATATATCAGAGGTGTGCATATTGCTAGGATTTTGATTTCTGATAATTAATGAAAAAAATACCAGCTTTTGAACTTGGTCATTTTTCGACAAAATATTGCATATAGGGTACCCTTATTGTACGGATAACTCCTCCTACAGTTTTCAAGATAGGGAGTTGTTCTTTTGCAGATCAATTGTACATATATCAGAGGTGTGCATATTGCTAGGATTTTGATTTCTGGTAATTTATGATAAAAATACCAGCTTTTGAACTTAGTCATTTTTCGACAAAATATTGCATATAGGGTACCCCTATTGTACGGATAACTCCTCCTACATTTTTCAAGATAGGAAGTTGTTCTTTTGCAGATCAATTGTACATATGTCAGAGGTGTGCATATTGCTAGGATTTTGATTTCTGATAATTTATGAAAAAAATACCAGCTTTTGAACTTAGTCATTTTTCGACAAAATATTGCATATAGGGTACCCTTATTGTACGGATAACTCCTCCTACAGTTTTCAAGATGGGAAGTTGTTCTTTTGCAGATCAATTGTACATATATCAGAGGTGTGCATATTGCTAGGATATTGATTTTTGGTAATTTATGAAAAAAATACCACCTTTTGAACTTAGTCATTTTTTGGGCAAAATATTGCATATGGGTACTCCATTTCTTTGGATACGGTAGGTAGTGTTTATCAATTCAGGGTTGACATGGATTATGGATACAATTCACATAAAGAAAACCCGGTTTGCTGTCACATTGACAGCTTTTCACTTGTTTAAACTCACAATCTGGTATACATGTATTTTTGTTTACATCAGTATATTTTTTTCATTGTATGCAATACATTTTTGTGACTCTATTGAAAGTTAAAATTCAGATATTCATGACCACTCCCTGCATTATCTGATGTCAGAAAACTTCTCTTATTGATATTAAATAAATCTATACAAATGATTGAAGAAATTTACAGGGAGTATCTATCTTTTCTTGCATTGAAATTTACTGCTAAGTTTGAAGTGAAGATAAATCTTGTACATACACAGACTTAATAAAACTATGAGGATACATGTATAAAGATAACCAATACATGTATTACATGTAAATGGTTTTCACAAACACCACGGATATGCTCTGTCACTTGGGGGAGTTTGGTTACCCTTGGTTACACATAATACATCAGAGTCCATATGTTTCTTGAAACGGTTTTAATTGTTTGACCTTCAGGATGGTTTACTGTAACAAGTCAAATATTCAAATAAAATCTTGTGTTTAAAATACTTTATTGTTTAGTACTTCAGCATTATAATAATAACATGTTTTAATTAGTATTTTTTTTTCAAGGATATATATACAATCAATCATTTTACTCACCAGGCATTGTGAATTAGTGATGCAAGTATAAAAGAAAACTTGTGAACAGTAAAATTTAATAATGCATTCTGCATCACAACCGTAGCTCTCAAGACACAGAAAAAGTCCGATGGAAGACAACCTTTGACTATACATTGTACACAACTGACAATTTTTTAAATATCTGTTAGTAAGGGAAACCTTTAAAAATGACAATTTTCACTGAAAATTAATTGTTAGCAAAACATCTACATGTAGACACCTTATCATAACAATTTAAGAATCTTTTTATTTTGATTCCACAATGTATTTTTTTTAAATAAAAAGTATAAAAAATGATCAAATATTGGCTATTTACAAAATCACAGAACATGTGACAATAATATATAACAAACATAATTTTTTCAAAAGAACAGTGAAAATACATGTAGAGTATGTCTGACAAAGATTCCACATTTTCTTCCTCTCAACATTTAGCTATCTTTATTTCATTCTTTTCTCAGATTGTCAATCTGCTTTCTTTAACAAGAAAACATCATTTCACTAACCAAATACACCACTCACAAAGTATTCTGGAATACTGTAAGGTAATGAAAAAGGAAACAAAGCTTCAAAATTGAACTTTCCTAAGCAAGAAATGGATAGAGTTGAAAAGAGTCAAAATGTCTGTCATCACTGGCTAACTGACTAGACAAACTTCACCAAAGCAAGTACTGTCATAATTTATGATGTCTTTTCTTTTCCTAACATGTCTCCATTAATATCTTGAATTGGGGGAGACTTGTATCTCAATTTTCTTGTATCACAAATTCTAATTTCAACTACTACATGTATACCCTGCTGTTCTAACTTGTTTTGGTTAGAAAACATGGTGCATGTAAATTGGGCAGACAAATGAGGAAAGTGGATTTGATGGTTACAAAGACACAAAACAAAAATATCTTTTTTCATATGCAACTTGTCAAATCAAAGTCCTGATATAAAAATAAATCTTAATAATGAATCTTAATATTAACATTAGTAACCCAATGACCAACAGGTATGCTTTAGAAACAGGTACAATTTCGTTGTTTTTAGTCAATGTTGAACCTTGCCATTGTCAATGTAAGTGTTTGCACTCTATAACATCGAAGTGATCAGTACTAAATAAGCTGTACAACTTGGTGAGTGTACAGCAAATGATGGCGATGATGAAGAACACTGCTCAACAGTAGGTAATATAATAACCTCCCAAAACAAGACACTTTGCAGGAAAACTCCATTACAAAAATCAATGTCAGGAGAAGAATATACAACACAATCATTTTTTTCAACTCCAGATAAGAGTATTTGAAGACTGTTTTAAAATTACCCTATCAATGACAATTATCCAACTAACATGGTTTTTTTTTATTATGCAAAAAAATGCATTGCACATTATTGATACAGATGTCCCCACTGATAGAAATTATAAATAAAATCCTGGAAATCAAAAGCTTGGCTTCTTTGTGTACAAGTTATGATGTATAGAGACAGAGAAGAAGCATTAGTTCTGAATCACAACCTTTGACATTACTGTGAAGTTCGTTAAAAACTGTAAGCATGTTAAAATTCTGAGATTCATTATCCTGAGAGAAAATTCCAAAAGAAAATTTCAACACAGAGGGCACTGGTTCAGACACAGAGGGCGCTGTTTCAGACACAGATGGTGCTGGTTCAGATTCAAACAATGGTGCTGTTCCAGACACAGAGTGTGATGGCCCAAAGCCATGATTGGTTAAAAATCTTAAAATGTCAGTGACAATAAAAAAAGAATACCATCACAACAATCTGGGGGTACTGGAATTCAAGTACATACAAAAGACACTCATAGTGAGGAATTGTCTGACTTTAGCACTGTGGTTAGAATAAAGCTTGATCAGTTATACAAAGTAATCATACAAATGAGTATAAATGAAATGAGCAAAAAAATTACAATCATAATCTTAAATAATATTCAAACCAAAACTAAACAACACATTTATATAATAATAAGGGAAATTGACTACAATGTCAACATCCACTGCATTGACAGGGCATTAAAAAGCAACAACAAAAAATTCTAAAAACCATGAACATACTTTGAAGCTGCACCTGAATCTGTTTCTCCAAACACTGATTCCAGTGTGCATGACCTCAAAACTAACACACCTTACTGTGAACAAATCTTACTGCTGCTGTTTTCATTATATGTATTCAAACTGACCCTGTGGTAAAGTTTAAAGATGTAAAAAATAACAACAGAAACAACCTTTTATGAAAGAAGCTCTCTTGAGCCAGCAATTCAGGTAATCTATATCTAAATTTTATCCAAAATTAGGATTAAAATATTTTACATTCATTTTGTACATACCGTGGACTAGTCCAGTAATTTCAACACAACACTTTACAGTATGTTTTTTTGCATAGATTTATATTAATGTTCTGGTTAAAATTTGTTAACAATGATATTTATATATTTATCTCACTGGTTAAACAGTCAATAAAAGCAACACTGGGCTCTGTATGGCCATTAAACAAATTGTAGAAGAGACAGAAAAGTGAGTACATTTAGGTGCAGCTGCACTAGTGTGTAATCTTTTATAAAATTGATCAATACAAGCTAAAAATATGAAACTTGACAACACTGAAGGAATTCACTTATGTCATCCGAGAATTCTACCAAGCTTCACATCTCTAACATGCAGTGCTTCAGAAAATACTACTGTAATACTGGTTTTAAAAATTCTGCCAAGCTTAGGTTTTGAAACTTGTTAAAATAAAAATATTCACATTTTACTAGAAATTCTAATTTTCTACAAAAGTTGCAATTTTAAAAGGATTGGAGTCATTGTCCACTATTGCCATCATAATTGAGTACCAGTACATTAAAAAGCAGGCATGACAACCATCAAAACATAATTTGAGTATTCTAAAAATTGTGATTTCATTCGTTACAGCAAAATAATCTTTTCATTCAGAGATATATGGAATAATCAGTCAACAATGCGTAACTTGGGTAGAGTCTATAGTGGGTCACTCAATTTCATATCGCCGTGGAAACCCTCCTGGGTGATACTGTAAAATAAAAAAAAATGTTCAGAAGAACCATACTCTGAGAAAGTCGGCTAAACATGCAAACACCCCCTCTATGCTTTCTCTCCTTATTATCACTCATATTTCAAGACATTAATTAATATTTTATATTGTTCCCCCACGAAGTCATCTGATAATGTTCTGTTCAGAAATGTCACTGTTTCATGCAATGAATTAGCAACATCACCAGCATACATGTTAGATAATTAGATCCCACTCCGTCTAGCACTTGTTTAATGGAGTCAGCAGACCCTGGAGTCACACTCCAGACATCTACTCACTCTTTACAGCAGATATTTCCTTGACGCGTGATTCCATTTGATCTTTTACAGACATTGTAGCTCTCTCTCAAAAATTACCCAGTTAGATCCAATGCAACATTAGACAAGACAGCACTTTTACTCTTAACTCCAAAACTTAATGTTAATACACAACAAATCAAAAGCACTCTATTTATTTTCAATGAACAATTTAATGTACACATACACTTATTCTTTATTTCTACTTACACTGTAATATATGCCCTATTTGAACAGAATTTTTAATGTCAGTGAAAAAGAACATAGCATTAGAACTTTAACATGAAAAATCCCCACCACCATTTTAAACCCAGAACAAACTACCTCAACCAATACATCTCTTGTAAGTCGCCATGGTTACTTACAGCAGGGGGTGGGGAGTCATTCATGGGAACCCTCTCCTCAGATTGCAGTTCATCAGCACTCCTACAAATCAGAGAAATGGAAAACATTAACCCGATACAACTGGCCACTAGAATTCAGTCATTTAATGGCATCCATATTTGTGAGCCATTTTTCATAAATCTACCTTGACCTACATGTATCTGAGGTCAGCTTACCTGCGGAGATCCCGGTAGTATTCCAGTGTGCAGCTCTCTCGGGCCCCACCCCTCCCCTCAGCCTCCATGGTGCCATAACCGTTATAGGGAGGGGGGCGGTGACAGAAGGGGTCAGAATCATCCACTGGGCGGTAACCTCTCCTGAAAAACATCCTCGTACATTTTACTTGTGTTCTATTATAACAGGTCAAATTAAGCAGAATCAAATATCAATATAGAACAGAAGCAGCTTACTTGAGCCCTGTCAGGTACCACACCCTAGGCAGCAAACACTGGACGATAATCATACAAAGCCCAGCAAAGGGCAACATCAGAAGCAGGAGGGCCACTCCAACTCTACAACATTAATAAAGCCAATCATAAGCTATAAACTACCAGGCCAGGTACTTTATGAACACAACCTGATCATCATTATGGTACATATTTATTTGTCCTTACAATGCAGTCTCACAGACCCCTTCCACTGCCTTTGTGTAATCCTTATGAAGAGTGCGGCAGTCCAGCAACTCACCAAGAGAAGTCACATTCCCAAAGGCATAGTCCACGTGTAGCCTCATGTACAGTATAGGCTTGCTCATCTAAAAAACACAGCAACCAATGAAAAAAAAAGTCCTCCTCAGTTTATGTTGTACAGAATTGCAGAAAATTCTACAGACCTGTTCCAAACGGATGAACTTGATGCTTTCATTGAGGAATTTATCAAGTGTTGAGTTAGCCTTTGATACTTCATTGACAGCATCTTGAATTTCCTGATAGAAATCATAAAGATAGTACATGTATTATCATGAATTACATATTGTAAAGTATGTTGCAAAATGCAGCAGTCATACACATTTGGTCAGAGAAGGGGCAAGAAGACACATTCAGATATGGACCAGCTCCAAAAACCTTAACCTTTTTGCTCATCTATGATAGGTCATATACAGCAGCTGATTTCACTAGGGAAGAAATTCTGGATTAAATTCACAGTAATATATGAAATCTATATATGATAATTGCTTACCTGTTTAAATATGGGAGGAATTCCTTTGCCGACCTGACACTGAGAATATTCCTTGATCACATCTTAAGAACAAAATTAGATTTATAATTAAAAAGTTATGACACCCTGACCTATTCAACAGTAGTTACAAAAGCTAATTCTCATCATAATTCAATCCTTGCTTGGTACACAACACAAAGTTCATGTCTAAGAAATTCACACAAAGTATCAAACCCAGTTTAAACTTCAATGACATAAATTCAGTGTCTGGTTTTATCAGCATTCTCACCTTTCTGGACTTCATTTTCTCCCAGGGACTCCACAAAAGTGTCTGGGTCAAAGCACAAGTCAGACATCCCCTGTGAGAAAATAGCAGTACAAAACTAGGTCATGAAACCAGTAATCTGTGTCATTAGCATCACTAAGCTCTTGTCATATTTATGAAACAATTCTAATCAAGAAATGAAATCAGGAGAAGTATATTTTTAGTTTAATGTCGGCAGTTTGTCCATGGTTAACCTAGGGCTTTACTCTGAAGTCATTTCCTCAATAAATACAAATACCTTCATTTAAAATAGTTTGAGAAAGAAGAGGTTAAGAATTGAAAATAGCACTGTTAAAGAAATAAATTCAAGTTATGCTGTGAATGAATCTTTTTATGATGTAAATTTTCACATTCATTTATATCAATCAGAATCCAAATGAGAAAATTCCAAATTACTGAAACATGCATGTTAAAACTCTTGGGATTCTGAGAGAAACTAAAACATGGATATTAAACACTTGTCTGTAAACAGGTTAATATAGAGACTATTGTCTATCCCTTATATTGTCTCATAACCTAATGACTTCTGTCTGTCCCTTATACTGTTTACTTTATATTCGTCTTAAGTGAATGTTGTCTATCCCTTATACTGTATTACTGCCTACCCCTTATACTGACTACTGTCTACCCCTTATAGTGGCTATCATCTACCACTTATATTGACTACTGTCTTCCCTTCATACTGGCTACTGTCTAATCCTTATACTGGCTACTGTCTACCCCTTATACTGGCTACTATCTAATCCTTGTACTGGCTACTATCTACTCCTTATACTGGCTACAGTCTACCCCTTATACTGACTACTGTCTACCCCTTATACTGGCTACTGTCTACTCCTTATATTGACTACTGTCTACCCCTTATACTGGCTACTGTCTAACATTATACTATCTACAGTCTATCCCTTATTCTAACTACTATCTACAACTTAAATTGACTTCTGTCTTCCCTCCATACAGGCTACTGTCTTCTCCTTATACTGGCTACTATCTACCCCTTGTATTGGCTACTGTCTAATTCTTATACTGGCTACTGTCTAATCCTTATACTGACTACTGTCTATCCCTTATAGTGGCTACTGTCTACCCATTATATTGACTTCTGTCTTCCCTTCATACTGGCTACTGTTTACCCCTTATACTGGCTACTGTCTACCATTATACTAACTACAGTCTACTCCTTATACTGGCTACTGTCTACCTCTTACACTGGCTACTGTCTAATCCTTAAATGGCTACTGTCTAATCCTTATACTGATTATTGTCTACCCCTAATAGTAGCTACTGTCTACCACTTATATTGACTACTGTCTTCCCTTCATACTGGCTACTGT
>WFKH01007768.1:5612927-5630996 GCA_016163765.1 Magallana hongkongensis | reverse complement strand
AACATTCCATAAAAACCCTCAATGACATCTATCAAACTACCCACCCCCATAGAGCAGTTTGAAATAGTTTGCCTTCACCAACATCCATTAAACTGGACAACTCACGTTCAAATTTAGTTTGACCATTAGAAAATTCTCATTTAAGCATATTAAGGTGAACATGAGAATGCAGGTATCTTTTTCCTATTCATAAGAATTTTGCATCTATTTAATTATAATTTATTTAGGAAAACAATCATAGGAATTATTTATCAAGTAAAATAATTTAGAAATGGAAATTGATGCCCTATGCATTATCCTCCTTACCGGTAAATCTTAATTCAAAATCATTTACGTTTGCATATTTATCATATTATGTAAAATTTGAGTACATTTTTACAATTCTATTCTATTAAAGCAGTCATTGATATTTCATAGCTGATCATTAAAATTGTATCATGATGAATAATATCATATCATTACAACACAGTTGTTTAAAGTACCCACTATAAACTACTACATTCAGACAATCCGATTCACAAAAAAGATTCATTTTAAGACTCACCCAACACCATCTTTTTTTTGGAGATGTGTTGCATTTGAGGTGAAGACTCATACTTAATTTCTTAAAACTTGTGTCTAAACCTTTAATATACAATAAAATATGTAAACTCAACGAGCTGCCTGTATTACCTGATAAACTCTACATCCACCGCCTGTTTGGAAAACTTCTGCAGGAGAAGACTAGGCAAGTTGGACTTGACACTGTCTATATCACTCTTTGTTTTCTTGGCATGGTCTTCTATCTGGTTTAGGAAGGGGGAGAGAGTTTGATTGGCGGTCGGATTACCTAATTTGCTAAGTAACTCTTTCAATGCCTGCACCCCGGCTGGTCCACTGAATTCATCAACCACATCATCGAGCGTATCTAGCTACAATAGAAAGAAAACTTACAGTCAGTCATACATACAACATCTACCTTTATACCATTATTGATTCACAACCACTTCTTTATTTCCCAATTAACCAGTGATAAACTGGTTCCTGACAACTATAAATTTTCACAACCAATCATATGTTTAAGATTTTATTTTAAATGCAAGACACATTAACGAACTGGTTTACAGCTAGAAAAGTTTGTGATTATGAGACTCTCTTAAAAACTGTGAAATTTTCAGGCACACAAAGAAAAGTTGGTTTACATATTCTAAGAAATTGGTTTGGTGTTTATATTTAAAGGTTCTCAAACATCAGTTAGTCGCATGTACTAATGATCTCAAAGATCTTAAAAACCATCAGATATTCTAAATAATAATTTTATAGAAAATGTAATCTGATTGGTTCTGAAAAGTCACATTACAGGTCAATATAACTAAATATTCCCTGTCATATTTGTCATACTTTCTTATCATATTGATTTCCTTCGAGAATGTCAACATTTTCCAACAAGAATTATTGTTTGTTGAACTCAAACTCTAATGAGCAGCAGACATCACAATTTTAAATAGCACATCAGCCTGCAAATGGGGACTTATTCATTCTTGTATACCATAAAACTGTTTTAAATCAATAAGAATTCAATGATGAGAAAAGAGAAAATTTACATAATAATGTTTGTAAACAGTTCCTCTTTTTTCAACGAATCTGGCAAAGTGTTACTTTGAACCAAACATCATTAGTTCAGTTGCTCATTGTGCATTGTGTAAGTAGATTTAACACCCTAAGAAAAAACAAATTTCCCTTCAGTTAACTGTCCTAAGGAAATATGATTCTTCTTGTTGAAATGAATCGGAACATTCATGCAATAAACATATATTATGCCAAAATAAGATATAAACTTACTGTAACTGAGATTTCTCCCAGAGTTTGGTTTGCATCATCCAAGGAATTGAAGAACTCCTTTGCTCCTTTACCAACTTGTTCATTGCCAAAGAATCCCACAGCCACTCCACCTCTGTAATCAAATCAACAAACATTTTGTCCCCATCTACTACCTGACAATCAATATGGAAAGTTTAACTTGGACCTAATTGAGATGTCTTAATATAACTTACATTTAACATTACATGTACCTAGTAATGTGTAATGCATATACACAAAGGAATTTAGTAAATTATAAATCTGTCAGACTTACATGGAAAAAATGATGAAGATTGCCACTAATATTCGGATACATGTGGTTCGTTGTGCCTTCTGAGGCTTCTTCTTCGCACACTGCACACACAGACAGCAGGAAGCCAGAAACAGAATCACCAGAATAAAGGCCACAGGGGCTGCTCCCCATAAAATTAAGGACTGTTGAGTTAGAAAACAAACAATCATAGAGTTCATAACACAATATTAATACAGTTATGTGATGGGCACATACATCATTGCTATTGTATATTAACCATTAACAAACTGTTAGCATTATCAATAATTCTATTTGAAACTGATGTGGCATTTCAAACTGAAAGTAATATGTTTCAGCACTCTACGAATCACTGTAAACTGAAAAAATAAATCAAATATCAAATACTTTAAAAAATGATATTTTACAGTGACCATTTTTACCTCTTGATAACTTCTGTTTTCTGGTTCAAAAGTAGAGTTTGTCTCTTGGAAAGAGAAGTCCAAGTGTGGAAACTCGTGCAATATTTTAACATACCAAATATCTCGATACGAATTCATTTCTAAGCCGTAATATATCAAAATGTATCTATATATCAGTTCCTTTAAAATTGTAAAGGAGTTTTTCAGTCACATTCTAGCTGCGAAATCGGTAAATTAATCCTTTGGAATGTGCGCTTTGAACAAATCAGGATTGTCATTCGCCATTTTGTTCTCACGTGACGCGTAATGCCTTTTTACGACAAATATGCTTTATTATACACCTTTACGTTCCTTATTTCACAAATTTATTGATTAATAGATTAAGTGCAAATTTTATCGATATATCTGATGCATGGTAACTGTTTGATTATTTGTCCCTCTGTAGTAGGCAAGCCCCGTGGTTGAGTCATGTGTGACGTCAGCGGGTTTCCCTCACACTTCGCAGGATCATTGCAACAAGCAGTACGTGACATCCAGGGGTTGTGAAATTGCAGAAATTATCTAACTGTGCAAAAATAATGATGCTTTAGCGGTCCAGTAGCTGATAGTACAATCTTTAAGGAAGCATTTACCCGATTTGGAGGTGCACGTGTAGACAATATTTGTGATCAGGAAGAAAGAGGCTTGCAAAGTTCACCGCCCCGATAGTTGAATGAATCGGGGATCATGCCAGGTAAACCAGCTGAAGGTTGCTTTGTTTTTGATGCATTTTGCATTTAGCGTTACAACTTAGGCTTACTGACGTGCATTTAAGCCACAAGCATGCGGAATGCATGTCCCTTATTTTTTGTAGGACAACTTGTCTCAGCGGATGACCTACTGGCCCACTCTCGCGCGTGCACTTTCATACTATCACTGGTGCAAATGCTGTTGTGAAACAGTTATTGATGAATTAGTTTTATTTGGCAAATTTTAAGCACATTAATTAAAGCACAAGTTATGAATTTGGTGAAGAATATTCTGGACTTTTCAAAGAAATTTATGATACGGTTGTTTCGAGTTAATGACCTTTGCATGATTAAAAAGTAACTTGACTTAATGTAAATTAATCTACCACAGAAGGGCGTATCTAAATAGTAATTGAAAGTATTTTATTAACATATAAGACTTGTCACTTTGTAGTTTTCTATTACTTAATATACATGTGATTATTTCCTTCAATATAAATTGATGTCCTGCATCTTACTGTAACCGAACTTAGAGCCATACCAAGCCACTGATAGACCAAAACAAAAACACAACAAAACTGCAGGCCTTTAGACCTGTTTGTTTATGTACTAAGAAGATTCTTTAAAACACCCTATTTATTTCAACCCTTTGCCACTTAGATTATAATTTTAATATTTTTGCAAGGTACTTTGAAATCTTGTCTGTAATTTTTTTTTTAAAGAAAAGCATTTCCAAGAAATGTTACAGAATCTGAGTATTTAAATACTTCCTCTCTTCATCTTTTGCATTTTTAATTGATAGAATTTTGCAGAAGTAGCTAAAAAAAACATTCAATACATTCTTTAAATTCAAGAAAGCAGGTCTTTAAACCTTTAAAATACTGCAAATGCCATCAAAGGTGCAGGTGTCTACTGTGCCAAAAAAAAACAACCTGTTACTTGAAGTAAAGTAGCTTTTGATCTGACAATTCAAGTCAAAACACCATGGTTCAGAAAGTAAATATAATACGTCATAATAAAAATGTTTCCTTTGATGAAAAATAAACAAAAAGTTTCACTAATCATCTTAAAACTGGCATATATTCTGGATATTCAAATGAGACCTAGAAAATATTGATTTGACAAAGAATTTTATTTTTATTTTTTATATCGGAGGTTGGTAGTTGTCAAACTTATGCAGGTTGAGAGTAACCCAATGATCTGTGAAATTTATTAACATGTCTCCAATGCAAGACACTGTAGAATACATATTGAATGATATAAAAGGTCAAGGTCACCATTTCCTACTGTCCAAATCTGACACACACAGCTTATCATGTCAAGGTCACATGACTGTCAAGGACATGCATTTACCTGACTCTTTTTAACAACAGGCATTTTAATGCATACTGTTTTGTAGGCTTCAAGGTCACTTTAGCTCATACTCATTTCATAGGAAGGAATAATTCAAAGGCCAATGTTGGTTTAAATTCTGAGGTTTTTCCTTTATGTGAAACTGAAACACTATGCATGCTCTTCTCAAAAAGATAATTTTTTTTGCACTTCCAAAGCAAAAAAAAAAAAAATAATAATAATAAAAATGATTTCAAATGTGGTCCCAATCAAACTTTGCCTAATTAATTATTAAGATATTGGTTATTGACTAAATTTGACATTACAGATAAGAATCATGATCACAAGGCTACAGAGTCTGGACAAGGAAGCAGTCTATTTGACTTGACCTTTTAATTTAAATCAAATTCTGAGAAAAATTTATTGGCATTTCATGATTTCAAGGAATATCATTTTTGTGTAACTGGAATTTACTTACTGGGATTGTGTATATTTAAGCATGTTGGCAAAATTAATGTTACTTAAAAAGAAAGAACCCCCCCCCCCCCAAAAAAAAAAAACAAACCAAAAAACAAGGTGACACATGAAGACATATGACAATCACATATATATCAAATGTCTTGAAATATCTTCTATGAAAATGAGATAGGTGAGAAATTGATAAAATGATATTATCTCCTGACCATTTGTCAATAGTTTCCATCAAACAATCTTGCAAGGTTTAACCAAAATCTAAAAAGGCATTGCTGTTTTGTACATGATGCATATTTAATTTTAGCCAGTCCTCTTAGGATTCTTTAGAATTTGAGGCAAATGACAGATGTTAAGGTGGTATGGGACATCTTTCAATATTAACGTGGATTAAAGTACATTATAATTGAAATACTTTCACCGGTTTAGAATTTTCAAATTTTACAACATTTAACCAAAAAATAGCTTTTAAAAATATTTGGAGAAATAAAAATTGTAAAACCCCGAGCGGAATTCGAACTCATGACTTACAGATTCGTAGTAAACCCTCTAACCCATTGCGCTACGCTGTTAGGTGACAATGTTGGGAAAGAAACTACTAATATAATTTCACTTCATTTTATTGTTTATTTCGATAAGCAATACGTCACAACATGGAAGTGTCCCATACTACCTTAATACAATGAGAAAAAAAAAGAAAAAAGAAATACAGGTTCATTGATTTAATAAAAACGAGAATGAATAATATTTATATATACCGGGAAGTGAATTACCCAGTACATAAAGATAGAACAATTGCTGGGCTGTATTATATAGTTGATCTACCCAACTTGCAAGGATATTGAATTTGAATTGGTAATATTTGTATATATTACATATTTTTAAAAATGATGTAGATAGGAGGACTATTGATGCCAGCTTATTTGTTTCACCTTGCCACATGATTATTTGTGATGTTTTAAAATAGGGTTTTTTGAGATCCTTATTCAGATTGAGTTGTTTTATTTTTAAGTTGTGAGGTTTTCTCCAATTTTAAAAGTGATGAAGATTTATCATGAAATTTTTGTCCAATCATCATGTGAGTCTTTGATTCAAACAGTACATAGTACTTGACATTGTAGGTAGGATCAAAATAAATCAAGGAAAACCCATTATTTTCAACTTTTAGGAATTTTTATTTGTACAATCTAATTGAGTGAGAGATTTATCAGATGTTTTCAGTTTTACTATCCATTTCATAAAAAGGGAAAACTTATCCATATAATCTCAATCTATTAAGATATGTTCAGTTACAGAAATTATCTCTCCCTGGAATGTTTTTATTAATTTAATAAGGAAACAAAGCAATATCATGCATTCAGAGTATAATAATTTGGAGACATCAGGCCTAAAAAAAATAATGGTTTGTTTCCGCTTTCATGCTGAAAAACAGTAGGGTCGGTAGGACGGAATTTTTTTTAATTTTTCAAGTAATTTTTTTCCTTTATTGCAGTATGTATTTAGTAGTATACATGTATACGTGCCTGTTTGATACTGAAGGGTATAAAATGAGAAATACTTTTAATCTTTCATGATAAGTTAAACAATACCTAAGTTCTTTGATATTTATTTTCATTACGATACATGCTACATGTATATACAACAAACACGGCATGGTTGTCCTAACGAAGTTAATTACGGGAAGCCATTGTATATTTTCACTTAAAAATAACCAGAGATGTCTCACTTAAAAGAGAGTGTCATTGTAAGGTGATTTTGTGGGTATATCGATAACCCATCTACCGTAACAGGTGATCACTTAATAAGGACAGAGGGTTTTGTAAAAGTGACCAACAATGTGTGCGAGTTAGCGGAAGTATATGCTGAAAGTCGGATATGCAAGACCTTTCTGTAAGTATCTTCTCATGGATGTCACCTGACTATTTAGCTGGCCTAATCGAAAACAAAAAAAACGATCTTATATATCAGATTCTTCCTTGGATGATGCCAGCGATGAGAGCATTATTGATACCTACAAGCGTGGAGACATAAAGCTAGTTTGAAATAAAAAGTTTGAATTCCACCGATTTGAAAAGAAGAACTGGTACAAGCTTTTTTGTGACCATGCAAAATTTTTTCCAAATTCCACAAAAATGGAAATACATGATCTTCAGTCAAAAATCCTTTTAAAAAGTTTAGTCGGTGGTTTAAGCTAGGGTCGGTCAGGAAAGCGGAGACAAACCAACTTCTTTCTTTCGCCTCATTCCCTTGTACATCTAAATTTTCAACTTGAAAGATTCATAAAATTATAAAACATCAAAATACTTTATTTTTAATTCTGAATTTTATTTATTTAGAGGGAAATTAGAGGCCAACTTTGGTATTGCAAACATCAAAGTCTTGAGTATCATGGGTATGTCAATTCAATGTGAGTTGAAAATCCCAATCACTATTTCTTCATATATTCTAACAATAAGAGAAACTTTACTATTGTGTCTCTCTGTCTTCTAGTGGGTTTGATTTTATATCATATTTCAGTTTAATGTTATATCATTCCTATATAACACTTTAAAGGCAATTCATAGGTTCATAAGTTCTGATGTCAGACATACTGGTACAATTTATATATATTAAGGTAATTCTCAATATGATGTAAATTAAAAGTGCCTTCGGGGTTTTTTTCATCCCTCCAAAAAAAGCTCAACTTTTCAAATATTTTTTAGTTTTTAAAACATGTACAATTGCAGAAGAAACTGCACTCTGCAGCTCAATATGCCTATAGACTGAATATGAATATTGACCTGTGATGTTATCCTGCCCTTCATCTGCATCAGTGGTTTACATTTGGATTTAATATGTCTTTGATCTGTTTGAACTCTCTTCATCTAAGTTTACAAGCTAAAACTTAATAATAAGATGCCTTCTTACATTTTAAGAAGGTCCTTGTTTTTCTGCATATGAAATATGTTGGGAACCTTAAGCTGTTTTGTTTGCGATACTGCAGAACTAATACCCAGACTGGTATATGAAAGTCCAGTATTAGAACCAGTGTAAGGCGTTGAACTATAATGCAATAACCTGAGGCTTTTTAATTATACTTTTAAATTGATTAATCTACAGCTGTGAAGCTTCATTCGTAGTCTGGACTATTTTTAGACTAATATTAGAAGCAATCTGACAGGTCTTCACCGAAAGCCTTCACAGAAATAGAAAACTTATCCAATTTTTTGTAATCCATCATTCTTTTACTAATAATTACAGAATTATTTCATCAAACATATTCATATTTCATATCTAATCATAGAAATAATATATTTTAGATTAATTTTAAGGAGTTTATGTGCTGTCTGACTCCGATTTATATTAGAATAAAGGAGCCATGGTAAGTAGAGTCAGTCATCTCTCAGACGCCTGATATTCACTCCGTATATTGTACCTGTAGATAGTGTGATGTTATGAATATTCATGACTGCCTTGTTTTGCCTGTCACCTAGCGGTGTGTGAACACAGCAGTCACGATCTGGGTAGTCCCCTTTAAGTAGTTTGACCTTTATAACAGCCAATCAGATCGCTACAACCTGCTGACTCATGCCTCCATATGAATGAGCTGTGAGATTGAGGGGAAAATAGTGGTGTGGATTGACCAATAGTATTTCATGATTCATCCGGACATGATCATGTGCTCAGTGCCAATTCTATTGTAAACATGCATACTTGGAAATTTGTAGAAATATTTTAGTGTATTGAAAATTTAACTCCATACTTGAAGTATTACTGGGGTTATTTATGTGATTTTGTTTGACAATCAAAATGATGGCTAATCCAATCCAAGTAAACTTTAACTCGGGGATTAATGGGTCACCGAAGGAGACAGTACCAAGAAAAGGTAAGCCTAATTCCAGCTTACCTGATGACCCTAATTGTTTAGCTGTGTTTACTGCTCAAAATGCCAAGAGGGTGTCCAGGTATCATACTGATAGATAAACTCTGAAGTCACAAAGAGAAAAACAGGATGTGCTGTTTCTGACTTTCTATACAGAGGAAATTATAGATATATACTGGTACACTTGATCAAAATGAATAAATAATCAAATAACTGCATCTATATATTGTACAATCTTGCAATGAATGCATAGTAACTAAACAAAACTGTATCATTGGTTTTTTTTAGATTTAACTAAAAAATAAAAACTCAATAATGATATAATCAGTGAAGTAAGGCTTAATTGTCAACATTCCACAGATGCCTTGAATGCCAATCGTTTGTGTGGTTTAGGGGTTCTAAATTGCTCTAGATTAATTATTAGTTGATTTTGTCATGGTGCCTGTCAGTGGTAAAGCATAGTACAGTGCAGCTTTTGTAAGAAGACTGTACTTGATCACCTTTCTCCTCAGAAAGTCGGTCTCTAACTGTAAACAAGTCTGGGACATTGAAAAACAAGCCTTACAGCAGATTGTAAACAGGTCACACTGGAGCATCGGATTTAGATCCCACTCTCTTCTAGGCCTATTGATTGTTTAGCTAGGGGCCGGCATGCTAACACTTTAATGTGTTTTTCCTGTGAACACTCCCACAAGTGCTGAAGGTCGGCTAGATTTCAGAAACCACACTCTGGGTTTTCCCCAACTCTACACAGCCCTACTTGTCAGTTTATCTTATCCCTCGGAACACAGAGTCTTGTAAATCACTGCATGTCTGGAAGAATAATGAAGTTGAAAGGTTCTGCTAATTTATGTCAATGTCTTAATGCATCTTTTTAAACAAGGACAGCCAATTTAGAAGGTGTGTTGTAGTGCTTTAAAAATATTTTCATTACTTTTTTTGATACAGGTAAAAGACGGCCCCCAGGCTTGCAGTTTAAAATTGAGCAACCAAAGGAAGATGTACTACCACCCCCACCGGTGTAAGTACCTAATTAGTAATCCAGCAGGGTCATTTAATTAGGACAACGATAAACCAATGTCAGGTTATTTTATATTGGTCACAGAAAGTGTTAATTTTTTTTTTTTTTAATATGATCTAGTTATGAAGATCCTTATGTATTCAAAATCATTTTTTCCATATTACTTGTATAACAATGTCATCTCCATTATTATAACAATGAAAATCTCTTGGCTGTCAATTAGGTGGGTTTTTTTTTACACTTTAGATGAAGGGTATGCTTATATGTTGATACTCCCAACATGACTAACTAATAAATACCTAAAATTTGATCAACATAACTTTGTTAAATACAAATGCTGGCCAGTTCAGGACATGCTTGCAATCAATGCTGAGGGATGTAGACCACTTGTATTGTTTGTGGCCACTTGACTGATAAGGGACAGATGTACTTTCAGTTTCAAGGGCACTATAAGCCTGCATTTCCTTGTTACAGCAGGTATAGGTAGATCGGCCAGCAGTTTTATAGACACAGATCAATCTGCAGGCAGTTTTAGTTCTATAGACATACCTCTGATCACAATTTTCAAATGTATACCAGCACTTCTTTAAAATATTTCAAATTAACACTTTCTTAAAATATATCATACATTCTCTCCTTGAAAGATCCAACTCTGAATCATGTGTAGTACCGGGGTATATATAGTGTATACCTATTTACTGGCTATGAGGACGATAGCAAGTTTATTGTCCCCCGAGACAGCACCTATTTCACGAGGCGAAGCCGAGGGAAATAGTTGCTGTTGAGGGGGACAATAAACTTGCTATTGTCCGAATAGTCAGTAAATAGGTATTTTATTATACCGAAGAAAACTTTATTTATCAGCGATGCAGATTTTCTTAAAGGTAAACAAATTAGAGTTATCACACTTTGAATTTAATGTAGCGATTCGGATTACACCAGAGGTGTTCCGAGTTTAAAATCGAGGGAAATTGAATACCACCGGTGAATAGTTTCGATGACTGTTCACCATGGGCGGATAGCACAGAAACTATTTCATGGTTAGATAGAATAGCATGTTTATTCGTCGTAATTTTACATAGAAAATATTCACAGAGGTATAATAACATTGACTGTTCCTATCCTGCAGGCCTCCAATCCAGGACTCCAAGGTGAAGATCCTGTATGAGGGAAAGGAGTTTGAGATAGATGCCTGTGACTTGATCACCATCCGAAATCTGGGGCGGGGTGCCTATGGCATCGTAGACTTGGTGCGACACCGCACTAGTGGGGCCGTTCTCGCTGTTAAGGTAACATTTCGTTTTAAGAGTACTTTTTGTACGCTGCCAATTGAAAGTGGAGCAAAATTAAGGATCTTTGAATTTAATCCATATAAATTGTAGTTAATATGTAATAAACTTTTAAATAAACCTTTATTCTAGGTTTTCTTAAGATCTTGATATTATCTAAAGTTAAACTTTTGAATTAACCAGAAGATTGATTTCTGTTAAGTCTTTCCCCAAAATTTTAATATGTACGGTATATCCAATAATTAAAGAAAAGCTTCTGTCAATTCTCCAGAGAGCCAGGGTAACAATAACTTAATGTCGTGATATCCAGGTCTTCAAGTGAACTACTTGATTTTTGTTTATTTCTTTGACCCAATTGTTTTCAATGATAACCATGGACCATTATATATCGGGTATGAATTCCTCGTGTCAGACATTGGCTAATCAATTGAAGGCATGGAAGTAGAAGGCTTAATTCCTTCTGATACAAAATATTTTTATACCAAGAAGACTAAAGATCTGTTAATGAACTGGCAAATTGTTTTAATAAAAAGGGATGGATTATGTGAAATTCATATAAATGATACAATACTTATAATAACAAAGAACCACAAATGTGTGTATGTTACATTGTACTATTTGTTTTCCCTACATGTTAATTTGTAGTGTATTCATATGAATAAAATTGAAGATATTAAAAAGTTACCTCTCTTGTCTCTATATTGCTCTTTTAAAGTTTTTTCTTTGAATATATTCTTTTTCAAAAATTGAATATTTAGTTTTATAGTACTGGTATTTCAAGCATTAAATGAACTCAGGTATCATGTAAATATAAACAGCATGTATACCAGAAAACCAACATTAGAAGAGTACATTTAGTACTAGGTTTTCACCCTATAATTTAGTTTTACATTTAGTACATGTATTTGTCAGATCTCAATGGAAAATGAATTGATAATTTTTACCAACATTTAGGTGGGTTAAACCACAAAGATTTAGAATTTTGTGTTTGTAATCTTGACTGCAACTCGGATTTCAGGCATTGACTTCAAGCATACATGTTAATTCCTCCAGTGGTGAAAAAGAGGTAGATTTAGAACCCAAAAGAGGTAGCATTGCGCGTGGCCTTTTTCACATATATTTTTAAGTGCATATTTTTATACAATATATGTAGATAGGGTCTCTGATTAAGAATATCATTAAGGATTTAAGTAATTAAGGATATCAACTAAAAAAAAAGGCTTTAGTAATATTATTTAATACATTTAACATCATTTACTATCAAATTGATGAAGCCTTTTTTGGAGGAAAAAAATCTTTGCATGCAGAGACTTAAACAATTGCCATTGTTCAGTAAAAATAGGTTTAGTTGCCTAAATTTAACAAATAAGAGAAGTAAGAACTAGTAGTAAATCGTATATTCTTTTTCAATATCTTTTTCAATATCAAAAAGGATGTTTACCTGCTTATCACAAATCATGCAGTGTTGCAATAAAATGCAGGTCAAGTTTACTTTTATGGCCAAGTTAAAAGATATATTTTTTCATCATTAAAGCCTCATGTGGAATAGCAAAGCTTCCTTTTCCTTGGCGAGGATAATATCGACATGTCTTGTAACTAATGTAATCACTGGGAAGTGGCTTCTTTCATCGTTCAATGTAAAACACATGCTTGAAATCTTATCATTCATCATACTTGATAAAAGCGTTTGCATGCCCCCGATTCAAACCCGACAATATTTTTGGACCACAAAGGCTTCCAAAATGGCTATCTATCAAAACAACGAACATATTTTGAAGAAAAGCGGTAGATTTTCTAATAAAGCGGTAGGCGAGAGACAGAGTTAAAAAGCGGTAGACTTCTGCGTAAAGCAGTAGAGTTAACATGTATGTTTCAAGTAAATTGTAATACTGGTACATACTTCCTCTACCGATTACCAGATATTAGAAATTGCAAAAAGGCTTTGTCTCATCAGTCCAAGTGTTTGTACTGAAGACAAATGTAGTCATTGCAAGTTATCCAGTATATGACATCAGTTCTTATAGGAATATATTATACTGTCGGTAATTACAGGGTGAAAACCTAGTAAGTTGTTAGAACTTGTGTTCAAACCCACTGTATATTATATATACAGTAAAATATTTCAAACCATCAGTAATTATTTTGCAAATCCTTCTGAGAGTACCATTACATGTTAAGGCTAGAACCTGCTCTATATTGTGGATGTTCTCTCTGTTGTAGAGAATTCCTATGACAGTTAACAGTCAGGAGCAGAAGCGACTCCTGATGGATCTAGACGTGAACATGAGGAGTGGATCCTGTCCATATACCGTTACTTTTTATGGTGCCCTGTTCAGAGAGGTAAACCTTTGGCTTTTATAGTGTAAACTATTATCTTTCAGATTTTTTTTCCACCATCATGGTTGGTGTCACCAAGTATTTCCTGATATAAATGGTGGGTGTTCTGCTTAATTTGACAGGGGGACGTGTGGATTGTTATGGAAGTGATGGATGCTCCACTGGACAAATTCTACAAGAAGATTTATGAGAATAAGGACCGTATTCCAGAGGATGTTCTCAGCATTGTTGCTTTCTCTGTAAGTGTACCCTTGCACTCATTTCGCTACTATGTCCAAACAACATATAAGAAAGTTTCAAATGGTTCCAGAATCCAGGGATCTGTCTTTTTATCTCATCTATCTGGCTTAAGTCATGATTTATGTAAATGCATAGGTATTCTAATTGTAATAGCTTGCAATTGGAATTGCAAACAATGTAAAGCACCCTATAATAATAATGTGTCTCAGAAGCATAGGTAGGGTTGAACAGGAGTTGGAGCTGGGATGGCATGCTGTAGATGTCCCCTGTGAAAAGTCTGTCCACATTTGTCAAGATTACAGCTTGTGGCCTGTGATGGGAACATTGACCCCAAGTCTGACATTGACCTGGTGACAGAATTAGCCTCCACAGCTTCTGTAGATCACATTATTGATAGAACTGGTTTACCTTATTTATCACATCTTATGTCTTTTATCATCTATGCAGGGGTTCCTCAAGCCACTTGGACAATCCTTTTTGTTGATAATTTTGGATTTCCTGTGACCTAAATTTAAATTTATCTCCAAGAGATAAATAAAATCTACAGGATATTGATGTCTCTAGGAAGTCATTGTGCTTAATTAAGTACAATTGGTACAAGATGCCCATCAATAAAATATCATTGACATTATTATTTCCTAAAGAAACGATTCATCCTGTTTGTAACCATGTCTTGTTTGTTTTTACCTGTACAGGTAGTGAAGGCACTGCATTACTTGCAGTCTGAGCTGAAGGTCATCCACAGGGATGTGAAGCCCTCCAATATATTGATCAACGAGAAGGGCCAGGTGAAGATCTGTGACTTTGGAATCAGTGGCTACCTGGTGGACTCTGTGGCCAAAACAATTGACGCTGGCTGCAAACCATACATGGCAGTAAGTCTTTGCCTCTCAATCAGTCACATCATATTGATCTCATTACATATTGGTCTCATTATGAAATGCTTAATTTAAATTTTATGAAACGGTACCTATTTTAAAATAAGATGAGAAAGATTTTTTGCCAACTTAATATAGAAAATCAAACTCCATTTTAAGATCAAACTAAAACTACAGATCTACATTATTTTTGCAAAATTTGTAACACACAACAAAAAATAAAATTGGATATTTAAGTATTTTCTTGATATACGCTATAAAAATTCCTAACATCAAAAAAATTCACCAGTAATAAATATGGTAAAACTAGCTATGTTAAATACATGTACATGTACCAGGAAATATTCAATGTATTTTGTGTACACTTTTGCAGCCAGAGAGAATTAATCCAGAGTCTGGACAAAAAGGCTATGATATTCGGTCTGATGTGTGGAGTCTAGGAATCACCATGGTAACTATTTATTATTTAATAATAAAACTTAATACATGTAATAAACAACGTAGTCACTTATAATCTGTCACTATACAAACAAGGATAGTTACCCCAGATGTTTAAGAAAATACAATAAATGTCGATACATTGTGTTTCAATGTTGCACATTGTTGTTTTTTAAGATTGAGTTGGCTACTGGTCAGTTCCCGTACCCAACTTGGAAGACCCCTTTTGAGCAGCTGAAACAGGTGGTACAGGACCCCCCTCCCACACTACCCAAAGAGGAATTTTCTGCTGAGTTTGAAGACTTCATCACCAAATGGTAAATAATCAATTTGTTTTAAGGTGATATGGGACTTCTTGAGTTATCAACATAGATAAAAGTACAGTACATCATATTTAAAATATAATCATCAATTTAAAATTTTCAAATTGTACATTATTTGACCATGAAATGCATTTACATTATTATGATTATTCTTTGTGAAAGAAAAAATATATAAAGTTACAGTTCATTTTATTTGATTTTTTTTTTAAAGAAAGACTGAAAGTAAGTCACAATATTGCAGTGTCCCATTCCTCCTTCATACAGTGCTTGTCACAGAGAATATTTAGATGTACATGTAGTTCTACACAATCAAAGATTTTCAGTTCTATCATTGAATACTACATGTATTTGAATAACTTGGTACCTGTTGAAAATCAATTTTATTCTAACAAAAAATATATGAATAATTTTTTTCATCCTTTTTTGTTGCAGCTTACAGAAAAGTGTAACAACACGTCCGAATTATGTTGAACTCCTCAAACATTCCTTCATCAAGAGGGGTGAGGAGAAGCAGGGTGAATTAGCAGACTATGTCAAATCTGTATTTGAGAAGTATGGCAACCCAAATGCTGAGTCTATAGAAAGGTCTTAATTAGGTTCCTGTAGTTAGTGTCACCAATGACTGGTCAATGGTCTTTCTGTCGGAGGGCACCTGCCTCCCAGCATCCGACACTCTATCATGGCTCGTGGTCCTCTACACAAACCCATGAGGTGCTACATGCTTCACACTTATGAATCATGGGGGTCGTTTTATCCCAGTCATATACAGTCTCTGTCATAGATTGGACTATTTAAGGTAAAAACCTTAGATACTTCTGGAATCATGCTGACATCATTGGCAGATTGTATCTCCTCAATCAGTGATAGATATTTGAACCAATGTCTGTTTTGTTCAGGCATCCAGATATTCCATAAATTATGAGTCAATTATATAAAATGAATAGTTTGCATTAATTTATTGAGATGTGTTATGATAGTGCAATGTTAAAATTTTTAAATTGATTTCTCACAATTTATTATGCCTGTTTTTAATGCATGTGATTTATATATGCAGACTTTGTATTTTTAATAAGATATATGACTTTTAACTTTTATGTTTACATTGACTTGACATCCATAGCAATAACACTGTTGTCTTGCTGTGGTTGATTACAAAGGGAAATGTGTATTGTCAAAACAAAAACAAAAAGAGATATAGAATGAAATTTATGTGTTGATTGTATTTAATAAGATATTGTAAATCAGAGTGTGCTCAAGTAAAAATGGTCTACTAAACGAACAGTGTCCTAGGACTGCTCCAACGGTGGATGCTATTTATTACAATGTAACTGCTGTTATAAACTTGAAAGCTTGCTGGTAGTTCAGTAGTCATTTTATCTAAGTCTACTATTTCATGATCATTGTCAATTTGTTACTGACAGATTTGTAACCCCCCCCCCCCCCCCCCCCCCCCTTAGAAATATATGTAGCTCCTGTTATCTCCACATGTAGTGAACCATTGTATACAGGTAAATAAAAAAATAAAGGGTCATGACCTCCCACTCACGTAACTCGGCTTGTCTCACAAGGTCATGGTTATTGATATAGTCTTTGTTTTTAGTCCGATTTTTGTTGCCAAATTTAGAGGTGAACAAATGAGCGTGTTGATGACCAAAGTGTACGAAAAAAAAATACCAAAAATACTGCGGCCACGATATCATCATTCACTGTGTGTTTAGTATTATAATGTAAATAGACCCTTAGTTGCTGTAATGTGTAAATAAGAATTATCTAGTTATTGCACATATATGTACATGAGAAATTCTTAGATTAATATATATTTATATGCTGTTGGTGTGTGATGTACCACTGTGCGAGTGTGAGTGAGAGTTCTGAATATATGCAAATGCAGATTGTTCCCTAGACTTTTCTCTGAAGCTCAGGTTAACTTAAAGATGAGCAAATATGTTACCATATATATCACTGTTTGTTACCATCATCATGTTGATCATGTATAATGATTATTGACTGTGTTGAAATGATGAAATTAAAGGCAAAGAAAACGCTTGCAGAGTTGTGTTGGTTTTTCTGAGACGTGGGGGACATTAAGGTAGGATGAGGTGCCCTAGCAGACCTTGGGATAAAGGCATTGCTTTAATGCAGCCCCAGAACATGGTTTAAACAAACATGGGTTTTCTGCCTTATACACAATGTATTTAAATATGTTAGAATATTGGTGTTTTAGTATTGTTAGCGACACCCCCCTTAAAAATCAATTACCGGTATGCTATGAAAAATATCCAATTACTTCAGGTGCAATAGAATAAATTAGAAAAAATTCAGTTAGAAAACTTAAGACAGCAAATTTAATCATTTCTTTTCAAAAAATTTCAGTACATTCACAGCTCCAGCTTTACCAATAACCATAGAAAGTTCCTGCAATGAAAAAAAATCATTATAGCATGTAATATTATAATGTTGTGATTAGTTGTTGTACCTGAGATTGAAGGTGCTTCGATCCTCGGCTCAAAGTATTGCTTCATTATAAAGATGTTATCTGTTCTTCATAGATTATATATAAATTGAAATCAAAAGTAATTTAACTATGGTATCTAAATGTTATACATAGTTATTGCATGTTTTACTTGCTGAGTTGTTAT
>WFKH01007768.1:5561600-5592225 GCA_016163765.1 Magallana hongkongensis | reverse complement strand
ATATATATATATAAAATTATCTGAGATAGTGTAAATAAGTTGGCATGTGTTAAACCGATAATAAGAGCAGCTTAGTCTCTCTCTGAAAAACGATGCTGCGAGCCTGTTTACGGGTATATATTGGCCAACCCAATGCATAAAGGTTTCCAAATGCATGGACCCACATTTAACACATGCATGTTGGCTATACCCCCCCCCCTTCCTTTTCACAACTAAACTGTAACATTTTTGTAATGCTACTATTCTTGCGTTCAATGCGGGCCTGGTGTACTCTACAAGTTGAAGTTTTCAAATATTTTCTAAATTGTTCATGCAGTGCTATGGGTCGGGCAGTTTACGCTTTATTAACTGTGAAGTGCACACTTTTTTAAAGACAAAATAAATAACAAGGAACAAAAATATGATTTTTAACTTAGATTTAATCAGCCAGTTTGTATATAAAACAGTGTATTTTTAACTATCTAATATTGGGTAATATGTTTCTATTTATTGCGTGAGAAAGTCAAAATGAAACGTGATCTATCGAATTAAAACAATCGCTTTAGAACGTCCCCAAAATTTATCTGTGCGGATATCAAAAAGTAGTCAATGATCCATAAAGATAGCTCCTTTGTAATATCGTGTTGCTGCATCACGTCCAGACGACCTGCACTTTAGTTGCTCATCGTGGGCTCGCCGAAAATTACTTACAATATGAGGAAAGGTGTCACATCGACGGATATTTTTGGGGGAGGGGGCTCTCACTTGATCATTTACCACTATATTTGTTTCAATAACGATATAAGAAACATTCAGTATACTCAATTGAACCATTTTTTGTTTGATGTCTATCACAAGTGATTAACAATTCAATTCATTTATTGACAATTACCATGTCGGCATACAGTCATGAATATGAGTTACATAAAACAAAACATTAAACACAGCATGCAAAAGTTAAACATAATAATAAATCTACAATGGACAAAACATTGGGTGAACAAAACTAGGCTTGTACGAAGACTATTATTGGTATTCATAAAATTGTATAAGTGAACAGAACTTTTATAAGTTAACTTGTATAAGTTAACACAACTTTTCCTTGGCTTCATATTTTAAATCCGCGTTATATAATGAATAATTCTAAATCCATGCGATAACGATTTCTAATGATTTTTTACATCCTGTTTGTGAACATTGCAACGCTTCCTCCAATGACTAAACAGAATTATTTTATTTTAAGTATTTTGCAGTTACATTTCTTTGATTAGATTTTGATGGGGTTATTCACATGGACGTTGTATAATTTTTCAAAATCTAAAAAAATTTGCGCAGTCCAGATGTGGGATAGTGCCAACTAGAACTGAATGAGAGACCACAAAAAGGGACTTCTATACTACTTCTATACTAAGTAATTATATACTTAGTATATGAATACAAAAGAAATATATAAAAAGATGTTTCTAAATATCGGGTGGTCCATGTCAATATGACGGTAGCGAGCATGGCAGAAAAAAACGTAACATATATCAAAGTAGTACGTCTCTAAAATTAGAAATATCTCTTCAAAAGTTTAGAGAAAAAGTTATATATATGTACTGTTGTATAGCGACGTCATTTTTGGTGGTCAAAATGATTTTTTACTCGAAGTGATAGAGGATGTCTCCTTAATTGTTGATAAAAATATCCTGACATTTATATATGTAAAGAGATAACTCTGTCATTTTGAATAGCTTAATACTGGTACTTTGAGATATATTTTAGTGAAGAATATCTTAACTTTGAGTGAGGAAAATACATTGGCTTCTTGATATCTCTCACTTGAATATACATGTAGATCTTAGTTATATACATGTAGATCTTAGTTATATACATGTAGATCTTAGTTAAAAGCTGTTCATTTTTATATAATAGATATTTTTTATATAATAGATAGTTAAACTCACTGATCTATTAGGGAGTGAACACTGTGCTTGACTTTGTCTTGTTGCAGTTAAGACCTAATAAAATAAGTCTTTTGAATGTTTTTCAAATAATTTTAAGTTTTTCACAGAAAATTAATTTGTTTCTATAAAATAGCGTCAGTTTGATCTAAATATAACCATCTCAAAGATCAATCTAAGTAAATCGGAAATCTAAGTATAGACATAATTAGTTGTATCAAGTTGCATTGATAAAGCACAAGTAAAACAATAAGCAAAACAAAGTAGACACTTGGAGGTACTTTTTTAATTATTTGTCAATATTATTCACACAGAAAAAACGTGCTGCCAGACATACTCGTATGTGCTTTCAAAGTTTCTGAACACATAATCAGTATTTAAAAATCATGACATACAGAGCTAAAAGCTGAAAAACCAAGTGTAAAGACATGTATACATCAATTTTAGTTCAACAAGAGTGAAAAGTATAAGAATACCAACAACAACAAAAAATCATTCAGACTAACAGTTGTAAATACAAATGTATTTATCCAGGGTTTCATCTTTGTAACCCATAACCAGTATAGCAAACACAGTAGTAGAAACCATACTGGTATCCAAGACTGACTGTGGGTTTCTGACAATATCAGTGTCCTTGCTGGTTTTAATGTTGAATAAATAATACAAATTTAAAAAAAATCATTCAGGAATTCAAGAAACATAAACACAGACCAAAACATTCTTTAAACACTGCATAAATGCTGGCATTTTGGCAGTGTTCAGTTATAACAATTTAATAAATCTAAAAAAAAAAAAAACATCACACATGTAGAAAGTTTGGTAAACATCACAAATTCATGTAGAAATACAACCTATTGAATCTTGATTGCTGTCCACGAGGTATACTACAGATATGTCAACACGTACTCCGAGAACACACTGTGAATATGGATCTGAATTTGTTCTTGGAACTTATGATATCATGTAATCAATAAAAAAGACAACAAAACAGTCAAACACCAAGGCTATTCAAAAGTATAGCTGCCCTAATACTTCCAACATACATAGAGCTTAAATGATTGTAGCCAGTGCAGTCCTATTGTGAAGATGCTCGGGTATTCTTATAATCAGCTTTTCAAAAGCCTTTTGCATGTTGTCTTCAAAATATACACTGTAAAGAACATGAAACCCTGTACACATGCTGTGCTACACCTTATATGTAGCTTCGTAAAACCGATTAAAATCATAAACCCTTCAATTATGCTTTGAAAAAGAGAGGACATGGATGACCCAAATGACATTTTTTAGTTTAGGTTCTACCTGTATTATCTGTGAATTCACAATGGCATGTAGGTTGTGACCTAAATACTTTTCTTATTTCTGAACAATGGCAATTTTTTGTAAAAACTACTTTTGATTACTTAAAAAATGCCCTTTTAATGACTTCAAAGACCATAAGCACAAATAAGACTATTTCTTTGTTTGGAGTTTTTGGATGTCTATTTGGGCTTTGAAGGCAAGAATGCCCAGCTGTGCATGTGAGGCTTCACTGAAAGATTTGGAGCGTATACAACCCCGGTACTGGTCCGGTGACAGATTGATGGGGCACTCCTTGTCATGCCACAGGTGGAAGATCCCTGGGTCAGTGGCCCGGACCACAACCATATTGCTACGGACGTACTTCTTAAACAGGAACACATCCTCCCCACCCCACCCCACTATCCCTTCACTGAACCCCTTCACAGCTTTGAAGTCCGAGAGGTACTGACAAGTCATTCCATATCCGAAATCTCGCCAGAATCCCGTTTTCTTAGAAATCACTAGCTGCCTCTTGATGGATGGGATGGTCCTATTTTCCATGGAATATACCAGTTTGGGATTAAACAAACTAAACAGTATTGGGTAGTAAACTTTTTTCTGTTTTTCAGTATTGAGACGACACCTCTCCAGGAATTCTGAGTTAAATATTACGTCCACATCACACATGAAGACTAAAGTGTCCTTGCCCTTCCAATACTCCATCCCGATCTGAAGGCCCCGTCCTCTGTTAAACTCCTCATTCACGTTAATGACCCTGATATATCTATACCCATGTGTATGAATGATGGTTTTTGTTATATTTCTGACCTCATCTAACCCTTCCTGACCAAAATAAACAATGCTTAAGTAAATTCGTTTGTCTATCATGATACACACGTCTACAAAGTTTCTCATAAATATTTCAAAAGAATCTAATCTTCCTTTTAATGGCAGTATGATATTTATCCAGGTTTCTTTAGTCCTAACTGTTGTGTTGATGGCAGGTATAAGCGGACCGAAAGGTTTGAGGATGACCACCTTGGAGTATCTCCCCGATTCCTTTGTATTGACATTTCTGAAATAAAGTTCATAGTGAGTCCCTGAGGATGGTTCTGTCCTGTAAATGCCTTCTATGAAATCACTCACAGTGAAATACTTAGATGCATTTTTCCTTTGTTGATTGAGAATATTGACACTGTATGTTATGACATCATTCAGGTCTTTGCGCCTCGACCCGATTGGTTTCTCCACCACTCTTTTTCCCAGTCCAGGATCAACAGGATACACCTTGTATAGAGTGAATCTGTTAAATGCAGTTAGTTCATACTCATTTTTCATCTCCACTCCATGTAAAATTTCAGAAACATGAACTTTATCATTGAGGTATTGCTGAATTTCACTGCCTTTACTCTCTGACGAGTTTGTTAGGTTTTCTCGTTGCACTCTCTGAGAATCCAAGAGCTCCTGTAGTTCGTCAATCTTTTTCTGTAACTCTTCTATCCTGGTCTGGTGCCTTTTCTCGGATTCTTCGATGGCCGCCTGGAATAACTCTCGAGTGTGGCGAGTTTGCTGGGGGATGGTGGTGGAGATGTTGTCCATCACCAGGCCCCACTTTGTGATGAACACCATGGTCAGTACCGACAGCAGGAACAACAGAACCAGAACGCGCGGCACGGGCTTCCCCATCCTGTCACCTCCTCACACATGTCACCTGAACACCCCTGTCCTGTAAAATGACAAAACAGAAATCAGCCCCTGTACTTTAAATATCCAATTACATCAATTCCCTATGAAAAGACATTAATGTCCAGGGTATTTTTCCAAACCAATTATGAAATTAGTTTTTAATTGGATATATTCATGTTTCTATATTATTACAGTGGAATTTCAATGTCAAAGTTCCTACGCACTGTCATATGCCCATTTTCCCAGGCTAACTTACTCTTGTTAAAAGTTATTACAGGGATAATTTCATATTTTATATCCTTTGATATCTCCTTCAATTGCATGTTTTATGAATAACAGTAATATATTGGAATGGTAGTGTGAGAATCGTAATGGAGCTGAGTTAATGTAGTGTAGTAATTGCCATCAGTGTGAGAGGTTTGGAGAGCAGTATTATTGTTGTTCATGATGACAATCGGCATGCCCAACACCTCAGACAATGTTAGGTAATGCAGTAATTATAGAGGCCCAGCAGATCAGACGATCAGTTGTCTATTTATTTTGGTTAATCTTGAATTCCATCTCTCTGTAATGGAATAATAGTGTAAAGAATGCTTGGTCTTCCAAGGCATTCAATGCCTTCCTGGTGTGTATTAAATCTCTCTAGAGAACTGCATGGACTGTTCATTAGTTTACCGGTAATTGACATTCTAGCTATGGGTATATAATGGACACACTGCTAAATTAGGAAAGCCTTTAATTTGTTTTATAAGGTTCTCAATATTCTACAATATATTCTTTATTTAAAAAAGAAAAACCATCACTGCCTAGATTGAAATATATTCAAGTGTGTGTGTGTGTGTGTGTGTGTGTGTGTGTGTGTGTGTTTAAGTCCAGTTTATAAATGCCTTAAAATTCTGATAAAACAACAGCATTGCACCTGTCAGTGCTAGAATTTTCTGATCATTTGATTCTTATAAATATATTAACCCAAACTTGATGTCAAGTGCTTCAAAAACCCCTAAATTGAACAAGCATGTTTTTGAAAATAATATTAATCTGCTACAACATAATTTATCAAAAGAGTTTAGCTGCTGGCTTCGTGTAACATAGCTAATCTCATGTAGAAATGCCAATATGTTTAAATGGATAAAAGAGTTCCAAGTTTCCTCTCATGTACATTTATTTGCACCATAATGTGTCACGCATACATGAAAATTTACATTAATTTATTTTCATCCTGACGGGGATAAATCCCTTAGTTGTTTTTATTCTCCCTATTGATTGAAATCTATGTAATCATCTGCAGGATGTCAAACGTATGTTTCCCAGATGTCCTTCTCTGTTCATACTAGCTAGAAGTTATTCTCTCTCTTTATTCAGAAACAAAGAGAAAATTTGCAAACCTGGACCACACATATATAAAAAAAAACCCTAAAAATTAGGAATTGGTGTAAATCACTGACTCTGGACCCTCCATCAGGTCTTGATAACAATTTGAAATGACAGATCTCAAGCTGCTAACCCCCCTCCCCTTTCCCCTTTGACTCTCGAGAGTGGAGGGTCCAGAGTCAGCATTTTACGTACACCAAGCCCTTAATTAGGAACTACATCAAGTCACTGACTACTGGACATGGCCCTTGTGAGCTTGTCTACATGGTTGTCATCATTTGTTGACATTTTACTGTAGCAACAGAGGCTTTTTTGCTGTAAAGTTTTCTGGAACAGAATCTAATGAGTGTCAGTTAATTTGTAACCAGCATGTCAATTCAAAATAAATCTTTTCCTGTCTGGCACAGTCAACAAATTCTCATTTAATGAAATTCCTTCCTGGCACAAGATAACAATCTGGGGAGCTACCCTGGCACCCGGCACCGTGACCTCCCCAGCATGATTCCACCCATCATGCAACACTATCATTACAGACATCCATTACCAAAGTGAAAGTCTCAAGTGTTTTAAAACATGAAAGAACTTTCCCCCCCCCAAAAAAAAAATCAAAACAACAAACATTTATATTCTTTCCTTGACAAAGCAGGGGCATTATTCTTTGAACAGACATGTTCTCACTCTTTTAATCTGAGTGATTTGAATGGGATATTTGCGCTGGTGATCATACACACAGGTCACACTATAAAGTCTTCACAAGGAACACCGGAGGATCCCCAAGTACCAGGATGTTTGGCCTTGAAGAGTGCTCCCAGATATCTCAGCACGATGAATGACCTCATCATCGTGCTAGATGACCTCATCAAAGGTAGCCGCCAGTGGGATGACGTCTGCATACAACTAACATAAACAACAGCATCCACTTCCTCTTCTATTTACATCAAAGGATCCCAGCTTTGGAGAGGCTGACTCCAAGTTCACTGTGTCTGCTTTAATTGGAGCTATATCAGAAGAAGGGGCACCCTCATTAAGCCTACAACTCCTACAGCCGTTGGGTTTTTTTGAGGGGGTGTATATTTTTACTACCTGTGTGTAATACATGGACCTCTTGCATTCTTAATTTTCAACCTCATCTTGTGTTAGCAATGGGTCATTAATGCAAGAAGTTTTAAATTATGAATGATTTAAAGAGTCATTAAAGCAAGTGGGCTTTAATTATGAATGATTTAATCAATGATTTGATTTGATCACCTCCTTCAATCTAACACTGCTGCATAGATATAAATTTGTTGAATATAAGAATAATTACAAAAGGAACCTTGACACCCGAGCAGGCAATTTTAATGTTTAACAAATGTTCTTAATAAAATGGTTTGTAGATCTAGCAGGTTACAGATTTATCTTAGACATTAAAACAGATTTAAAACAGATCATAAGAGAGGGGATTATGCAATTCACATCTCAATTACACTGCTATTCTCTCTACAGTTTTTACAAAAGCAATTCAAAGGGTTTTTCTTTTGAAGATGACACAATGTATCAGACTAAGTTATCTAAGATTCATCAGTCACTGGAAGAGATACAATATATGTCACTGTTTACTGGTAAAGACTGCCGAATCAAAGGCAGAATTCTGACATTCCAGGGTACAATATATTATATATATATATATCTCTGGTACATGAATTCTTACATATGGCAATGCAAGAATCTGACCCCAGAAGCATGCATCCTTTTGTACCAGGAATCTTACTGACACATGGAAACACAAGACCTGACCCCATACCCAACCCAGGTTTTGTATGTGTCGACATTTTGCTGGCTACACCTATAATAACATATACCCCCCGATATCTGTAAACTACAGTTCTTGTTAATAGAATTCCCTTCTTCAACTCATCATAAAAACTCATCTGAGAGCCCACAACTGCTTTATTTCACAAATTATTTGTTGTTGATTGTTCAGATCATGGAATTCAGGAGTTGATTATTGATTGAGTTCCTGCCTAACTACCGGTACCAAACATTTAATAAGTGCAATTACCCACATGGAATATCAAATGCCAATTTAAAATACACTACCATGCGTTCATAGTAAAAAGAGAAATAAAATCAAGATTAAAATGTTTATCCATGTGAAAATTTTAAATGTTAGACTTTGGTATTGTATATCGTTAAAATTTTATTCATCAAGTAATTCAATTCTTGAGAGTAGACCTGCATTTCAAATAATTACTGCTTTTAATTTCTGTCATAATAAATCATGAATATCTGGTAAATGTAAAAGCCCGATCTGAACTCATTACTTATGAACTTGAGGAGAAGAAACTTGAGAAAATAAATACATTAATAAATAATGGTTTGAACATATTTTTTATATACAATAAAATATGTTCAAACCATTATTTATTAATGTAACACAGAGTGCTGTCCTATATATAAACATCTCATTTTAAATGGGATACTATGAGAGAGAGAGAGAGAGAGAGAGAGAGAGAGAGAGAGAGAGAGAATATTGTTAAGAAATAGTAAATGAATTAATATTCAGGTGAGAGAGAATTTTCAATAGTTACTCAGAATAAATTAAAAGACCCCCTATTTGTTGTTTGTACTGTCCGACTTACCGTACTTTGACGTCTTCTATCACTCCACCAACGTGCTCTGTTATCCACCTCACACTGTATCAGGAGATCAGCCAAGCCCACACAATCAACCAATCAGCATGCTCCATTCCCTGCAAATGTTTAATATCATAAAGTGTAACTAGAATTTCTCCCAGGCTTTAACAATTCTGACCTATTACCAGTTACTTCAAGAGTAAAATGTCTCTTTAATAGTAAACAGTGTATTTAAATAACCTCAGAGTTCAAAGGGTTACAGACAAAGAGAGTTGGCTAATCTTCTATTGAAAAAAGTTAAACATATTAAATCATATTATTTTTTTTGATATTAAAAAAGTTATTGTTTAAGTTTAATATGTTATTAAGTACGTATATGTAAGTTGTCTCTTCACCGATAATCTTACAATCTTGATCAAATGCCATGCAGTTCATGTCCAAATCATTGTGACTAGACAGAATGGTCAGAGGGGAACAGGGTATCAAGCATTAGATTTACTAAGGTGACAACTTTTCTATTTATAATCTTTCCCATAGGTATTCTGTAATTATATGGATTTTAACTGTTTTCTTAAGTACCTGAAGTGCTTCTACTCCCTAATTTCATTAGATTGATATGAATTTAAAACATTAACAAAACTATATTTGCACATGCTCTTATCTTTTAATAAAAAACAAACACCCAAGAATTTCTCAGGTTGACACATTCAATATGTAACCCAACCCTCTGTAATATGTAATAAAAGGTTCCAGTGCAAGTGAAACACAGCTCTTGACCTCGCCTTACAAATACAGGGTCGTACACAGCCTCAAGATTGCCCCCAGTTAGAGGGGCCAACACCCTCACTGGTTTAATTGAATCAACAAACATTCGACAATGTAACTGATGAATGCATTGCAAGTTACTGCTGTGTTAAATACAGTAACTTACCAAGAATCTCCAAGTTTTATGGGTTTTATTAGGTGATAAATTTAATTTTTTTTCCACTTTGTAGATATTAAATTTGATGCACTTTTGGCCCACAGTAACCTTTCCATCAACAGTGGTGAAATATCAAATCATCTCAATAAATCCAGCAGGTTTTCTATATGGGTGATAAAATTTGATAGGCAGACAATGGCTGTAGCTTCTTAAATACAGATTATCTCGGTGATGATCAGACTCCATTTACTGTTTCATATTTCCACCCTCCAGTCTTCCCACCTCTCTTTTTACCTATAAAATACTTTTTTTCTGATATAAAAGTAACAAAAAGCTTTTAATGGTCACTCGAGTATCATAGACATTTGCCTCTAATTACAAATTAGCTCTCAACCTAGGAACTGGACCTTCTCTTTATTGTTCACCTTCATACGAGAGAGCAGAATAGGGTGATCCAAATGCAGAATAGGGGGGATTTAGTCACCATCAAGAAGGCGATAAACTCTCCTCAGTCAGGCACAGGTGCAGGGGGTTAGCACACTGGATTCCTGTCGGATTCCAATAAAGCCATTTCATAGTCCATTGTTACCTATTGTTCCTGAGACAGGGGAGAGTTATACATCACTGCAGGGTGACAACCTCTTTAAAAAGAAGGTAGAGGAACTAAATTGATTTTTGCAAGACTTCCCAAGTTTAGCGGTATGGGGCAATAATAATTGATTAGGGCCCTAACACTTACACACTCAGGTGAATTATATGGCGTACACTTTGTGAACTTTGCTGCATTATTCTTGAAACAAAACATGAATGAATGTTCAAGGATTTTAATTTGTTCAGATTACTATATATCGTATTTACATGTACCATTATTTTAGATTGGGAGTATAGTTCTCTGTACTAAAGAGAACTGAGTGTAATTTTGAGCGTTTTAAACCCCCCAAGTCATTCATATGTAGGAAAGAAAAAAAAACCAATCTACGTAAAATCACCTAGCTGATTTTTAAAGCTAATCAAAACTTACCTTTAAAAGTCATTTATTTTTCATGAATGAAAAATCATCAGCTCACGTCATAAACTACACTCCCATAGTATTTACAAAAAAAAATCATTTAATGGGTCAGATAGAATTCTTCCAACCTTGTTACGAAAATAGCCTGAGACCACTTCACAAGTTGACCGTATGGAGCTGCAGTACACAGTGTCACAAGCCGCTTATCAAGCTTTGTCCATGTTTACCAACACCAAATAAACTGGCCCAGACCTGACCCCTTCCAATCCGCCTCTCCAGTCAGTCTGTCACTAGTTACCCTCCGCACAGCCAAACCAGGCATAGATTAGCAATATATCACCCCTATACTGAGAGATGCAGTTTCCTGAACTCCAGATAAACCATCACAAGTCTGTCGGCAGTGTAGGCATGTCAATGTTTTTCCTCCGGAAAACTGACTCTTTTAAAACAAAATTAATTTAGCATGCAGTCTACTGGGTTAGTACAGAGGATCTTGTATCTTGGCTGTTGGGAGATGCACTCTACAGAGCTTCTATTAATTCTTCTTAACATCTACTATACCATGTATCTCAAGCTCAGATGTATAAAGAAATTAGCCTTGTTTAAATCTTGTTATTAGTGGTGATGTTTTCCTTCTTTATCTGTAGGACAGTGTAGGTCATTACTTGATGTAGGGCACTTGAGTTTATTTCCCAAATGCTTTGAATTAAAAGCAAAGAATTAAAAAACCAAGCTAAAAAGTTGTAATCATAAGCATATTTCAATGTTGCCTCCCCCCCCCCCCTCCCCCATGAAAATTAAATTTTTTTAGGATTAAAATAGTTTTGATGATCACTATTATCTAATTTAGGAATGAATGATGTAAACTTCTGAACAGATCTGTCCAAAAAGGTCATAAGTTAATCAGGTGAGTAAAGTGACCTCAACACAAACTACAGGTAAAAGAGATAGGTGAAAATTTATCCAACTTTGTTTATCCCACTTGGTAGCTTTCTGTGATTATGAATCACTCAATGTTCAGCAATCTTTTGGAAAGAATATATAGATGTATGCATGGTACCTTAATTCAGTTAATATATTATTAGGATCTGAAGATCTATGAACAAAAAATTCACCAACTCTGATATAAAAGCATTAAAATCAAAATTTAAATCACAATCTGAGGGCAAATATAAGTGAAGCTTGACAAATGTCTGTTTGTTTTACCCCCCAGATTCTGACAAATGGACTTGTGGCATTTATGACTTGAACAGTGTTCCATTAGCCATGCATATAATGTATTTTTCCATCTTTACTCGATATATAAGATGATGCTGCATGCTATAGGATAGTTTATAATATCGGTATTTTCTTTTTATTAAAACCTCCAGGACTAAGACAATTTGAGAATGCGTCCTCTATCTCATACTGTGGTTAAATTTCACAAAAAACACATAAATCTGATAATTTCTTCTTCTCTATAAGCTATTTCTTTTTAAGGAATAATGCAAAATACTCTTAACATTGCCAAGTCCTAAAAACATCAACAATTAAATCTTAAAACCACGCATCAACAAAATTTTTCTCAAAGTATTACAATAAAAAATCATTATATCTCTAGAATTGCACTATACTGGTACTTGAAGTTCCCTACCGTTGACATTAAAAGAAACTTTGATGATTTCCTGGGTGGTGTATACAGTTACAAGTTCTCAGACTCACCAGTGCTCCGTGGGACCGGGGTTTGCTGGAGAAGCTATTGACCTGTTTAGGTTGAGTGGGAATATGCTGCTGGCTCCAGCATCAAGTGTTGACCTGGAGTCACACCAAGGGCTGGCCGGCCAATCAGCAACATCTGTCATAACAGTCTGCATTCCGCCTGAAAGTACAGCACAAAAATGTAAATAAACTTGCCATGTTTATAGATGTTATAGCTATTATCAGCCATGGCTTCATCAAAATCTGTCAAGTTTGGGATAATTTCAAAAACATCATCTTCCTATATTGTGATGAAAGATGTGCATCCCAGAAATTTGTAATAAATATTACATCCAACAAATGTTTTTGTCAAAAATATACTCATAGCTTAAGTACATTTGAAAAAGTTGTAAAACAAAGAATATCAGTTTCCATTGCAATTTTTAGTAAGTGATAGATGACATGTACATTCATAAAATAAGAAAAAGTGCAGAATTAGAATAATAACTATATTCATTGCTTTAATTCATGACTGTAAGAACAAAATCAGATAAGCTTCTGTCAAAAATTGCACCTGTGCACTCCTTTGAACACACTTACAGCCCACACTAAAAAAAATTATGAATTACCAGTAACACTAATTTCTGTCAAACTAATACCATGGTTAACAAAATTACCAGCAACACTAATTTTCATCAACCTAACACCATGGTTAACAAGTTACAGCTATGTAATTCTAAAGTAGAAATGTATTTAACTCTCTTTTCCTATTATTTCTTTCCATACACATTTCAAAAAAGTATAAATGTGTGAAGGCTACAATTAAGGTTACATGTATATACTTCCTAGGATCATTCTTAATGCTTCTCTCATGTCCAAAAAAGAGCCTGGTGACCATACAATTTCCATACTATTTCTGCTCACAACTGACCCACCAAATACCACAATTCACTGCTCATGGTCATGGCACCAACTGTAGTAGGAAAAGAGGAATGAGCATATTATACCGGTAAATGTTATAAATACAATGAAAATATATGGCTAGACCAGGAATCAAACCCATGACCCCTGCAACTTTAGTCAGGAGCTTTACCACTAAGCTACCCCGGCAGATATCCATGGTACATACAGCCCTAACTACTACAACTAATTAACAGACACCACCAAACCATTGCTCATACTTGACCATCACTCATCACAAAAACACAACTTTAAATTGAACTTAAGACACCAAAAAGCCATGATTGCTCAAAACTAATCAATACATCTCAAAACCATCACTCATAACTATCAGTTAGGTGCCAAAAACGCCAATGTTTACAAATGACTACCAGACACCACAAAATCACTGCTTTCAACTAACTATTTGACACCACTAAATCACTGCTCTCAACTAATTATTAGACACCACTTAATCACTACTCTCAACTAACTATTAGACACCACCAAATCACTGCTCTCAACTAACTATTAGACACCACTAAATCACTGCACTACAACTGACTATCAGACACCAAAAGATTACTGCTCACAAATGACTACCAGACAACACAAAATCACTGTTCTCAACTGACAATAAGACACAACAAAACTATTGCTTACAGCTAACTCTAAGATATCACAAAACTATTGTTTAAAAGCCTCTATCAGACATCACTAAATCACTGCTTTCAACTGTCTATCAGAAACCACAAAACTATTGTTTACAAGTCTCTATAAGACACCACAAAATCACTCCTCTCTACTGCCTATCAGAAACCACAAAACTATTGCTTAAAAGACTCTATAAGACACCACAAAATATCACTGCTCAAAACTGACTATCAGACACCACAAGATCACTGCTCTCAACTAACTTTTAGACACCACTAAATCACTGATAACACCTGACTACCAGACATCACAATTCACTGCTCACAACTGACTATCAGACACCACAAAAGTGATGTTCTCAACTGACAATAAGACACCACAAAACTACTGCTTATAACTGACTGAATAAAATACTTCAAAACTATTATTTACAAGTCGTTATCAGACACCACAAAATCACTGCTCTCAACTGCCTATCAGACACCACAAAATTATTGCTTACTATATATAGTCTCTATAAGACACTACAAAATAAATGGTATACCTTAATCCTATTAAATCACGTACCAAAGAACTACCTCTGAAATGGTTAAATAGTTCCTTATCAAGATCATTAATCTTCAAGAAACATTAAACAGAGAAGTTTTAATCATCACAATAATCTTGATGTCCAATGGCCCAGCTGTTCATCTTTGACATCCTTAAAATGGGCCAATACACACAGTTTTGTAAAAAATGAAAAATTTGTTTTTTAGTTTTCATATTTTACCTTCAAAAGTACCATTTTCATATGTTTTTGTTCTTAAATAATTTATATGCTCACCATAGTAAAATTTGGTATTTGAGCAATTTGATAAACAGTCGGACACCCAGTCTTTGCTCCAAAACAATTAAAAGATAATCTACATATTATTCATTTTTAAATTCCTTTAAGGTATCTCACTCCTCATGTTTTGATTTCATTGTGCAGATGATCATTATATTTTAAATAAATATGATTTTATCAATTTAATCCTCACAGAAAGATCATCATTTCATAATTAAACAACATTCATAAAGAAAACCAATTTGAATTTAAGATACAAACAAGTTTTTTGGTGAACTATTTTCTTGTGCGGAAGGTTTTTTAGACGAAAATGACAGAAACAAGCAATTTTATGAATTTTTAATATACTTTTCTTTTTATTATACTTTATTCATTATTCACATTTTTAACATTTGATAGGTTTGTGACATGTTCTGTAGGTCCTCTGTGACCTGTACAAAACTAAATTTTGAAAGAATGATAGACGTTTAGCATAAATTCATGCAAATATATAGAAAATGTCTGAATTTTTTGAAGCCAAATTTTGTGAGAATTTTACCTTTGAAGCCATATATCTAAAATTTGACATCACTGACCCCTATGTTTTATTATGTCAAAATGATACTGAATACATATCTAGGCAAACTGGATAAATCTTATAAAATTCTTGATATTCAAAATGTTTTTATTCCAAATCAAATTGTAACTATTATAGAAATTGTCTATTTTAAGTGCAAAAAGGTCAAACAAAAAAATTATGCAGCTTCGTACAAATTTTTTTTCGTAATCCCTCTATTGACCATTGTGCATAATTAAAAACGATATTTCAAGAAAAAAGTTTGCCTAATCAAAAATACTGACAGCAAATCCTTATCAGGCTGAAATCGCATTTTAGGTGCAAAAAGGTCAAATTAATTTGGCAAACTCAGAGGGATGAACACTGACCTCCCATTATCTTTGTATTTTTCAAGTATGTTTTTTCTACAGATTTCAATGATATACTTCTCATGAAATTCTTGATACAAGAACATCGAGGAGTGGGATACCTTAACATATACCCTGTACAGTCTTATTTTCAATATGACTTTAACTATCTATAAACTTATTTTTCAAAGCTCTCTTTAGAACTTTAATTTTTGGGGCGAAAAGTGCATTATACTGCATGTAGTCCTTTTTTATTCATGGCAGTAAAAGGGGTCTAGTGTTCGTGGTTCTCTTATCACCAGTTTTGTGAGCCATGAAAAGAGCGACAACTCTTTCAATACAGGATAAAACACATGTTTTTATTAAAAAAAAAAACCACAACAAAAAACCATATAGACTTTTACCCTGTAGGACTATTCTACATTATGTAGGATATTTCAGAGTCGGACCAAGTAATTGCACGTCAAATATTTTTTTCTCCTATTTTAATAGGCTAGGCCTAACCAAAAACATAACTATGAACCTTAAAAATGGACGTGTGCAAGTTTCTAGAGTTAATTTATCGGCCCTGCATTATAAAACTGTAATCCTCTGCATATGATGGTTCACATGGTAGATGAATAACATTTATGTCATCAGGCACGTAGCATCGTTTTTGAAAGTGGGGGGGGCCAGACTCATCCAAAAAATCTTGACAAGCAACAAAAAAAAAAGAAAAAGGAAAAGAGACACACAAAATCATGAAAATCCTAATCCGGGGGGAGGGGGGGGGGGGGGAAGGATACCGATATCCTCACAACTTCAATTTCACTGTTCATTTCCTTATTTTCAATTTCATTTTTTACATGGTCCCCAAAAAGTGGGGGGCCAACTCCATCATAATTCTATATTTTATATATTAATTTAAGAAAAATCATTGCTGCAACAAAAAGTGGGGGGGGGGGGGGGCCCCCCCCCCCCCCCCGGCCCCCCCTGATGCTACGTCCCTGGTCATCATAAACGCACATTTGGATCATCGATCACGCATAAATGCAGTTCTTTTTAAAACAAAGCGCGCAGATGATCTTGTCATTTACCACGTGACCAAAACATCCAATAGAAAAGAAAGGGAAATTCCCTAATGTTGGGTTTTCCATATGCTTTTAAAAGATAACTGCTACGAAGGGAAACAAGGAAAACCCAAGGCTGATAAATGACATGTCCTGAAGTTTGTAAATCTTAAGTTTAAGGTGAGTTCCTGTTGACATATCGTACCTTGGCGCTGACCACGTCGACAATATACAAAATTCACTCCATGCAACAGATTTCTATTTTTAGAACCGTTTATGAAAGATCTTATAGATCGTGAATATAGAACGTAAATATGTAGAAACATGGATGTCGCCATGTTTCCAAAACTTTGTTGTTTTTTGTCAGCTTGTTAAACTCAAGGTAGACAATTCGTTATGGTTTGACATTTTCCGAAAATGGATGTGACTGCATGCATTTTTTAGTCATGGCTGCATGGTCACCTTATATTAGCGAGAACTCAGTAATGTATATTTACTATCAATTCTATTTGTTCTGAACTAGATAGAACTAAGTAATGTTTGATAATATTTATAGTCCACTATGTTTACTATAGCTCTATGAGAAATACAATTATCTCTAGCCAGAATAATATAGAAGTTCGAGATTTAACTTTTAAGGGACTGTACATGGATCATTAATTATATTTGTCAACACTGTCGTTGTTCATACAACATTATGCGTTCCTTATATAGTAAGAGGTATAATCATACCGGATGTAAGTATAAAGAGTTTTAAAGAATGTGTACTTAGTATGCAACAGACAGTGTTCTTATTTTATTAGTATATTTAAAGTAGTAAGTGGCTTGGTATACCCTACATTGAAATAATTGACCACCACCACCCACCATAAAATAAGGGCCCCAAATTTCTCACATTAACTGCTGCTATGTTGAAGGTTTTTAATCCCTTAAAAAAAAGGGTAAAAAAAAAAAAGGATTTGGTGAAAGGTAACTTCAAACAAATTCATATTGTGACATATGCTTCAATCTTCACTTATATTTGTACTTATGGGCAGCAATATTAAGGTGTCCCAAAGCTAAAATATTACCAGGAAATGGTATTGTTTTAATCAACATAAAATATTCTTTGACAGGGAGTATTTTTTAAATCCTAACCTTATTACATAAATTAACAGCCATTACATAAATTAACAGCGATATCCAACATTATATTTGATGCAATTATGTCAAAATGGATTTTTATGCATTACTACATTTTTAAAATGTTAAAAAATTTTTGTTCAAAAGGCTACGTGAACTGAATTTATAATTATAGATACAAAAGTGGTTGAAATGTGTGATAAAATGATTCTCACATGATTAGTGATTGTTATCCAACTTGGCATTTTCTTATTCAAGAGCTACAATGTTTGGCAATATAAAAAAAACCCACATTCAATTTGGATGAAAATTATATATACCATCACAAATCTTTAGAGATCCTACACATATTGCCTTTTAGATATTTTTCTCTATCAATTGAAGTGTTAGTTATAGTTAACCCCTATTAAGATAAAAAATAATATTTCTGAATTTCAGAGTGATTTCTTGTTGATAAAGTCACCCAATGTAATTGCAAATTATGTCAAAATTGGTACATTGATAATGGGTTTTGATGATAAATAGATTTCTTGCCTTCCAAAAACGTTGAGGGGTCCTATGAATAAGAAACATTGTTAACTCTAACAATGATTGTATTCAAATGCTCTCAGTAAAGTAAAACTGATATGATGACATTTTTACAGACAATGGAGCATGACGATTCTTCAGATTCTGTTGATATTTCAATGATGAAGATGGACAATGGGATAGCGCCTGACTACCCTCCTCCACACTCTGATGGTATTATGATTGTCTGATTGTCTGTCTGTCCGTTGTTGTATCAAGTAGTACTGTGTACAACGTGTACATAAAATGGTTGCATCACAAGAAGTGAAAGCCTATCTATTATGCCCTATTATAGTGACAGACTATGTTATACAAGCAGTCTTTTAAAGAAATAGCAGTCTGCTTTTATTATGAAAAAAAAACTTTACAATTCTGCTGATGATATGGAGTTATAGATGATTTGCTTTAAGAAAGTTTCATTTCAAAATAATGTATATGTAGTTATAGATGAATTGATTTAAAAAGGTTTCATTTGAAAATAATGTCTAATTAATGCATGTGTTGTTTAGGTCCCTATATAGAGATAGTTGAGCAGCCCCAGGCGCGGGGATTCCGTTTTCGGTATGAGTGTGAGGGGCCCTCCCATGGGGGCCTCCAGGGAGAGAAGAGTGAGAAGTACAGGAAGACTTTCCCCTCCATTAGGGTGAGTCCTCAGCTGTCACCATTTAAAGACATAATTCTACAGCATCAGCTAACTCGCAAATGTGGCCAATTTGTTTTTCAATTTATATTTTGTGACAAGTCATAAAATTGAATGTAGTATTGTTTAAAATTCTATCTTGAAAGTCATTCGATGTCATATACACAGACAACTGTATTAGTATTTGTCCCTTGATATATATGCATTGCTGTTTTGTGGGTCTTTTCCTCAAAGAGCGTATGTTTCTATGTCAGTCATAATAATCATCTCTCATGTTAAGTACATGTATTTCTTTTTCTCTGATGTTAAACAGATAAGGAATTACAATGGAGCTGCTCGTATTGTGGTTACTCTGGTAACCAATGAAGCTATTCCAAAACCTCATGCCCACAAGCTGGTGGGGAAAAATTGTAATGATGGCTCCTGTGTGGTAGAACTGAAGCCAAACCAAAACATAATAACGTAAGTCCCACCCATAGAGCACCACACACCAGTGTCTCAGTTATCTGTGCAAAGTATTAGGGTAAGGATTTATAGGGTATAAGAATTTATCACTCTTCTAAATAATTGCAGGTTTCCAAATCTGTGTATTCAGCATGTGACCCGAAGGAAAGCCAGTGAGGTCATTGAGTACAGGATTCTGGATTCCATGAAACTGGATAAACAGGTCAAACTTGGAAATCTCAATGTTCAGACTGACCTATCGGGTATGAAACTAAGCTAATAGATAATTTAAAGTCTGAAATAGCACATGCAAATTGGGCTCTGTTGGGCTAAAGATCCTCATTTTCTTCTGGTATTCTCATATTAATATTAAGTATTGTTATTTGTTGTTGCTAGATGATGAAAAATCTCAAGCCAGCAAGCAGTCTAAGCAGTTAGCCAAGGACATGCAGCTGAATGTCGTCAGACTGTGTTTCCAGGCCTACCTCAGGGACGACAGTGGAAAAATCTTCCATCTCCTGCCTCCTATTCTTTCCACAGCCATCTACGACAGCAGTAATTCAAACTATTAATGAAATAGATTATAATTGAACTTGTTCTGCTACTGAAGTTTATGGTTATCATTTATATGTAGTTCTTGTTGTTAAGGTGTTTCTTTAAAAAAATGTACTTCGCATTTACTAAAAATTATCTTTGATTTAAAAATGATGAAATGTAATTCTAAGAAATATTTCTATCAAATTGATTACAATTCATGCATAAAGATACACGCTTATTTGTGCTGATTAATATGTCATCAATCTCTGATTTTGTTAGAGGCACCAGGAGCCAATGCTTTAAAGATCTGTCGCATGGACAAATATGGGGGATGTTGCACAGGAAATGAAGAGGTCTTCTTGTTGTGTGAAAAAGTGCAAAAAGGTGAGACTTATAAAGAAACTGAATTTGCTATACATCTCTGATTGATGATCAAGTACCAATTAGCAATAATTAATGAATAGAATATTTGAATATCATATAGCTTTGTTGTACAGATATTGTTTACATCATATATAGCCTGTCTGAATCCAAAACTAGTTTAAGTATAAACTTTTTCAATTTGAATCACTTAAAAACAAAATACCGGTAATATCATTAGAATGTGATCCTTTTTCGTGTCAAATTGTGGTTTCTGAAGAGGTATATTGATACTTTGCAGACGACATTCAAGTTCGATTCGTGGAACAGGATGATGATGGTAAAACAATATGGGAAGCATTTGGAAACTTTGGTCCATTTGATGTACATAGACAAGTAAGTAACCCACAGAGTCTGTGGCATTGGGTATTTGTAGTTGATTTGTATTTATCCATGAATGTGTTTGATTATGTATCTCCTTTGATTTTGCAGTACGCCATTGTGTTTAAGACACCAGCTTACAGGAACCCAAACATTGACCGGCCGGTGTCTGTCATCATAATGTTACAGAGGAAGTCAGACACAGAGACGAGTGAACCAAAGTCCTTCACTTACTTCCCACAATCCTTTGGTGAGTGCATTTGGAACCCAAAATCTGCAAAATATTTAAACACAATCATTTGACAGTCAGACATGTCCTTGTTTGGTTAATTCCCACAAGTCCTGATCTCAATATTCTTATGACAGTCCTTGTACATGTTCAATTAACTTCCACAATCCGTTCACATTTTATTAGTTCTTTCTTCATCGAATATCCTCAAAAATCTGGTAAGGATCCATCTTTTACCCAAAATCCTTTGAGAAATCCTTGTTCTCTTGCAACTCATTGTCCTTTTGTGATTCCATTTTTTTTTTAAATTTCACAAAAGCTAACCTGTGCCTGATATTTCAATGTGTTGGATTTTATAGACAAGGATGAAATTGCCAAAAAGAGGAAGAAGACACTTCCAAGCTACCCTGGCAGCAATGGATTTGGGGGCGGGGGAGGTGGAGGAGAGGATGGGCGGCCCTCTATAAACAACTTCCACAACGGAGGTAAGTGTTGCATTAAACCTGCATGAAAAACTCAACATGGATCTTTTATGTTCAGAATGTTCATCGACTACTTAGGATGATAATGACTCTGGGGTATGTTTCATATTTTTATGGTTATTTAGTTGTGTATGTCAGGAAAAACTTCAAACAGAGATGTTTAAATTGTCAACTGACAAAAATTGTACTAAACAAACAAACAATTCCTTCTCTGTAATTTTAAAAAATTATAAAAAATTCTACAATTGCCAGTAAAATGCAATGAGACACATTGTAAAATATGAATACCTGGTACATGGTATATAATTAAAATTATGGGTTGAGTGACATTCATTTGCATGCCCAAGTTGGAGAGTGAATATTTTTAAAGCAGAGTAGTTTTTATGAATTTTGTTTTTAATGTCATGTAATATAATATGTCCCAGTATGAAATAACAAGTGCATGTTATTTAATTAAACCTTTCCCTTTCATTCCCCCTTTTTTCTGTTTTGATATAACATGTTTGAAGTTTTGTTTCAACTTGAATTTTACATTTATTACTTTTAACAGATTTATGCTTGCATGCTTGGACTTCCACATTTCCACAGTCATGACTTTGGTATTTTTAATTTTTATAGTGCAGATTAAATTATTCATGAAATTGTCTAGAGTTATGGGCCTTGGACTGGAATATTTTCAGATTGGTAGTTTATTAGTACAATTCAATGATATCTAAAATATACTGGTAATGCTTTTGTACCCCCTTGAAAATTATTGATATAATTAAAGCATAAGTTATAGTCATACTATTGGTTAATACATGTAGTAAACCATATTTATTTTTGGTTGTTTTGACCTGTTTCATCATTACACCACTGGTTTCCGAACAGCTTTGACTCCAAGGACTATTTTTCCAATTCTAGTCTGACGCAGATATGACACATCTATTTTCCTGTCCAGGAATATTGTTTTTACTTGTTTTGGTTGCACTTTCTTATTTTGATCTTCAATTTTTATGATATTTTTTTACAACCAACACTTTTCAGTGAAAACCATTTTCAGTTTAATATGCGAGGGTTATATATTTGCAAGTTTCCTCATACATTTTTTCTAAAAAAAGGAAGTTATGCAACCAAACAATATTTTATTGTTTCAACACAACTTTGCTCATAGTTGAAATCTTACAAAGCCCCTTGTTCATGTTAACAAAAACAAACTTAAATCAAGGAGGCACTATACAGTAAGTATTTGGTCTTTAGGCTGTGACTGATAGGTGATAATTCTTATAAAAAAAGTAAAATTCAGTGAACAGTTTATGATGATTACAGTATAATGCATAGTTTTATTGGATGAAACAATATGATTTGTTTATTTATTAAATGTTTTTCTTGCTGATATATCAGAAAATGCCGGTCTGTACTGTATACTGGGTACTAATAATTTTGATACACTTGATTCTTTACTTGTCAAAAGCAGTCATGGGTCTCACTCATACCCAGTTTATACAATGAGTCATATTCTATGAAATATCAAGTAGTTACATCAGCTGAATATTTCTAAATTTATTACAGGTACTTGTTGTTCCAGCAGTTGCTAGGTATAATTGTAGTAAATTTCCTGGTTATAAAAACTTGTTTTTTATAGTATTTCCCAGTACATTTTCTAAGTTAATGAGTGTTATCAATTGCAGTGATATACATGTGGCATTTCCTTTAATGTCATGCATATTTTTACAAATAGGTATATATAACTTGCGTTACCATATCATTCTCATTCTCAGATTGTTCTTTTATCAAAAGCATTAAAAAAATTTATTTCAGTAAAACCTTTGATCTCCTATTTTTTTCTATTGTCAAATTATTTGCAGCAACTGATTCATTCCCGTCTCTTAGAATAAGGATACTCTGATGATTATTTTTGTCACAGTTGGGGGGGGGGGGATTCTGAACAAGGATGTGTAATGACTGTTTAGGAATGGTAATTCCAACATGAAAATAGCATTTGTCATACTCATGCACAAAATAAATCATGTAAAACTACAAAAAACCATGATTTTATTATAGAAGGAGACGTCTCCCTAAGTGTAAGAGGTAGGCATCCCTCACAGATATCTGTACTCATTTTGTGAGGTATACATGTATTGGTTTTACCCAGACAGACATTTTCCAAAGAGCAATGTCTGTGACATCATCATTCTGAAGTAAAATCCACTGTTATTTTATCTTTGCACAGATGTACATTATAAAAGGAATATACATGTAGCAATAAGTAGATAACAAGACTTAGGTTGACTTGGTCAAAGAGTGTAACTACAGAGTTTGCCCCAAGTCAGTGGTAGCATGACATCAATTTGGTAAAACATGTAAGTCACTTATAGTGTTTAATTCTAAACTTTGATCACTTAATATGTATTTGATTAAACTGTGGTACTAATTAACCAATCAATTTTAAAAGACACCCTGACACAAATAAGGCAACATTCACGTGAAAGATAGTACAAGAAAGTTCCAGGTAGTTACGTAAAATATCTGGAAGTTCTTTGATAAAATTTATGTTTACCCTGTCTTGGGTGAGGAAGGTATTTGTAATAAAGGGTTGTCCAAGTTCAAGTTTGTTTATGCACTCAAAGCCATGTCAAATAGGGCACGAGAGGACAGTAAGACATCTTTAATACATTTCAAAAATTCTGGTCAGGATGAGAGTATTGACCTTAAACACAGATAAATAGAATAAAAGACGATCCTTGTTTAATTTCTTTGAGTTTACATGCTGTAGATTCAATGAGGATTGGGGCGTACTTTGCTTTAATTTAATTCATTGCTTGTCATGAATATTAAATATTTCACAATTGGCTTAGGTAATAAAAATGAAACAGATTATTTTCCCAAATTAGAACATGGAATTTTTTTTTTTCATATTCACACACCTTCCTAGACTGAATTGACTTCAATTTTGTAATATATTTGATATAATTTGCATACGTCTAATATTAATTAAAACATTTCTTAGAATTATTTGCATAACAGCTGATTACCTTTATCTACCTTTCACAAGATACCCACCCCTCCTTTCAATAAACAATAAAAAATATCTTAAGATCCACCACACCCTACCCACCCCCACTCTTAAAAAAACAATTAAGATTGATTAAAAATTGTTGAAAATCTAATCATCAGTTTTCATCAGAATATGAAATGAATTTACAGGTAATTACCAGGTAGAATGTAAAGCAATAACTAATGCTCTGCTTCTGTTTGTCAAGATCCGTCACATTGTGGCTATTGTTTTCTAACTAATCCTCTGATAAATCATTCCTAAGGTCTCCGTCATTCAAACAAGGAAGTCACATTTCAAACAGAAGAATAAATCACTAATAAATTATTCAAGCAAATCAAAGATATTTTTTGTCACAATGAAGAATGAGGTTTTATACATTGCTGGGGTTTTGAATGGGTTTTTACCAAGGGTTGATCAGTTGAACCTATTTATTGTTTACTTAAACTTGTTTTGAGGAGTGGTTCGTTTTAAACGTGAAGAATATGAAAAAAAAATGCTGATTTCAATTATATAGATAATCTGTACCTTTGTGAAAACACAAATTGATTTTAACTTCCTGAAATCTGATAGTGGTCTTGCATTTCTTTCTAGGCTTATCATTTGGACCACCCCAAGGAAACATACCTGTAATGGTTAATGATTCAGGTAAGTTAGGGGACATTTAAAACCTTTTACCTGTACCCTGTTCAAACTAACCGGGGTATATATTATCAGTACCCTCATTTGATCAGGGAAGTAATTTCCTCATTATAAGAATATATGCTACATACATGTATGTTAGGTTGACGACTTCAACTAACCTCTTCCATTGCAGAGCAATCATTGTCAAATGACAGTCTCCACAATCCCTCACCACCACCAAAGATTTCCAATGCTACAAAGAGGCGAATAAACAAAGCAAAGCGCCAGGGCATCAAATCATCGGAAGTAGAAGTCGACGGAAACAGAGTTCAGGGCCTGCCTACCTTCATCAGTGAGCCATCGTCGCTCCAAGTTGCTGGACCTCCAGAGATTCACGTGACCACTGCAGCAAACTTCCAGCCCAACCACAACATCAACCTGCAACAGTTTAATCATGTCACCGCTCAGAATTTCGCGTCACATATATACGTCCCACGGGGTGGGGGAGGCCTGACCACTGCCAGAGATGCCATGAACGACTCGACATCATCTTCCTCGGGAATGGATGAAGTGGATGCCACCATCTGTGACAAGAACTTTCGAACACAGAGAGAAAATGGGTCGTTTGTTCTTCGCAAGGATCTCATGATGCCCCAGGACACCAGTCCTGACTCAGGGAGGGAGACGCCCAATGACATTGAGAGTGATGGACAGCCTCTAGTGACTGTACAGAGTGTTATGGAGGCCTGTGTGACAGAAACTGCAGATGTTACTGAAAAAACGGCAGAGTTGAAGCTGGAAGCCATCTGCAGCAATGAGGAACATGTTCTTGCCCAAAGTGTGGACACCACATCTATTGACTCGGAAGAAAGCACTCAGTCAGCGGTGTCAGAGAGGTGTGACCAAAGTGGTTAGTATTTCTGCTCAGATATTTCATGGCCCTCCTGTCCTCTACACCCTATAACTTGATGAACAAGTGTGACTACACAGTTAAAACATTGACTAAGATTCTCTGACTTAACATTATTTTTTTTAATTTTTCCTCACAGTCCAGACAGACAAGGATGAGGTGGTGCGGACGACGGAGAGGACGGTGCAGGCCCTGCAGACTTACGCCACGACTGGAGACATCCGACAGCTCCTCTTAGTACAACGCTACCTTACCTCAGTGCCAGACCAGAATGGTGATATGTAAGTCATCTTGCACCTCTTCCCTCAGCCAGACCCAATAGTCATCTTACCTGTTCAAAGTATAGACGACCATCTCTACACTTGACCAGATGATTACATGTAGTCATTCACATTGTAGAATTTATCTTTTCCCTCAGTACCCAACAAGAATGGCATTATGTGAGGAGCCTTACACATCAAAACTATGTCTAAAAACTATAGTAGATCAAGTGGCAACATTCCAGTCTTTCTACATTTTCTAACAGTCAAAATCATAAACTTTTTCTTTACTACCCCACCAGAATGGTAATATATGGGTAATTTTTGTTAAATATTAACTTAATATTTCATAATCCTGACCGTATAGATGTAGACTGACTGTTATGAATACTGTACCAAGTTTAATTACCTGTATACTAATAGTAAATTTCCAATATTTAACACTTATGGTATGTAATAGAAAATTATGAATTGATTATGAACTTACGGTATGTAATAAAAAGTTATAAATTCATTTCGGACTTTCGGTATGTAATTTTAACCAAGTGACCCAACATTTGACACTAAATGTTGGGTTATAACCCAGTATTCCATTGTTGGAGATTGGCAGGTATTAGTACTCATTGTTGGTGAGATGTTCCTCTCTGCATTGGGATTGTCAATAGGTACTAGTAAATAGACACTCTTTTGTTTGATTTGTGTAGTCATTGGTTCATTTTAACCTTTTTATTGCTTGGCTCAAATACAAAAGGTCAGATGAAAGTCTGTCATTCAAAAAACTGTTGTACCATACAAAACTGAAAGTAATGAAGCCTAAGATTTTATATTAATTTTTTAGACCTCTGCATACAGCCATCATTAATGGTAATACGGAGGTTGTAAACAATTTGCTGGATGTGATGCAAACCATGCCAAACCTCTGGCTCAAAATCAATGCCTACAACAACTTATTACAGGTAAATTTAAATTTACAGCATCAAGTAACATTCAAAATATTAACCAAATTAATATAAATCAGGTAAAATTACTAAAACTTTGCATGTTAATTTGTATCATCTTGTGACATAAAGAGTGAATATACCTGTACAATATACAGCAAAAAGAATAGTTGTGTTATCATTTTCAGATGATTAAAGTAATGATGTCATTTTCAGAAAGTTATAATTAAAGAAGTGATATCGTTTTAAGATTATTTAAGTAGTGATGTTGTTTTTGAATATTTAAAGAAGTGATGTCATTTTCAGACTCCGCTACATCTGGCGGTACTCACCGGTCAGGAGGAAGTCATTGATCGCTTGCTGTGTGCTGGGGCCAACACAAAACTCCCAGACAGAAACGGTAACAACCCTGCTCACTTAGCTGTACTGATGGGAAACACCAACTGTCTGGCTAGACTACTGAAGTACCAGCGACCATTCTCCACCCCCAAAAATCCATTCCCAGAGCTGAACATGAAAAATTTTGACGGTAAATTTTGAAAGTTTGTAATTTTTTTAACAGTACAAAATGGTAGGGTTGGTTTTCTTGATATTTTATTTCTTAATACTTTATACTTTTATGCTTGTATACATGTACATGTATACATGGTAAGTTGGAATATTTTAGAATGAATTACTGACTGTTTTGTTTATTTTAGGCTTTGCACCAGCCCATATTGCTGCACAGAAGGGAAACCTCCAAGCAATCAAGCTACTGGTGCGGTGTAAGGCTGACATCAGCATGGCAGATGGTAAAAGCGGTAAAACCCCTCTCCATTATGCAGCAGAAGAGAATGACTTGTCTGTCAGTAGTTACCTCATTCTGGAGGTGAGTTTGAGCAAAATGCTCCTAGCAATTTGTGCTCCATACTGTAATATCTTTCAACAGGAAGATAAGAGTTCTTTTTTTTTCCTCTCTGACAGGCAGGAGCTTTTGTGGATGCCATATGCTTTAATGGAAACACAGCTTTACACATTGCCTGTGGTCGACAGAACAGTGGAATGGTGGCTCTATTGATGGCTGCAGGAGCAAACCCAGAGATCGAGAACTCAGAGGCTCTGAAGAATGAGCTCTCCAGTGAAGATGAGGAAGAGGAGGTAGAAAAGGTCCTCCCAGGACACAAGCCTCGTCACTATGCAGCAGGGAACTCAAGGGTAAACCAACACATCACGTCATGTTTATATTAAAATTAGTATGTACCAAGTGATCATATGAAGAATTTTAGTACACAGTGGTAACAGTTATCTGATTACAGGTATTTTTTTCTGCTCTGATCAGCTTTGCTTTGTCAAGAATAAAAAACAGGAATGTTAAAAACTTGCAGTAAGACCCTGATGATTGTTTTCAGATATTGAAGATTCTGAATGGGGAGCCCTATGGAGGCGATTCTTTTGGGGGAATGAAGAGTCTGACGGGAAGGAGTGATTTTTACCTGGAGGCCAACAGTCTGCTGGCCTCCGAGGATTTCCAGGGTCCCCCAACAGTTAGGTCCTCACCCTCCTCCCTCACCTGTCCCCCCACGATCAGTGCTGTCCTCTCCAACAGTGATGGTACACCTATGTTTACTCTTAGGATGACATAAATATGTTCAGTTTTACTGAATAGCACAGCAATTCTTATTCAAGTCTATTAACTTTTTCAAAATGTATGCTCATGTTACAGTAAAGCTATAAAAAATTTACTAACCTTAGATGGAGACATTGAGAAGATCAGTTACCCTGTGCGTGTGCAGTTGTCGAAGCTTTTGGACCCCCCTCAGGCAGGCTCTGACTGGGTGGCCCTAGCAGAGAGATTGGGACTGAGACAGTCCGTGGAGGGTCACCAGGGGGGCTTCAGTCCCACCAGGCTCCTCCTCACCTTCTACGAGGTAAACTACAGACCATCCTGCAGAGATTAATGCTTATACCTGGTAGTTTATGGGATATCTATTTACCATCATAATTTTTATTTTAGTCTTGTGGAGGCACCGTATCTAAGCTGTTGGAAGCACTGGTTGCCATGGAGAGATATGATGCTGTTGAGTTAATCAACTCGGCCCTCAGCATACGAACAGGTCAGAGGCTAAAATGGCAATAGTTCAACCAAATCTTACAATCTAAAGTTATGAATAAATGCCACTCAAAGAATACTCTAACTTTTTTATAAAAGCTTAAAGCTGAACACCGCTCGTAAATAGGCACCGGCGCACAGGTACCTGGTATATAAACCCTTCGATTTCGTTACACCCGATTGCACACCTGAAACTCGTCGCCGACGTGTAGTATTTCTTTCGTGTTCTTTTGATTTTTTGCATTTATTTCTTATTCCATGTGCATATTCTGTTGGTAAATAATGCATTGATCAATTTATTTGATGTTAGTATTCTCCTGGCTTGAAAAAAGTGCGTAAAACTTGATAATTTCATCGCGACCGAGTAACACGGCGAGGCAAGATGTACGTCCACACAGGTGAGACCTCTACAGCAAAGTACTTTAAACTGTTTAGAGGTCTTTGCCTTATGTAGGGCTTATAGGGACAGCAGTGATGAAAGAGAAATATGGTGGACAGTGCCTATTTACGAGCGGTGTTCAGCTTTAAGTAAGTAAGCTTCAGTAAATTGGGCGAGATTCCTGTGCTTGGGGGGGGGGGTAGTATCGACCTATATTCTATAAAATGGAAAGTATGGTGATTAAATTTAGCTATATTTTCAGCTGTTAGGGTTTATGAAAAGCTAAAAAAAATATTGCATGTTCATAGTTTTATTTTTTTCTCTATTTATAGATGACTGTAAAAGAGAAGCCATTGGAAGAGACATCGCTGGAGGTAGACCTGAAGGTCACTTACAGGTCACTCATTAAGGTCATCATCTTGTAGGTCACCTAATGACATTCATTCATCAGGGTCGTCAAGTAAAGGTCTTTAGTTCCTAAATCACTCATTTGACTCATCAAGTGAAGGTCATTAAAAGGTCATTCATTAGGATCATCAACTGAAGGACACCTTCAGGTCACTCATTATCATCAACAACTCTGGAATAGAATTTTCGTCCCCAGTGCTATGAACAGCATTTGTCTTTGCTATATTTGTTTCTGGGATTATACCTCTGTTTGTTAATATTTATACATGGTGAATCTTATACTAGGCTTTATTATATCTTTGTATATTGAATAAAATATCTGGTATACTGTAAATGTTTAACATATTTCAAGATATTCCTGTATGATTTA
>WFKH01007768.1:5540471-5551600 GCA_016163765.1 Magallana hongkongensis | reverse complement strand
CTTCTTCTTAAGAACCACTGCACCGGAAATGCCATTATTTACACAAAAGCTTATACATATAGTGAAGATTATAAATTGTAAGAATCGTGACCCCCGGACCAAAACTGGTGCCCCAGGCGGGGATAAAAGTTTGACATGTATAGGAAAATGTTTAAAAATCTTCTTCTCAAAAACTACAATGCAACAGTTTGAGATATTACCATGCATAAATCTTGGCTATTGTAGATTCTAAATTGTTAAAATCGTGACCCCGGACTAATACTGGGGCAACAAGAGGGGTTCAAAGTTTAACATAGAAATATATAGGAAACATGTTTAAAAATCTTCTCGAGAACTAAAATGTTACAGTTTGTGAGATTATTATGCAAGGATCCTCAAATAGTGAAAATTCTAAATTGTAAAAGCTGTGACTCCCGGACCAACACTGGGGCCCCAGATGGGTTTCAAAGTTTAACATAGAAATATATAGGGAAAGTGTTTAAAATCTTCTTCTCAAGAACTACAATGCAACAGTTTGTGGGATTACTATGCCAGCATCCTCAAATTGTCAAGATTCTTATATGTGTAAGCCGTGACCCCCAGACTAATACTGGGGACCCAAAAGGGGTTTAAAGTTAACATAAAAATATATAGGGAACATGTTTAAAAACTTCTTTTCAAGAACTACAGTGCAACAGTTTGTGGGATTACTAAGCAAGCATCCGTGGCTATTGTAGATTCTAAATTGGTAAAATCTAATACTGGGGCCCCAAGATGGGTTCAAAGTTTAACATAGAAGTAAATAGGGAAAATGTTTAAAAATCTTCTTCTCGAGAACTGCAATGCTACAATTTGTGAGATTAATATGCATGCAACCTTGGATAATGTAGATTCAATATTTTTAAAATAGTGACCCCTGGACTAATACTGGTGACCCAAGACGGATTCAAATTTTAATGGAGAAGTATATATGGAAAATGTTTAAAAATCTTCTTTTCGAGAACTACACTGCTTTAATTTGTCATATTACTACGTAAGCATCCTTAAATAGTGTAGATTCTAAATTTAAAAGCTGTGACTCTCGATCTAATACTGGGTCCCAGAACGGGTTCAAAGTTTAACATAGAAATATATATGGAAAATGTTTAAAAATTTTCTTCTCGAGAATTACAATCCTACAGTTTGTGAGATTACTATGCAAGCATCCTCAAATAGTGTAGATTCTAAATTGTTAAAGCCAACCATAAACCCTGGACCAATACTGGGGCCCCAGAATGGGTTTCAAAGTTTAAAATAGAAATAGCATATGATACAAAATTGAATGGTACAAGGAACTGTTGTTCAGGTGTGCGATGTGGCCCATGGGCCTCTTGTTTGTTTTAGTAGTTATGCAAGTTATTCATTCTTTTATTTCATATGATTATTAAGTGCAATCTGTAACAGAATTGAAAGAAATTAAAGTCCTAAATTGAATGAATACAATACAATAAAAGAGACACTTAAGAACCAATAATGCCCCTATAACAGAAAAGACAACGTACAATACTTTATGATAATATGTAATAATGTATATATGCAGGCTGGTGTGGATAAATATGGAATGGTCTCTGTCGCTGCCAAGAGAAAGCAAGGCAATCTGGCCAATCTCAGGTTTGTACCTCTGTCTAAGCAGAACAACGGCAATCATTTAACAGAGCTTCTAGGATTATTTGTGTAAATATTGATATTTCTTAATTTACACCAATTTAAAATTGTTTTTATTTCAAGCATTAAGGAAAATGAGGAAGTAAGCTTTTCTATGGTTAAGCCATCAGAAACTGTCAAAACATTTGATCCCCTCCCAGAAAGCATATTTACAGAGCCAATCCAGCTAGATAAGAGTAAGTAAGAATTAATGACTCTTTGTACTTGATGCTTTAATCCAAGTGATAAAGTGTTTGTTAAGGATATAGAAGTAATGGTGTTTTTTTTTAGTGAGCACCATTAGCCAGAGACACGCCTCCCCCGACTTTCAGCCCAGTGAGAGCAGTGCCCTCTATCCTTTACACAAGCACTTGCTCATCAGAAGATCCCTGAGGTGCAAGGTAAGCTGTGAACTCAAGTTACTTAGCTAAAACATTTCTGTGGAAGTGTGGAAATCTTTGCCTTATTCTCTAAAGCAACCTTTGAGAAAAAGAAAATTTGCCCAGCCAGACTGTTTCACTGTTTTCTGATAAAAAGCTAAAATGCTTGATTATTTTCTGTTAACAGTATATGTAAAGGGCATCATGGTAACAATCTTTATTGATAATATTATCTCGATTTATTTCATAGGAATGTGAGCACAATTTGAGCAAACCAGAATTCAACCCAATTTCCATCAAGTTCAAGATTCAACTTATTGCCTTGTAAGTTTCTGTATTCAATGCCACTACAGTGTATTTGGACGTTTCGACTGTCACTAATCACTAATGATTTAAAAGAACCAGAATAATATAGAATGATTTTCTTTATCAGGCACCACATTCCTGAAATAAAAATTTTCTCACCACCAGAACTGATTTTAAAGAAGGTAATAAAATAAATACTGGTAAAGTTGGTTTTTTAGTTGGCTTGAGTTTTTTTCTTCACATTGTGGAATGTTTTATATTCAGCTGTATGGGTGTTCCAATCAGCAAAAAATATTGTTTAATAATAGTATTTATCCAGTGTTCAAAATGTACATGTACATATGATTTTCTAATATTATTAATAATAACAAGGTCATGAAAGTTTCAATGTTTGTTCAGGAGTGTAAGGTGGTACTGACACTGACCAACCCCAGTGCTTACAACTGTAGTATCTCCTTCCTACAGCCGGACCCCAAGGAAGACAACTTCAGTAATGCTAAGGTAAGATAAGAGGGGGATCCTTTGGAATAAATCTATCAGCTATTTCCTTTCAAAGATTTTATGCTGAACCCATATTTTTCTACACTAGGTGGAGTTGCCAAAGCATCCCATTGTTGTAGCCCTGAGAGATGACGCTGCTTTGTATGATGATGGAAGTCAAGGTCACGAAGCCTTCAAGGATGACCCAAGGTCAGAAAGGGGCCAGTATTTAGTCCTGTGGTCATAGTGTTTTCTCTGTGGATCATTGTATTGTACAGTAATAAATACCAGTAACTACTGAGTTTTATGTGACTTTATTTGTTTCTGTTCCAGTGTCATAGCTTACAGAAAGTCCAACAAAGTGGGATTTTTCATGAAGGTTAAACCTCAAAATCCAGATGAAGATGTCAAGGTAACACAATTGATTCAGTGCAATGAAGCAAAAGAAAATACTTGTGAGTTTTGTATGTACATTTGGCACCTGTTGAAGGACACCTGACTCCCAGTTTTCTGAGTGCTTTAACTTTTACCAGATGTCAGAATACTTATATGTACAGGTAGTGATGTTGATGAACAAATATTTATATGGTTTGTTCTTTTTGTAGTTGTCCTTCTTGTTGAAGCATGAGTACCGGAACACTGCCATAGCTCTCCCCAGTGAGAACCAGGAGCCCCAGATTGCCTCACTCCAACACCAGGTCTTCATCAACCTCGGGCCACCCAAAAAGAAGTGAACAACCCCGCCCTCCCTCAGTACTGTGGCTGTTGTACCACTACCAAAAATATAGATAACATTGTGCAATATGTTGTGAATGTACATTTGATTAGTTTATAAATATATTAGATGATTCCAGAGGCTTATAACATTGAACTCTTGGTGGCCATGCCAGGCTTTGGTTTTTTTCCAGGTAGAATGATAATAAAGGTATGATTCTGTTTCATTGTCTGATGTCAGAATTTTATTTATAATTGTAATGGTTTTGGTTCCACTGCTAATAAACAAAAAAGATTAGTTAAACTTTTGTTATCTTGCAGGTATATTAATACTCCTGGATTAGATTTCTTTCAATTTGATAAAATCATTTTGCCAATTATGGCAGTACCAGTAACAAAAAAGTAATTAAAAACTAAGGGCGCTAAGGGCCAAAATCGGCCGATTTTGACCTTTAGTGCCTTTGGCCCTTAAGAACAGGTAGGCTATGGCTAGTTTTAGATAATGACAAGTGTCCCCTTTAGTTCAATATTTCAGCATTTTTTTTTATTGAACTTGACATTTACATTGAAGTTCTTTAAACTCTCAAGACATTTCAGGTCACATAAACTCTCACCAACTCATCGAAGAAGTCTGCATTGTCAGTGGGGTGTCCAGTGTCAATTTCTAGTTACCGTATTTGGTTTTAAAACTTAATTTAAACAAGCTTGAATGATTTTCACAAAATTTGAGTGCACTTGTTCGGAAGAAGAAACACAATATAATAAAACGTGAACGAACACGCAGAAGGATGCCGGCCAGATTCGGCTCAGGTGAGCTAAAACATGTGTAACCACTTAAGAATGGCACTATGATAATATGTACAATGTAGTATAAAAATGCTGTAAAAATGCGACATTTAAATGGAGAGAGAAACTGCATTATATCATAGAGCAGTTTAAGGAACTTTCACAAAAATTGTAACTTGCAATTATCCCTTGCAGAAATCGCTTAAGTTTTGCTCCAATCAAATTAAACTGCGACTTCTTTTATTAATTTAGTACTTGGACTAAGTGCGATTTGACCCGTGTCCTTAAATGTAAACAATTCGATCAACGAGGAAGTTTGATAGTAATTTGTATTGCATTGAGGAGAGGACTCAACCCGGAAGTTATAGAAGTGTTTTATTTAAGCACGACAAGTCTAATCTTCACACGGAATTCATTTTTAGTTCGGAGGGATAATTCCAAAAACGTAGTAAGTCACTAGGCGCATGTTGATAAAATAATTATCCATGTGTGGGTTTGCTCCAATGTTTTACGTAGGCAGGTGCCCCTTCCTCTTTTTCATACAGTTGGCATTTTTGTTAATTCATTTTGCTTTGGAGTATCTATAAAAACGTTAATTCACTTTGTTTTGGAGTATCTCAAAAATCCTTAATTTACTTTACTTTGGGGTTTCTAAAAAACCGTGCAAACCTCGCGAAATGTTTTTTCTATCGCGAATATGATATTTTCATCATCTAGATTTTTTTTTAGATCATTTTAGTTCGAGTGTAATCTCCGCGTTTGGGTGAATATGAAATAAATAAGGAAATATATTTCTCAAATATTTAAATTACCGGCAGTTATATTGTTCTATTTACAAAAGGACAGTTTTTATTTTTGTAACGATTATTTCATTTGCATTCTTTGTTTCTTCTTTTTATCAATATACCATTGTGAAGATGTCAATTTACATATTTAAAAAAAAGTTTATGACCGTTTATGTCACCATTATACACTATAATGCATGGGCACTCCACTCTTTACTTCATTACCTTTTTACTCCAAAGTAGACCATTGATCCTTATTTGAAAACACTTCAGTGGAAGTCCTGGTGACCATAGTATAAATTGTGCTTGTAATTGTTACAATAATAACTCAGCCGAACTGTATGACATTATTTCTTCTTTAAAATATTATACTTTAGAATCATTTTAATTCGTAGCGTTAAATGTTCGCGGATTGCCAAAATGATACTGGTGTGTGGTTATTTTTGTAGGTAATATACAAAAGTTGCCAAATATACCCAATAGCAAGCTGTTTATTTTTCATACAGTTAGCCATTCAGAAACTTGAGGCGCCCCACAGTGACAACAGTCACTAACAGGAAGGACTCAATCGTTATTATATATATGATGAATTTGAATGTGTTTATGCAGCTTCTTAAATTACGGGTTTTAGTTCACCAGAGAGGCTCAATTAAGTTTTTCTTTTCACCCTTTGTTCGCAAAGCAAAGATTACAGCATATTTTAGCCATTTCACTCAGTCCGACATGTTGTTTGCGAATCGCTTTCGGTATCACACTTTCCAGCGCCTGTCCGTCCGTACGTCCGCCTGTAAACAGTTAACAATTTCGACTTCATCTCAAGAACCGCTGAGCCCGATTCAACCAATTGAATGAAGATAATGCTTAATTGATAAAATAACGAAATACGCCCTTCTAAAAAAGAAATGTTAAAAAAATATGTAAATATAGTGGGTTTTTCTCAAGAATCTCTGCAACAACTAGAAATACTAATATATACAGTATATAGTGAACATTTGTATTCCTAATCGTTTAAATAATGCCCCCCGCCCTCTCAAAATATATGAGCTCGGAGTGGTACAAATTTCATAGGAATACTATTATATATAAAATATCGTTTAAAATCTTCTCAAGTATTATAACACTAGCATCCTGATTTGGTGCAAATTCTTAACTGGTATCTTCGACCAATGATCGGGCCCTATGAGGGGTGCAAAGTTCTACTCTCTCTCTCTCTCTCTCTCTCTCTCTCTCTCTCTCTCTCTCTCTCTCTCTCTCTCTCTCTATATATATATATATATATAAACACACTAGTATATATAAGATTTTTTTTTAATCTTCTTCTCAAGAACTACGATGGTACAATTTTTGCAATTTGTGATACTGTTATAAACGCATATTTTTTTTTCATTATTTATTGCATATTCTAGATTGTTCAAACCTCCCATCTTTCGCTCTTTAAATTTGATTCAGGGAAGAGTGAAAAGTTTGCCAAAGGAATATCACGGGAAAAAAATCTTTAAGACTCTTATTCTCAAGACCTACAATTTTGAAAAACATGCAGGCCTCTTCTCTTCTCATCGTTTGCCAGGGAACCCTGACGATGATATAAGATAAGGGGGGGGGGGGGGGGTGGTTTTAATCTGACTGAAGCTAAATTTTTTTTTATTATGGTAAAATCATCCTCATATGGATTTATTTATCGATTCTATTTTTATTTTAAACTATGCAGTCTCATGCTTCTGTGTTCAGAGTCTAAAAAAGGTTTTAGGCATGACCGGATTAAAAAAAACCCAAAAAACAAACCACTCGAGATCTTTTAATCATGTGAGCTTTGTTGCCCATAAGCCCCTTGTTATCAGGGTTCTTAAAATTGTTTGTCATTTGTATCGGCGTTAATTTATACCTATAGCATACAAATCTGCAATCTATCATAAACTTCAGATGCTGAGTAGAAATTCAAAAAATTGTTTTAGTCAAAATGGTGCATTTTCTCATCATTTCAAACCATATAGGCCTAAATCTTTAGATTTATTTCTTCGCTTCTTTGCTTTGTATTGGCTTTAATTAAAAAAAAATTCAGTTATTTGTTTTATATGATATGTTGATTATTTGTTTTTTTTTTTCATTTTAAAGATTGTTTTATACAGCTATATTCAATTCAATTCAATTTATTGACAAAAACACATGTAGCGCAAGTCATACATACAGTATACAAATATAGTAAGTACATAGATTTTCTTATGTTAAATGTTATATATATAGGGACATAATATATTCAGCCAGCCACTTAATTAGGATGCTGACTCTGGATAGAGCTCTTATAGGTAGGAATTTCATGATAGGTCGAACCTCAGCAATGTTTGTTTGACATGAAATATATTTATGTATTATGGAGGGTTGACATAAAGCTATCTACATGTACATTGTTGTCCTTTTTTTGATAAAGCCATGGACATTTATAAATATGTTAAGCCGTAGCTCTCAGTTGTGATGTTAAAGTGAAATATTTAATATATTCAGATACTATACTTTCACGTGAGCGTATTAACTGTAGCTATAAACATTATTCTTTGATAAGGTAATTAAGATTATTATTTGATTTTCCACGTCATGAAACAATCCGTCAAGTCAAGAGATGTTCGATATATCTAATTTACATCAATCTATTTTTGGAAATATAGGGGAATTCCCTACAGTTCCGCAATAATCAAAGGTTGTACCACGTAACGGTTCTTGCGCCATGTGTGGCTAACGAAAGTAAGTAAACATGATAAAGAATACTTTTAAGGTATATTATATCGTATTTTAATCGTCTATTCTATCTGCATTTTCTGTGAAGAATTTTAAAACTATTTTCGTTTTCGTACATTTTGATTACGTCGCTCACGGAAATGAATCGCTTGTCCAATAAAATTTTGAAAGGAAAACCGTAAAATTACGACCTGTTATTTCTGTTTACATTCCTTGCTTGAAAAAAATACCCCAAAGTAAGTAACGTATTTAAACTTGTTTTTGTTTTCTGTAAATTAAACATAATATCAACATGGATACCGTTTCATTGAGTTCTCTACATTGTCGGGTCTATTTTCATTTTCAGTGAAACGCTACTCTTGGGTTTCAAACATATGTTTCATTATAGTTATAGAGTTTTACATGTAATTTGGAATCCTGTAACACAATGATATTCTGCTTTTCAAAAATGGATCTATTATTTTGGGATTCGTTAAGTGATAGGTATCAATCGCACTATACCAAAATGAACTCGATGATTCATATAAAAACACATGATGAAGTAGTGTTAGCTTAAATCAAAGTGGGAATTTTGTCCCACCCCCGGAAATACCAAGCTCCGCAAAGTATTTTAATACATTATACTGCGAAAGTTATGAATATAAAAGTAATGTAATTTTGTCTATAAAAAAACTTATATAACTGCCAATAATGTTAGGGATCAGTGTATTTTATTTGTAACTCCAAATTAAGCTAATGTCTGTCAGATGTTAATTTGACATATATTTGAATTTTCATTCATAATTGTATTCATATGTGTCAGTATGCCTAGCGGTGTTTTATGTATGACCTGTTAATGACGATGATTATGTAAATAGCATTAAATTATTCAAGACAATTCTTGTGGTTAAATGTTCACACACACTCTATTTACAGAATGATATTAGAAATTCTGTAATAAACAGTATGCTTTCGACGGGGAATTTTACCACTGAAAATGTACCACCATGCCACCCAAACTTCTCTGCCAATCTGCACTAGTGATGCCAACAAACTTCAGGAACTACAAGAGGAAAACGAACTTCTACGAGGAAAAATTCGAGGATACTTAACTTTAGGTTGTTATTTTAATTTCATCTTTTAATGTTTAAAATATTTTTATTACTGAGTGCATTATTAGGCAGGTACATATCTTTTCTTATACAAATGGGACTGGTAAGTCCCCTTGTTCAGGATTTCTGCCAATCTAAATCAAGGAGATAACTTCAGGTTGTTATTTTATATTCATCTTTTAATGTTCATTAATGTAATGTTTCGATTATTGAATGCTTTATTAGGCAGATATATCTTTTGTTACAAATGTTACTGGTTACTCCCCGTGTTTAAGAGTTCTGCCCATCCAAATCTCGGAGAATAGAGTTACGATAAATGGTTAAAAAGAAGGAGAAGACGGTGGTTAAAATGAGAGAAGCAGCCAGATAGACACGGGTCCCTTGTTGTTTTAAACAATGTACATGTAATCTATTCCATGGTTATAGTGTTTTCCACCTGTATCTAATAAACTATTAAGTATTGAAAGTGATCGAGGTGGAAAAAGGAAACTCATACATACAATTGAACTTTGATATCTCGAACACTGATATCTTGAATACAATGGATATGTCGAAGTGATCTTTAAGTCCCAGCCACTTATTTTCTAACTATTTTTCCCTCGATATCTCGAATACTCGGATATCTCGAAGTTTTTAGCTCACCTGAGCTGAAAGCTCAAGTGAGCTTTTCTGATCAAAATTTGTCCGTTGTCTGGCGTTGTCGGCGTCGGCGTCGGCGTTGGCGTTGTAAACTTTTCACATTTTCATCTTCTTCTCCAGAACCACTGGGCAGATTTCAACCAAACTTGCACAAAGCATCACTGGGTGAAGGGGATTAAAGTTTGTTCAAATGAAGGGCCACACCCTCTTTAAAGGGGAGATAATTTAGAATTATTGAAAATTTGTTTGTATTTTTCAAAAATCTTCTTCTCAAAAAATATTAGGCAAGAAAAGCTGTAACTTGTATGGAAGCATCCTCAGGTAGTGTAGATTCAAGTTTGTTCAAATCATAGTCTCCGGGGGTAGGGTGGGGCCACAATGGGGGGATGAATTTTTACATAGGAATATACAGAGAAAATCTTTAAAAATCTTCTTCTCAAAAACTATTAGGCCAGAAAAGCTCAAATTGGAGTGGAAGCATCCTCAGATAGTGTTGATTCAAGTTTGTTTAAGTCATGATCCTCGGGGGTAGGGTGGGGCCACAATGGGGGGATGAATTTTTACATAGGAATATATAGAGAAAATCTTTAAAAATCTTGTTCTCAAAAACTATTAGGCCAGAAAAGCTCAAATTGGAGTGGAAGCATCCTCAGATAGTGTAGATTCAATTTTGTTTAAATCATGGTCCCCGGGGGTAGGGTGGGGCCACAATGGGGGGATGAATTTTTACAAAGGAATATATAGAGAAAATCTTTAAAATCTTCTTCTCAAAAACTAATGGGCCAGAAAAGCTGTAACTTGTATGGAAGCATTCTCAGGTAGTGTAGATTCAAGTTTGTTTCAATCATGCTCCCCGGGGTAAGGATGGGGCCGCAATGGGGGGGGGGATGAATTTTTACATAGGAATATATAGAGAAAATCTTTAAAAATCTTCTTCTAAAAAACTATTAGGCCAGGAAAGCTGTAACTTGTATGGAAGCATCCTCAGGTAGTGTAGATTCAAGTTTATTCAAATCATGGTCCTTGGGGGTAGGGTGGGGCCACAATGGGGGGGATGAATTTTTACATAGGAATATATAGAGAAAATCTTAAAAAACCTTCTTCTCAAAAACTATTAGGCCAGGAAAGCTGTAACTTGTATGGAAGCATCCTCAGGTAGTGTAGATTAAAGTTTGTTCAAATCATGGTCCCCGGGGGTAGGGTGGGGCCACAATGGGGGGATGAATTTTTACATAGGAATATATAGAGAAAATCTTTTAAAATCTTCTTCTCAAAAACTATTACGCCAGGAAAGCTCAAATTGGGAGTGGAAGCATTCTCAGATAGTGAAGATTCAAGTTTGTTTCAATCATGCTCCCCGGGGTAGGATGGGGGCCCCAATGGGGGGGATGAATTTTTACATAGGAATATATAGAGAAAATCTTTAAAAATCTTGTTCTCAAAAAGTATTAGGCCAGGAAAGCTGTAACTTGTATGGATGCATCCTAAGGTAGTGTAGATTCAAGTTTGTTCAAATCATGGTCCCCGGAAGTAGGGTGGGGCCACAATGGGGGGGG
>WFKH01007768.1:5515699-5526506 GCA_016163765.1 Magallana hongkongensis | reverse complement strand
CTCTCTCTCTCTCTCTCTCTCTCTCTCTCTCTCTCTCTCTCTCTCTCTACCATCCTTATTGGACGTGTGTACTGTTTAAAACATTTTGCTTTTAGAGACAGACGTCGGATGAATACTCAAATACTGATAAAGGAACCTCAACGAGTGCGATGAACATTAACTTATGATATTCGAATTTGTTTATTTCATGATTCATGACTTATAGAAATAGAAAAATAGGTTTGTCATTGGGGGGAATGTCTTATATATAAATGTAAATTAACCGCCTTCTATTTGATGGAGTAACATTCAAACACCATAACATTACGATTAAAATATTTTGATTAATTTTGTATGTGTCCAATACACATACATTATTTCATTGGTTATATGACAAAGAATGCTGATAATAGTATCTAAGCATAGTACATTATATGTATGGCGGCCTTAATTAGGAAACGTTTTCGAGTCATAAAGAACAACCACTAATTTTAACCGGGTCATTTGATATTTTACATGCAATAATGTAATTTATCTGAAATCTACATTGTACAGGTACTGTAACACTTCATGTCAGCACAAAGCTGATCACGAAATGCTACGAGTTCGACCCGTTTATTTTTATAAAAAAAAATTGATCGCTCAAAGCGTCACTAAAGAGGCCTATTGGTTTAATGCAGATATGATAATATACAATTCCCAATTTAAAGATGATATTAAATCAACATCATAACATAACAAAAACGTGCATATGTTTAAAGATTTTCATCTATAGTCTGTGGGATTAATATATAAAATACAAAATCTTTTTGTTGGATTGTCGCTTTAAGTTTGTTTTTATCGAAATCGTTTCTTTTTTCATCATACATAAATCTTTAGAAAAAAAAATCAGCAAACTTTAAGACTCTCTCTATAAAATCATCGGCAATGATGTTCTAAAATGACAGTATTTTAAGGTTTTCGTACATGTGTATACCCGAGTTTGTATATATGTTTAAAGTAAAGCCCCCAAAATCGATGTTTCGCTATTTTGTTGAGGTTTTTGTTTTTAAAAATATATGTTAGTATTTTTATATTTCTTAAGTATTTTTGCCCTCCTTGTTCGTCCACCTTCAAATGAGTTCAATATAAACAGCCTGGAATAAAACACAGAAACATGAGACCACGTGAAACATTTTGAAATCGAAATTTCAGTATCTAATTTTTAAAAAATGTCTGCATACTGTCAAATCATCGATATAATACATGTAATTGCTCTGAAATGTTTTCAAAAATAATTGTAAATAATATAAAAGGTTATGTTTAGATAGCATGCGCGGATCTAGAGGGGGGAATTGGGGTCCGGACCCCCTCCCCCATGAAGAATTTAAATTTCTTAAATTTACATAGTAAAATTAACGAAAATATGCCTCGGACCCCCCGGAAAACCTAAATACCCCTCGGACCCCCCTGGAAAAATTTTCTAAATCCCCGCATTGATAGTGTACATCAGATAATTCTTTTCCCAACACATGGGACCGTTGTGTGTGCCTGACTTCATATTGAAGCTCTAGATAGCCGTCCCTAATGTTGCGTATCGTGTGATTATATACATTACATTTAGTTATAATTTTCCCTCAGGAAAGAATTTCTTGAGATTTTGAGCAGAACCTTATCAGAAGTCGTTGGATGCTGTTTTATATCATGGTCAGCTTCCAGAGTTTATTTCCTACGAGAGATTACGAGAGGTTCTGGCTGTTTTAGTCAGCCCGCGGGCTGACTAATTAAGTTAGGATGAAACTTCAAATGCGCGTGCGTAAATTGGAATTCTGGGAAGGAATTAGACAGTCCGTGTTTGAGAAATTCGAATTAGTAATGAAACTGATCAGTTTCTAGGTCAAACTGCGCATCGTCAGTCACGCTGACTTTACACGATTCCACGAGTATCGTCTGCAGCCACGGTCCGGAGTCCGCATATATGTATTTATTCCCCAGACTCTAGCTGTTAGTGAGATTGGAGAGGATATACATGTATAATGGCAGTGGTTTGCGACGAGGGACCATGAATTTCATAGAGCAATCTTTGCAAAGTTACAATTTAATAATACAGCATGCACAGTTGCTGTAGATTCCTTTATCAATAGTACACCGCTAACGCTATACTCATTGTACACCCGCATGTTATGATTATTCTGGAAACTATGGTATTTCAACAAATAAAGTATTCATTTTTGAACTGAAAATTAATATTCCGCTGGCTGACTTTCTTAGCTTTTTAAAAAGCTAACCTTGTGTCAGCTATCCTAGATAATTAATTCACTTGGCGGCGTCCAGAGACAAACGGACTAATGGCTTTTGAGGGCTGACTACACGTTAGACTGCATTCTACTGTATGATACATAATTTTGCAATTTCGCTGTACATGTTAATTGTTCATCAAATACTGCAATACTGCTTTATGTGACACTTTATAGCTACCATTAATGATGCAATGCTTGTATGTTTTACATAAGTAGGCCCTCAAATTGTCTGTACTTTCTGATTGCTGAACGTTTGTAATCCACTCCTACGAGATAAGAATGGGTAAGGTTATTTTACTGTACTGAACAGAGTTGTTCGCGGTTGGTCAATCTTAAAACTTTAAATGAAACAATAAGAGCGGATAATTCATCAAACTGTCAATCAAACGTTTTCCCGTAAATATGTTATTTGTTGGTTTTGGCGACCATTTTTTGGTTGATGATTTGGCAGATTCTGGCTCTGTGAGACAACACAAGAAACCGGACACCGTCGCCATTCATATATTGGCACCAATAGAAACGCAGTATCCGGTGCCCTGTATTACACAATTAGGACAGACAGCGGGGGTCGATCAGAGGATAATTCGTTCTGAGGACGGCAATGGGAATCCAAATGAAGCGTAAAATAGACAACACTCATGTTTATATTTCAAGATTTTAAGAAGAAAAAAAACTTCCATCGTGCATACCTTTGTTGACCAACATTTGAGGTCCAAGAATGAGAGTCCAGCTACATAGAATGACTGACATACATATGTATATAAAACGTTCAGGCTGAGGAGAATTTCTTAATTTGTTTTACTAGTTGTTTTCCACGACATTCAAAACTAGTAATATTTACAAACATTACTCCCTACGATATTAAGGAGTTAAGATGATGGAACCAGCAATATGTAACTGCTTAACTTGATATTTTTCGTACATTTACAAATAATGATTGAAGGGAAAAGTACACAAACAATTAAAGCAGTGTAACCTTAATTCAAAACAATAAAGAAGACAGTATGTTTACACCTTCTGAGTATGTTCTCCCCCATCAAAGAAATTCGATTGTGTTCATATAGCTACTGACACAACCGATATTCAATGAATATAAAGACACTCCTTGTACCTTTCAGACCTGCCTCCGAAGACATTATTTAGCAGGGTTCAATTTTTTTAAACGACAAAACGTATTATTCTATTACCTATACTAAGTAATCAATAGTGCATCATCTTATACTTTTGAGGTTGACTAAAGATGCTGGATTATTTTGTGATGTGTCGAAACGGCTTCATTGAGGACACAGAATGACGTCGAACTCCAAATATGGAGGAATTAATTGTTTCTTATGTGCAGCTTACTTATTGACAATTACATTAATTTAATATTTACTTAAGAGAGAGAGAGAGAGAGAGAGAGAGAGAGAGAGAGAGAGAGAGAGAATACTTCTTTTGGTGGTCGGTTCATTGGGCCATTGCAGAAAATATTTTAAAATAGCCTGTTATTTTTTCTTAAACGCTCGCCAATTTCATACCACACGAACCATAAAATTAATACAGAAAACACCCATGAATTAATGATAATTTAAAACAACTAAACAGAAGATAACAACAGGTTGTAATCAATAATTTGATCAAACGCAACTTCAAATCAAATGTAACATCTATGAATCAAATGATTTGACATTTTTTAAATGTAACAGTTATGTGGATGTGGAAATTATCAATAAATTCATTGATGGTATAGTGATATCTAATGATATTAATGAATAATTCTAAGATGTAATGTACAATGTACAAAGTTAGGTACGATGCGCATCGACTCATTAATTCATTATAATCATCAAATCGGGTATTGAACAAAGAATTAAAATATCAGTAATATCAAATTGAAAATATTTCTTTAAAACGCCATAGCCAATAACTAAATTACTTATTTCTCTTCATCTTATGATACCATCAATAATTCAGGTTCATAATAATTTGGTCCTTAATAAATTTAAAAATCTAACTAAAGGAAAGGATAAGTAATTTGCAATAGAAATTAATTACATCCTTAAATGAACGCATGAATTTACCAAGAAAATCCATCAGTTCGAGAACAACTCCTTGAAATGTAACAAGAGTGAAAGAGATAATTCCTTGTGTATCTATGCTCAATCCTTCGTCCAGCTGATTCCCACTTCTTTCATAAAGGCGTAGATTTTTTCCTCCCACTTGGGTTTGGCTTCCTTGGCGCTCTTGGAGGGTTTATGGAGGGACTCTATGGTGTCCACTATATCGGTCACGCTTGTTTTGATTCTTTTGTCGTACGTGGAGGACAAGGCTTTCTCCAGCAAAGCGTAACGAGGGTCACCAGCCACGCTGGGACATTTCCCGCCGAATTTACTGAGTCTATTCCGGCGCGCCCTCTGGGCTTCCTCGTCCCGCTTGAAGGAGGAGACTGAACTGTACACACTGGAGGCGGTGGTGTTCTCGCGACTCAGCCCGGGCCGAGCGGGCTCACTGACTACGGTCCGACTGTCCCTGGGGCGGAGCTTTTTGTGGAGGGGCTGAGGGGTGAACTGGACTGTCTTTGCTCGCTGAGGCTGGGGTGCCCGGTGATGTGGCTGGTTGGACTGTACGAACTCCTTGGGACTTTTAAACTCGGTTTTCCGGGACACCACGCTCGGAGCGTCACTGCGCTCGTTTCCCGAATGGCGGGAAGAGGTTGTACTGGGTCTCCCGTAGCTCATGATGGGCTCACTCATCGTGGAGTAAGATCGCACGTTCTTAGCGCTCACTTCTTTGCGCTTTCTGTTCTCCATAAACTTCTGTTTTTCGTGACTAAATTGTGAGAGGAACTTGTAGCGTTCGACACCAAGATCTATCAGCCTGGCCTTCAGCATCCGGACCTCTGTCACTGTGTCGTCATTTTTGCCTGACATCCGGGTATTTCCCTGGTTGAGGTCTAACGTCAAGTCCTTTGTCATCCATTCCTCGATGTCTTTCATGGCGTGCTTTTTCTTCGCCTTCAATCTCGAGGATGAACTAGCAGGTTTCGGTGGATGCATTTTATACTTGAATTTCAATCAGCTAATTAGAATTTGATGTCCATAAAGTAGATATCCCCGTAAATTAATTCCATTAAGTCAATATCCTGGTCGGATTTTGACGTCTTTTAATTTGTTTCATTTTAAATTTTTGCATAAATTACCACCAGTCGTTCGTAAATTAAAGCACATCATTTTAAGTTCAAATCAGATCTGAAGAAGAATCAACAATATATACTATTAACGCTTTTCCAAATATATTTCTCCAACTCTAAGGAAGAAAAAATCCAACCAGTTTGGCAGTGTTTTCCCATCACAACTGACAGACTTAATCTGTCTTATCAAAATAAATTTACTGCAATATTTAAACTTTAATTGTGGAATTAATTATTGACCTGATATCATCGAAAGAATCAAATATAACATTTATCTGTACCAGCAGATCGCAAAACATTTGATAGTTCATTTAATCCCGATCACCAGAGACAATGGGGTGCGCGGGTTTGAGTCATTAGACTTGTTACAGTGATTCCAGTTGTATAGAGCTACCCTGCCAGTCACAGAACACGGCTTCTGTATTAACCGTCTGTACCAGAGGACACTTGCTAGATCAAAATCTTCTGATGGCTATCAATCCCAGAATTAAATCAACATGGGAATCGAACAAGAACAAGAGGCGGATGTCGCTAAAACAGATGTATGGCAGCTATTTATGGGACTGGAATCTAAGGACAACAATCAGATATCTAACTTTAACACTCTGCTCCTGACGTTCTCTTTCTGTGTGTTAGGATGATTCTGACAGTACGGTTATCAATCAACAGACATCTGTATTTACACAAACTTCAACAAACTTTGTAATATGCTTTTTATAATTTTTATTGCACCAAAAACTTTCAATTTTCACGGACATGTACACATTGTTTGTTTCGATCCATTTTAAATTACATCCATCCAATTGACATTTTTTGGTAAACACTCTTTGTTTTAAAAGAGGTGTTCAATATACTTTCACTTAAATGATCAGCAAATTTAAAAAAAAACTCATTCAAAATTTTTTTCAGAAACAATATTTTGCTAAAGATTTTATCTACTTTTTTTCAACAGAGTAACAAGCTATAAATGACATGTCCTATCGACCTTTTCTCTATTTGTTTATAAGCTATTGATTGATTTGCAATGTAGATACAGTAAGATGTATTGTTCTTTAAAATGTTAAGATTCTTTTAAATCAACAATTGTACATTACATGAAAAATAAATTAGATTTTGTTAAATCAAATTTTTACACGAATTTTGATATAAAAGAATCTAAATTTCTGTAAGGCACAGTCTTAGACAGATTTGCCAAAATTAGAGCCACTTGTATGACATGGCTAAATCAGGAGAAGGCCAAATGTCAATCGTGACCCGACTCCGGCTATTCAATGTATGTAACATAGTGATCAGTGATGCAATGTTGTATGCACTTTTCCCCACTTTATATGAATAATTTTAGATTAAAAAATACATTGATATAATTATAAATTGATAATAAACATCTTTGTTGTGTCCTTTAGGGGTTTTTAACGGTTGTAATTCACTGGACTGGCGATATACATGGTATATATGTATTTTTGCAATTTTGCAACCGTTATATATCCCATATGAAACAACAAAAAATCCTATTTATTGTTTAAAGATCCTTTGGCACTTTCATTTAGTTTCTCCTTGTTCGCTTCTTTGGATTAAAGATATGTATATCCTTAAATGTACACATAAAACAGGTGAAAATACATTTCGATTTCAGCAAGAGGATTACAGGTAATAGAGCAACAATATCAAAAGAAAAAACCTACACCTTATATAGAAGTGATATGCACTGTATGGGGTATCTATACCAGCAGGGTACCTGCATATCACTGACGCGAGCGAACGAGCAGCCAATTTATATTATTTATTGTGTTTTAAACGGATGATTAGATAATATATGAAGTCTTTGATAAACTGTGTGTGGAACTCTGCAAGATATCGAAAGTAGGAGGCCATTCCAAAGACTTGTTGCTAGGTTCTCCGGGTTCGGGCCCAATGCACATGCATAATTTAAAACTCCTGTCAATAAGTATTTATTAGACCTGAACCGTAATTCATAATCCGATAACCCCGGCTTATCGTGGAGTAGGTAGCCTCCTAACAACTTAATACCTATACCCATTAAACGACTTGTGTTTTAAGATAAAATGAAAACCGATTAGTGCCGAGAGATCTTCGTTGCATTGGTGTATTGTCATTGCGAGGGCGAGAAGGGTAGAGGCTGTGTGTGTGTATTTGTCTGTCTGTCTGTAAAGCCATCGCACGGCACGCGAACAAAGACCGATCAGACTAACTGAGGTCTGCTGGATCAAAACCAAGACAACCCGATCTGTTCAGGAATCGTGAAACATGGCGAACAGAGACAACTCGGATAATTCGGACAGTGCCAGCAGCGTGGACTTACCGGCCATCAGTGGACTCAACAAGAACTCGGCGCACCCAGAGGAATGGACCCTCCCCCACGAGTGGAGCATGGAGAAACGAGAGTTGTTCGAGGTCAGTTAAGGACACCTGCTTGTTAAAAAACGGAGTGTTGTTAAGCTTTCTACTATGATATAAGTAATACTAAGTATTATATTTTGCTCTTTTTTTTATTTGAATTTGATATCGACTTAAAATATAAATACCAATACCTTCTTATTTTATTTTATAAGTATTAATTCAATACCAATGTCTCTTACAATGTTGACTCTTTTGGTATGTTTAGAGTACAAGATATTGATTTTGTAGATACATGTATTTCAGTGTCCGTATTTGGTCTTTTATACTGTTAAATAGGTTGCGTTTTCATCCTGGACATAAATAATGCATGGAAAGAGGAATTTGTTATTAAGCAATACAATGCATGGGTTCCATACTGCCGACTTTTAAAGCAGAATATGTCATTTAAAATCAATATATAAAGGTAAGGTTTATCATTTCAGAACTGGAAAATGGACGTACAGAATCAGATAGCTAACCTGGCATCCTCACTGGTACGTACTCCCAATTAAAACTGTCGTCATCTTACAGGGTCTGACTGTCAATGATGTGCTCATTAATGACGTAAACTAGACCATGACACACGAAGTTAACACTAGTTGTTATTAATATGAAATGCAATACCCGGGTTTTCACCAGGCAATTGTAAAGAAGGTCGCTTCATATTCCATCTTTAATGTATGTTCGTATACTTGTTTCCTTTCGTAGAACTAACGGAAACTACGAATGTGAAACAACGCTGTTGTAACTATTGAATGGCAAAGTGTCTTTCTAATAGACTTTGTTTGCGATACCCAAATGTTTTTATTGTTTTATAAGTTACATTTGAATTTAAAGAAATTGATTGTTAGATTGATCGATTGATTGATTGATTGATTGATTGATTGTGTTTACATCACAATCAAGACATTTAATCTCAGCTCGGTGATTTCATTCTACAGTTATGCCGACATAATGAAAGATTCGATTAAATGTAAAATGAGAAAAGGTTTGGGATTTGAAAAGAATGAAAAGTTATTTACCACAGTTCAATGAGTGCCACCATTTTAAAATCCAAAATATGTGCCTCTGTCATATTCTTAATATGTCAGCATTTTCTTAATAAATTAAGCTAAGTCATGGTTTGATTATTAATAATTTAAAATATTTTATTCATTAAAATGTGAGTTTACATCTAATACCAGAATAATAAATACATGTACAAATAATTACAATTTCTACTGCGTTGCTTTTATTGTACATAGCCCTACATTTCTTATCGTACAGTCCTTATAATTCCAGGAAAAATCCCTTGCGGAATACCCGAACCCTGACGCCGGGGATTACTTTAATTACGAAGACGAGAAATTAAAAGCGGAGTTTGAAAAGCAACATAGACTACAAGCCAGGTTCTCAGGGGGGACCCTCAATTATGGACTCGGAAGAAATCCAGATAAAGCTTTCCCGGACAAATACTGACCCAGGAAATGACGTCATCATTGTTTAGGGAGTGGGGGGAGTGTCGAATGTAATGGCTCCCGTGACTTCTTCGCGGTCGGAGCAGCCAAGGATCATACGCATTGTACAAAGCCGTGTGGTGTGGCTAGGTCTTCAGCACATCACCATCAATTGATTTATTTATTTTGCTTTCATTGACAAACAGTATTACTTGATATATTAATAGTGTGTGATATATATATTTATTTATTTTTTTCAATTTATTTTGTCAACAGGTATGAAAGTTGTGTTCTCCTTGTGTTTGCCTTTTTGTGAGCAAAATGTCATGTTAGATTGAAGAAAAGTGATGATATCCTTTATAAAGAGTAATTATCAATACAGTCGCTAATTTCTTCATCTTATGAGTTGTTTTTTTTTTATTATGACCACAGTTGCTATCATAATTTAATATCGAGCTTGCTCTGTATAAAGAATGCAGATCTTTCATTAGAACTTTCGGGTCTTATAACGGAAGAAAATTACAGTCTCTTGTTTCTTTTTATAAGCATTTGAACGCTGAACTCTTGGTTAATTTCTAGAGAATAAATGTTTCTCTAAACACTTATCTAGCAATAAAGAAGACACTTTCATCTTTATTATATCAAAGATTGCATTGGTAATTGTATACCCCTCGAACTTGAATTTGAATCCAAATAATTGTCTATAATTGTTAGAAGAAATAGAGAATATTCGTACCGTAATATATGTTAACGAAGGAAAAAAGAACACTGACAAAAGCTACAATAAAAACATGACCGGAAATGACGTAAGAACCATTGCAACCGTCCTGAAAGCAAAGTATGTAACACTTGGTCTGTAGGCTGGGGGTGGAGGTGTCATTGAAACACCCTTCCCTATCAACCGAGGGGTCTAGCGCGGAACAGCTTCTGATAAACGCCGTCTGTTGGCCTGAAAAAAAAAATAGAATCATTCTTTGAATATCATGAGTTAACAAAAAACGTCAGTGAGTGATCAAATCCGATAAATCCATGAAGGGCTTTATGATATATTTTATCACGCCCGACCGTATTTGATCACCTCGTAATATTCAAAGAAGGATTCCTTATTACTTATAATTATATAATTTTCAGCAATTGTCCAATTAAATATAAAATTATTTTAAAATTATTGACTTTTTAACGTTATTATCATTCCGTATGATTATGCAAACCCCGCTTGTGCCCCAACAGTACGTCATTTGCGTAATTGATGAAATGTATTGGAATATACGTTACAAATTTGATTCGTAGTGTTATCACAAACACACTGGGAAATGTATGTATTGTATCACAGGCACAAAGCATTGGAGGGGGGGGGGGGGGGCCCCCCCCTTTTTTTTCGGAGCAAATTTTTTTTAAAAAATTTAAAAATTAAAAATGGAATTATCATGGAGCTGCCCCCCCCCCACCCCACCCCCCCCCCCACACACACTTTGTGGGGGGCATGTAAAAAGTTGAAGTGAAAATAAGGAAATGAACAGTGAAATTGAAGTTAAAGGTACACCCCC
>WFKH01007768.1:5491996-5503942 GCA_016163765.1 Magallana hongkongensis | reverse complement strand
TTGAATCGATTATGTTGAATTTGGCGTTCTTTACAGGATTCTATTCGTTTGAAGATTGTGATAATTTCTCTCTATCGACGTTTCATATTTTGTGTGTTTATGGCTTCGTTGGATGCTGGAGCACGGCAGATCTCTCACAGATCTCTCACGACTACTCAATCAGTCTTAACAGAGCCTCGTTAAAGTGGCAGATAGACATCAACAGACACTAAGTACCAAAGCTTGACCTGGTTTGGTAAAACGAGAGCAATTTAGACTCCAAAATATTTAGTAATAAGTTGTTCTTTTTGACAAAACTTTAAAATATGAAAATTGCCCATGCTTATATTTTAATGACAACAGTATTAAATAATTCTTCTCTTTTTTTTTTGCGCACTATATGAATGCTCAGAAATATTTACATATGTATATTTAATAAAAAATAATTATTGCACTGCAATCCAAAACTATTTTTTTCTTTTAATAATTGTATATATATATATACAAACATTTATACATGCGTATGCTTGTACCAAATAATCTAATTATATCTCGTTTCACTTGAATCTTTATCACTACCATTTGGTTGTACATAATAATAGCAAATAAAATATGTGTAAATTTTTAAAATGATGTTTTATTTTATACTTTTTATGTTCACTTTTCATGAAATATTTTTTTGATCGATTTAAGGTGGAATAACACATCGTCACAAAATGGCTGACCTCTGATCAAAACGACATTTTGTTTTATTAAAAGGATTTTATCGACGGCAACATATAACTTACTCCATAGCTGAGTGGATAAAGTGTCGAGCTTGTGATCCGTACATCCCGAGTTCGAATCCCGCAGGGGTTTTTGTTGTTACTAACTGAATTGAATTTTTTAAATATTCATTTTTTATCCCCAATTTGCAATTTTTTCGCTAATTTGACATATATACAGTTTATTTATCATTATATCTTTCATAATCAAATAATTTATTGTTAATTTGAGTGACTTTTTCCAGGTGTGTTATTCCACCTTAAACTTATTGAGAGCACGGACCACGCGGAATGAGGTCAAACTAACCTTCCATTTATGAAAAATTTGCTGCTCTCTCTCTGCAATGTATAACAATAACGATATCGATAAATAACGTACTGGTACTTTTACCTATTTGAATAGATGCTGTAAACCAAGTTTATTTCGCATGCGCGGGATCGCGAGAGTCTTTTCGTCGCGAATAATCGCGGAATCTAATTTTTCAATGTTTATTAAAGCAGTCGGAAAAGTGGGTTGACACATGAAATAGGTTCACTTATATTTATGGGCAATATATGCAGACAATCAGGACCGGGATGGGAGTGAGGGCTGATCCCTTCACTTCACTATATATATATATATATATATATATATATATATATATATATATAATCCTGAAACCAAGCACTCCTTTTTAAAAAAAAGAAAAGAATTTAGAGGTAATGTAAGTGATTAACGCACGTACAAAGAAGAGAGCGAGACACAGCGACCAAAGTCTTGACTGAATTATTAATTAGATTGAGTCTACACTAATTTTTCATTTATCTTAACAATTTTTTATGGTTTTTCTGCGTTGTAAAGAATTGTCCAAAACACCTTTTTGTTTTGACTTAGTCAATTGATTTTATATTAAGTCATTAAATTCATGCATTTACATCATGAGTGACAAAAACCTATAATCCACAATATATACAGATGATGCCTGCGTTTTCTCTAGAAAGAGTCCTTCAGTGCCTGCATTGGCTCTAGAGAGAGAGAGTCGTTCAGTGTCTGCATTGGTTCCAGAGAGAGTCGTTCAGCGTCTGCATTGGCTCTAGAGGGTGCAAGCGAATGCATGCATTTGCTCCTGAGTCTGCATTTGGTAGAGTCACTAAGTCCCTTTCCATACAAACATAAAATGCCTGCATTGGCTCTACTATCAAACGGTACAATAGGATTTCACGTTCATTCATCTTACGAGTGTTTCAGCTGCTTTTGTAATTTTTTATCGGCAAAGTCAATTAGTCAGGTGCATTTGTGATCAAAATAAAACCTGATCGCAATGAGAATAAAAAAAATAAAAAATAAAAAATGTAATTGATCGTTCATCAATGTTTCAATAGAAATGTTAGTTGAGGGATTTTGTTAATATGTAAAACAGACCGCAATGTTTGTATTAGGCCAGATTTGCGATTGGAATCAAGTTTCATTTTAAATTGATGAAATATCACTCACTTTGATAGTAAAAGCCATTTTTTTAATTCAACTAAAACATCTCTAAATAATTTTTTTTTAAAAATAGTAAAGAAAAAAAATAGTGTAGACTCAATTATTATGAAGAAATCCCCCGGGATTCGGGGACGGCATCAATTAACTAATCTAACTAAATCTCGGTCGAGTTTATTATATTATTTTTCATCTTAAGCAGCTAGATATATATACCCATTTTAAGTTTCGTTGAAGGCAATCTAATTTATAAAGGAAAATAACTTTACCATGACTGAACGACATTTTACTTCTTTTAAATAAACATGTACATGTACATAAAAATTGTTCCTGTGATAAAGAATACTAGTAATGTAAAAGACAGAGTTGGTCACAAATGATGTCAAATAGGAGCGTTTGAGCTCCTACACAAACAATGTTAAACAGGTGTGCATGAGCTGGGTGCACGGACATCAGGTGTGCATGTGCGCATGAGCTGAGTAAACGGACATCGTTAAACAGGTGTGCATGAGCTGGTGCACGAACAAACATCATTAAACATGTATGTTTAGTTTGTGCACGAACATCATTAAACAGGTGTATTTGAGCTGGAGTATGCTAGGCTGTCTTCAGTGACCCCTATACCACAGCGGAGCAGATATGTGAATGCTTTCCTGAAATCAGCGTTTTTCAGTCCAAATATAATCCAGTTCAGTCCGGAGTTTACCAGTCCCAGTACCGACAGGAACTTTCTGAGAGTTGCTATAGCGATATTGTCTTCAAGAAATAAGGTGTCAAAAATTACAACAAGCAGGTAAGGGCCCCAGCAAACGGCAAAGGCTCCCAGTAACAGCATCATGATTTTAGTTTTCTTGTAAGACTTGCTCGTAATTCGATTCCTTTCGTGAGGTCGCTGAATCGGTTTGTCACAATTCTTGAACTGCTTCCATGCTGTTCTTATAACTTTGATATACATGATAAAGTTTACAATGAGAGATGAGGCAAAAAACACAAACATGAGACCCTTGTAAGCTTTTGTATAAATCAACTCAATATCGCAAGGAAGGTTCTCTTCCCATTGGTTCCAGCCGAGAAGTGGAAGCGAGGCTAGTGATATCGATAGAACCCAACACGCCACGACAATCAACGACATCGTCTGCCAAGTGCATATCATGACATGTTTAAGGGGGTACAACACAGCGATATATCGCTCGAATGATATCGCCAACAGATTCATAACGGAGGCTCCAAGGAACATGTCGCACAGAGAGTGGCGGATCAAACAGAAATACTTCTGTCGGGCGAGTTCTAGGTTGGACAAGAAGACGAGATCGTACGGAATGAACACTAGGCCAATCAAGAGATCGGACACCGCCAAGTTCCCGATCAGGATGTAGATCCGTTTCCGGAGACGATGAAATCGCAGCAGACTTGTGATTATCAACAGGTTCCCTAGGACTATGGGTCCAATGATGGCGCACTCCACGACAAAGAAGGTGGTGATCAAGGATTCGTACGGAATGTGTGTCATGTTCCTCCACTCCAACATCGTGGTCATTCTTCAGCTAGTCCAACATTGCAAGTAATTAAAATCGGAAGTCGTAATCAGTGAAATTATTAATTGCGTGGTATTGATTCTGTAGAGAGATATACCTGGCGCACGAGGCCTTGATGATGGGAGATAATGGCCCCTGTGGCTGAGGGCAAGTTCAGCAGTCTGCACGGAGACCAACTGATGTCGTCTGTCAAATCAAACAAATGGGAATATCATTTTGATTGATACCTACGTTTGTCCAGGCCCTTCATCAGTCAGACCGGGCGTCAACAGATTAGTGCTTTATTTTAGGGAACAAGCCCTGTTACATCGTAATTACGAAGAAAATTTGTCCCAACGTTATTACGACGGCTTTAATCTCAGGAGATTATGGAAACTTTCTATCTACTCCATCAATCGTATTGCCGCGGGCGGTTTTTACCTGCATTATTGTTCGTTTGAGTGGTCATGGTTTTGTCAACACGTGTCGCTATCCAGCATCAATCTTGTGGATGGACACTCACAGTTATAGCATATCGGGGTCGAGACGTTAAAAGACAGGTCAATGTTACCATATAGCGCACAAGATACGTCAATGGTCTGAGGTTCAAGTCCCAACCGCTGTATTTAGAATAGAATTATGACGTGTCATTTTTATCTCACTTGTCAGTTTGTTTTCAAAGATGTGTGATCAGCTACGCCTAAAATGCGATATATTTTTTCTGTTCGTGTTGTATGGATCAATATCTCTTCAGATGAACAATTCCATGTGTATTCTATTCTCTTTTATTTGACATTGACATTTGTAATATTTTACGCTTAATTAAAAAAGGGAGGAAAATGCAGTTGTTGCAGAATCACGCGATCGGTGAGATTTCTTTTTCAAAGGTGTGAAGGAGCCAATCGAAAAATCTATGTTAAATTATTCACGAGAGCAAGAAATATAGAAGTTAGGCCTGGGTATTTTAGCAAATGTAAGACTGGACGTGGGATAGGGATCATCGGTTTTCCCCTTAAAGTTTCGTTTCCGAAATGGTCCTAAATGTTTGTCTTGTGATTATGAGAACAGTTTGTTATCCTGGAATGCCATTTTTCTTAAAGACAATAACAATTTTTTTTTCCAAAATCGTCCTTGAAGGGTAATAAAAAAGAGTAAACTTATATGTAGCTTGCAAAACATTATTTGGGAGTAATATAGAGATATCATAACCTTTTGAACTTTTCCTTCGCCAATCGATTTGGTCCTTCTCTTGGTTAGGCAAATCTCATGGTAATCGGATAAAGTTTACCAACATATACCTAAACTTAGCACGTAAGAAAGAACCTCACTATTTTTGTTTGTCAAATGCTCAAAATCATCCTTTTTTCATGAATGTTGGAATAACGCCTCAAAATGACTGCACAGTGAGCTTTGTTTCGACGACAAACAGGACTCCTCTACTGCTGCCCATGAAGCGCTTGAGAACTGACGTGTTCTGACGTGCCACACTAAAAGCTTTTTGACACATCACCAGCACGCGGGCACTCATTTCCCGTTAAATTCTCTTAGGCTGGTGGCTGGTGAGAAATTGCTGTATTTTTTAACACACAATTAATTTGGCGTCCTTGAAAACATAATTTAATGTGAAAAAACATAAAGATCTATGTATAGGCACAAAAATAGTTTCATGGTTAAGAAAATTAATTAGGTTTATCGACTGATTGTAAACTATAGTTTACGGACCGTAAACTACATGTATAGTTTACAAACGTTAATCTTTAAGCATTAAAAACCAATAGTCTGTTTCAAAAGCGTTAACAATACTTGACTCAAAAAACAAACGTTAGCGATTAAGGAAACATATAGTTTATATAACTAATAGGATGAAACGACTTGTTAATTTAGGTTGACGTCAGCTCTATACGCATGCAGGGTTTGAGTCCATACTACTTAAATTATGGACCTGATTTTAACAAAGAATGATTCCTTATTCCAATGAGAATTACAGTATTTGATTTTTCAATAAGTTTTATTTTCGTAAATCATAGATAGGTTCCTCTAGATTGAAGATCGTGGCCAGCAGGTTTTAAGATTCATAAATCGTTGGTTGAATATTATATTCACTGTAAAGTACATAGTTTACGAGTGTGTATATAGTTTATCGATAAAAACTATAACTGACAAATGTAAAACATAGTTTTTTACGACCAAGTAATACTTGTTAAATATAGCTTATGAGTATAAATGACAGTTCCAGTTCAAGATCGAAATCATATAAATATAGTTTTATTATTTATGTAGCCATGCATACTTGTATATTCACAACCCTGAAGAAACGATAACGAATGTAAATTAAAGTTTACATATTTGAATCTATTTTTAAAAATCAGCAAAATTATTGTTAACGTTTATCTACATGCAGACAAATAAAAATATATTAACATTCGTAAACTTTACATTACAACCGTTAAGTATAGTTTAACATATGATATCTACAGTTAACGAATAGTTGGAACCATTTTAACAAGAGTTTGGACTTTGGGTAGTTGCGTCAAACAGCAATGTGACGTAGGCCTGTCTATTTCATTGCTGGCAACCCAGCCATGGCTCTTTGAAATCAACAAGATTTGTCTGGTTTTCGAGCTAACACTACGCAATCCTTGTATATTTCACTTGTTTAACTTGTTTTGGTGCAAGAAAAAGATAGTTACATACTACGTACCGAAAGTCCAAGGTCTTGTTATGGTTCTAATTATTGTTTAAGGGCCGAACATCACAATATAATTTACAGTCCACAAGCCTACTAATCAAATCTTAAAATGTGGATTAGCTCATTTTTGTGAATTTGGCGGGCCATACAAATGTATGACACATCAAATTTATAAAACGCTGAGCGAAATGAAGGTTAAAAAAACACACACACAAAAACAAACATAAAACCCCAAACAAACTATAGAGTTGTCGACTGTAAACAATATGCTATTATTTACATCTACCGAGTATTTTCTCCTCTATTTCTTAAGAAAACCGATTGTGATTCATAATTCTATGGAACTGACAGGACTAAAAACTACAAGATCTAGTCAGTCTAACCAGTTTATCGATGGACTTCACGAAATCTCATGATGACGTCAGACAAATTCTAGTTAATAATAATATTTTTCACAAATCGTGAATTCATCATCAACTACAAAAAAACGTCTGCATGTTTTCTAATAGTTCTTGACACAAACTCATAGAGAAGTCGAATTGTTTTACGAATGAGCCATCAAATTGTGTTCAACGTCATCAAATGTTGTGAATGTGACGTTTTGTGCATGTGCTTTTTCGAAATGGCTTCGACTCATGAACTGAAAGATGGTAAATGCATTTTTTCTAGATTGATCGGTTATTTAATTACCCATTCCATCCAAAGAAATGAAGTATTAAACTTGTTTAATTCTTCCGTCCAGTCAGGTAGTCGAATTAATCAATTTGACTACATATAATAACTCTTGAAAGCCTGTCTAACAAGTTGAATCTTGTTTTTCGGAAGTAAAATTTATCAAACTCAGAGGTGTAAAACTACAAAGCATGTTTACAGGAGTTGATATTTGTTTGATTATATATACTGTATGATCAATTTATGAACGTTGTTGATTCAATTTCCTTTTCAGTATAGTTTCTGCACGCTAAAACAAAATTACCCACTATTAATTGAATGTGTTGTCCTCTTAGTAAATAGCAATTTTATTCAAGAAAAAAACAGGTGATTGACAACTAGTTATATGATAAGATAAATATAGACTGCCAAAATGATTGTTGTCATCCAAATGAAAATATTGGCCTTATCAAAGGAAACTTTCTTGCCCCCTACATTCTGAGATGAAAATACATGTATATAGTTATGTTCAGCTCATTTTTAATAGTGGTCAACAGAGCTTCTATGCAAGCCATTCTATTGATACAATTGTCATTACTACTGTTGAACTTACGCAATCACTGTAAATGAATCAGCAATGTAAAGTATACATAGTTCTTAAACAGGGTAAAGGAACGCTGACCATTAAGAAAATATGAATGAAAACTAAAATATTTACAGCTGGTTAAACCTGGTATTTACAGACCAGCTTGAATACTGGTGCCATAAAGCTCAGTTGGTAGAGCAACTGACTAGAGATTTAGGGGGCCAAGCCTGCCTAGGATCGAATGCCAGTCTGGTCCGTCATTATTTCTCCCGTTACTCAGCTTTAATTCATTGCAAAGCTCATCTAGCCATAAGCACTTGGAAAATTTTATTACAAACCCTTTTGACAACTTAAATCCCCAGCGGCTGATTACATTGACAAGTTGATTTAAAATTCATCTTCCAAAATTTTATGCTCATAGTAAACAACTTTAAGCTGACACCAGTATAGTAATATGCATACTCATAGTTTGTCAAATAGTGAAATGGTTTTTATATAGATTATATATGTGTTTGCAAACAAATGCTTATCAGGTTTTCTCCCCCAAAACACAAGTTTGCTAATGCAAGTAAATTAAGTAGCTCATCTGAACTGAAACAAAATAATAGGTACCAATTTATTGGGGGAAAAAGTCTTACGTTTTGTAAGTACTATGCATACTAGATAGGCCTGCCATTGATATTAACCCTTGGTAGATTCATTTTAAGCTACCTAAAAAAAGTGTCACATCAGTTTTACTGTATTCTCGATTGTTTATACTTTCAGTCATAAAAGAAACTTTGGAAAACCGGGGTTCACTTGGACAGATAAAGGCAAGGATCCGTGCTGAAGTGTTCAGTGCCTTAGATGACCAGAGTGAGGTCAAACCACCACTGAGCAATGAAAACATGATCATCAATGAACTTATCCGAGAGTACCTGGACTTCAATAAATATAAATATTCATCATCAGTTTTGGTTGCAGGTAACTTGAATTTAAATTTGCTATTAGAATCTTAAATTTAAAATTGTTAAATCATTGAAAAATTGTTTGTGTTACTGTATTAAATAGACTATTTATTTTTAGCTATCTAAACTTATGAAAGTAGTTAAAGGCAAGTTAATTATAAAATTAAATTCAATCATTTATCCCTTAGAATCTGGACAGCCCAAATCGCCATTAGACCGAGACTTTCTTACCAAAGAATTGAACATCAAGGAAGATTACAGATCAAAGTCTGTGTAAGGATACTGTATTACCAATCATCCTCAATTTTCATAAAAAGTAATATTCCAAATAGGTAGATGTTGTATGAGTTATCTCTCTTGTTCTTGCAGACCTCTGTTATACAGCATTATATCTAACTACCTGAGAGAGAACCGCCCCTCCTCCCTGTCCAGACAGCGCCCCCACGGAGCCTTCCTCCAACAGCTGGAGAGTGAACTAGGTAAACTTGTGTCCACATGTAAATTTATTTAGAAAATCAAGTTCTTGAATAATTTACATTGATTTGAAATGGAGACTTGCTGACTAAATTCATCATAGTACAGCAGATTGACTTGCATTTCAGATAATGAACAAGAACCCTTTGTTGTAATGGGTGGCAAGAGGTGATGCTGATCATTGTGTGATATTTAAACTTCATGCATATTGACAGTTAACATCCATAGACAAAGTATGATCCGGATATCAGTAGATGGATTGTAATACACCATGATTACAATAAATGAGAGGGTGTGGGTTATGTTTGAATCAACTTCTTTCTGTTTATTGGACAAAGTGAGTGTTCAGTTTATCCCACAATCATAGTTTAGAGTTTGGATGTACCATATTTTAACATGTGTATTTCCTTGTTGATTATACTAGATTTGTCAGATATTTTTAAATGAAACTTTTGCACAGTGATTCCACAGATAATATCTTGTCGGGAGATGTGATGATATTGTGTAAATGACTCCTAGAAACACTAGAGCTTGTCATGAACTTGTGTAATTTATTAAAATTGTGGATATAGTAGCATGTTGTATTTATGTCTATGTTTATGTACATGTATTAAGCTTCAGAATGCAGAGAGTCTGTGATACAATAGTACCCATCTGTGTAAATACGAAGCCATTGTAAAAATATATGAAATTTACCTGTGACATTGGCTGTAAAAGTATTAATAAAAATAAGCTGCATTTATTGGCCCCTCAGTTGTAAACTTTCTATTAATTTCGATGCCAGAGTTAATAAACTTTTGTTACATGCACATCAATGTTGTTTAAACAGTAAGTTATAAAACAAAATAGAGACCAATTTTATTTATTGAATTAGTTTAAATTCTAAGTGTATTGTAATGTTTAGTCAACATTTGACCATATGAGTGTATTTTTGTATAAATGTCTGTTTAACAGATACTTTTATTTGGATTGCAAATGAGAAAAACAGTAAGGTTGTTCAATTTAACACATCCCCCAACAGGTACATGTACATTGTATTTGTCAGAGCTATTATAATATATGATCTATATGTAGATCATTAAAATTCCGTCCAAATGTTATGGTGGGTTTTTTTTAAACATGTAAATGTATTTATAGCGACACAGTAAATCCTTTTAGAAACCTTGTCTGGTCCCAGTATGTAGGTTAACAAAGCTGCAGACTGGATGGTTTATGTTCCCAGCCAGTACTCAAAACAAAGACTACACAATTTATCCTGATTTATCTAACCGAATGAAATGATAATATACTAATTATTTTGCAAGAAGTATGACCCTTGTTCCTGGTGTATAGTATGTGGGGAAAAAACGGCCTACTAACAGCTTATGATGCCATTTCAATTCTGCAGAAAAAAATAAATTTGTTTGTACGTTTAAAAATTGCAAGATTTTTAAAAATCGTTGAAACAATTTAGAAAATGTTTGAACGATGTCTAGTTGCGAAGGCGAAGAAGCGATACTACTAACCCCCCCCCCCTCCCCCTTTAAGCTTAGCACTTCGTTTCTACGATTTTATAAATCGTAGAAACGCTGTTGAATATCGTTTGTACGATTTAGTTTTACGCATGATCGTTTATATATGCAATTTAAGAATTCGTTTGTACTCATTTTTTTTTACAAGTTAATAATGCATGTAATATTTATGATATTACCTCTGCCTAGTTCTACATGTACGATGACGAACAACCGAGAGTTGGTTATCAAACGGTATTTTAATTTAGGTCTTAGTTGTGCTGAAATAGCAGTTGCATTAGAGCACGCTTATCTTAACTTTTTTTTCATATTTTTTACACTCCGTGAGTATAAGCCCTTGTGTTCTGACTTTGACCTAGTTTATCGAGATCTTTGTAAATTGTGAAATGCAACGTGCAATTTACGATAATAAATTGTTCCCGTTAAGTTATTCTGAAAGTATTACTAAATTATTCAGAAAATGCTTCCTTCTAAAACCGCTTGATATCTGGGTGTCCAGTATCCAGTATTCTCTCATTATTGCGATCTTGAACGTTAGCCAAATTTTGTGAATCTAACAAGCGAGGAATTCCATGCAGTGTATTGCCACCAGTGCAGGGCATTGGCACATATCTCGACTGCCTCTCTATGACCAGACCGTACCACAACACAACCTCGGATGTCGACCTGTGCGTGTCTCTTATACCAGGCGCGGATCCAGGATTTTTTTAATATTGGGATCTACTCTTAACACCCCCCCCCCCCTCAAAAAAAAAGTTTATCAAAAACTTTTCGATAAGCAAAATCAAAACCTAATTCATTACCAAGGCGAACATCCGTAAACACCGTGGATTAGTTCGTAAGAATAGATGTAAGTCCCCTCCCCCTTCCTCTTAGAAATTTAGAAATAAATGGGGACTTGCATATACATCGACACCCTCTAAATCCACATACTGTACTATTACACCAATTTGACTGGGGGTTCTTGGTGCGATTCTCTACATTTGCACGTTTTATGATGGATTGGACTCCCTAAAATGAGAGCCCTGCCTGTCTGCATTCTGTGTGGAGTATATAGCTATAGCTACTTCGTCATCCCCGCAGACCAACGCCTGACGATGTCCAGTATATATATGTAGTGTACAGATGTCAATCAGTTGCGTTGATATTCAGTTGGAGATATCGCAATATTAAAGTTAGTAACAATAGATCTATTTTCATGTAATCATGCTAGAGAAAAAAAATATTTTGAAGAAATTGGCAAACATGCAAATCCTCATCTTCGCTAGCCAAGGGTTTCTGATCCGCATTGCTTCTCACGAACCCTTGGCATATCGTGCTACAAGGTTAGCTTTTTAAAAAGCTAAGAAAGTCAGCCAGCGGAATA
>WFKH01007768.1:5424664-5468035 GCA_016163765.1 Magallana hongkongensis | reverse complement strand
ATCTTATAATTGTTATTCACTAAAAATACGCCACATATACCTTTAAGTTGGTAAAAAGAGAGTATATCGAAGATTTACAAACAAAAACAAAACAGCCACCCCCCCCCCATCTAATTATATATCATTATAGGAGTTGTGCCTTTATGGATCCAATTTCGGAGGTCTTATTTTGCTTGTCTGCATAAATTTTTAACCTTTTTTTCCTCATAGTTAGGGGGCTAGAGTGGTAATGGTATGGTTAAAATCCCTCCCATTTGTAAACGAAAGCATATTTTATAGGTAACCTTATATTATACGCATCTATAGTCTGTCCCAAGTTATTCTATCCGTCATTTTTTTACGATGAAAATACAAATACTTGTCAAAGAAGTTCAACTGAAAACGATCAAAGGGATAAAATCCAAGATTTCTTGAGACTTCATCTATTTTTACCCGGATAAGTCCACACAAACAAAATTGAATTTCTTACAGAGATTTATAATAATAGAATCTGATATCTTTTTTATCATTCGGAAGTCGGGACACCTCGCAAGGTTTTTTAACTTTAACGTTATCATCCGGGTACTTTCATGCCGCTATCCCATTTAATGAAAGATTTTGTCCTCTCTGTAACACAAAACGTTTAGCTGATGAATTTCATTATATTTTAGAATGTGATGCAATATCACAAGTCCGGAATAAGTTTATAGACAAAACATTTTCGGTTAGACCAAATGTGCTAAAATTTTCGTACCTTATGACAACATGTAATGTGAAATTATTGAGAAAATTGTGTATGTTTATAACAAAGATATACAAGGTAGTCTGTCCTCCATGAGTTTCAACTTATATTACTTTTCCCAATTTGTAAACTTTATAATTATGTATGTTTATATTTTTGTACCTCTGACCCAATTTATATGTATATTTTAATGTTATATTTGTCCTCATGTACCATATGTTTAAAATGGTTTTGAGTGAATAAATGAACTGAACTGAACTGAACTGCTTGCCTAAAGACTTTTTTTACAATGTAGCTGACACGCCAAAGGGGGCGTGGCAAAGGAGACATATTTGGATTTTTTCATATTATTGAATGAACTTCGTTTGAACTCTGAGGTATTTATGAATTGTCATGTTGTAAATTTTGAATTTACCGGGTGGCAGTAAATACAATTTTTTTTACAATTGTCTTGTTGTAAATTTTGTATTTACTGCCACCCGGTAAATTCAAAATTTACCACATGACAGAATATTGGTAGGACTTCATTTGTCAAACCGGCGTACGCCGAATGCGCCGGTTGACCTTTGGTAACCCGGTTTGTTGCTTCATTTGACCGGGGAAGATTAACCGGCGTACGCCGATCTCGCCGGTCTAGGTGGAATTCGCCGCTTTTTTAAGTAGTACTTAAAAATTGCTGAATATTATATAAATATAAGTAATAAGAAATCATTCTTTGAATATTATGAGGTGATAATTTCGGTCGGGGCGTGATCAAATCTATCATAAAGCCCTTCGGGCTTTATTGGATTTGATCACGCCCCGACCAAAATTATCACCTCATAATACTCAAAGAATGATTTCTTATTCCTTAAATATGTCTGTACTACGCGTGTCACGTTGCATCCATATCCGTAAGCGTGTTCGATGTGACTTTATTTAAGAAATAAACAGCAATTTAAAAAGTTCACCGGGATATGAAGTTGGTTGGTCACGTGATCAAATCCTGTGAAGCCCGAAGGGCTTCTCAGTAGATTTGATCACGTACCAACCAACTTCATATCCCAGTGAACTTTTTAACATTGCTGTTTATTACTTATATTTACGTTTGAGAGAGACAAATTGTTCAGAACTGTTAAAATAACCGAGAATTTATGTTTACAATAATCCAAGCGACAAGCGATAAGCGCGTGCTATGATCATTGTGACGTCACGAAAACGTTCATACAGAATTGAACGTTTCACTATTCTATAGGTTCATATAAGGAAGCATATTTGCAAATGTAAATATATGCTATTAAACTTTATTTATGCAAATGCATTATTTGTAAGTTGTATTTTCAACGGATGTTATTTCTGATCGCTATGACGAGATTTTTGCGAAAAACAATGTCACGTGATATGTGTAAAAGAGTCTTTCCAATCTGCTTAATTTCTTCATACACATATCCTCTATTGTACTATAGCCCTCCCATTTGATTCATTTTTATTCATTGTAAGGACAGGTCACAAACCAGAAAGAAATTCACTGTTAGTGGGTCTACAAAATCATCGATAAATCTTCAATTATTAAATTATAAAGCGATCAAATCTACTTATACTAATCCAGACGTATAAATTTTTACACACTCATTTGAAAAATATCAAAATCATGGTAGATTTTTCTTTAATTCAACGTATAAAATGGGGCCGGTGACATATGTTTAGGGATATCATCCTTCAAGAAAATGTGCTACATAAATATCTGGGAACAAAGTATAAGTTTCATTCTTTGAAAATGTTGTTACTAGTATACATGCTATAATAATGTTGTTGATATAAGAAATTCAAATATATAGCATAAAATTTGTAAACATGGGCAGGTTTGTAAATCAAAATGCATCGGGTTCAGTATATAAACACATTTGAAAACATCGGACTCGAAATTCTATTCAGCGGGGTGAGGAAGTGACATCCGTCATATCGCTAAGGATGTCGTTTTGCGGCTGGTTTTCTGGCGAAAAATTTCGAGATCACTTTGAGAAAGGTGATAAGTTGTTAATAATGGGTTTTGCCTGCTATTAATTATCTCCAAACTAAATGTCAACTTACGCAACCACTATTTTTAATGAAAATGGTGGTTGTGTAACATCCCAGATTTGGACAAGCAGAGACATAAAGTACAATGTTATTCGTATTATTAATGTGTTTATTTCAAATATTATTATGTTTCTTGGACAATAATTTTTATACAGGTTGGGACCAATCGATTAAATACTTATTTAAGAAATACTCCTGTATAAAATGCAGCAACGCACAGGGATTTGACTCAATCTGAGCAACAAAAAATAAGGGGGGGGGGGGGTATATAGTATGCTACCCTATTTGTACTATATACCCCCTCACTTTCTTGTTGATGAAATTCAAATCCACGTGCACATTTGTGATATAACCACAGGGGGCCAGCATCTTATCCACTCAGTATGTGATAGAGAAATGAGCGGATGAGATGCTTCTGTGGGTTCAGTTTGTAAAATTTATTGTTCCACAAGAAGTTCTGGATCTCTAGAGTAATTATTCTCTCGAACAGTTTGGTTACAGAAAAATTAAATTTAAAACCAAAATTTGTTACATCCTATCAATTTTAACTTGGAATAACTATTTTTTGGCAACATAATTCATATATACTACAAATTTGTATTCCATTTGTTACATGTACAAATTCAGGCCGTTATTATAAACCATTTGGATTATTTTTTATGCTCATTTCTTGTTTTCTATCAACATCTTTGTCCTTGACAACAACCATTGTTTTCCAATTACAGGGATATATGTATGTTCAAACTGTGGTAACGAGCTTTTCCATAGTCAGACAAAATATGAACATTCATCCCCTTGGCCAGCATTTACACATCTTATTAGAGAAGATTCAGTGACCAGAGTGAAAGAGAGTTCCACGGCTATAAAGGTACTCCTCTGATGATTCTCCAAGCCATTTTCGAAATTTTTTAAATATATTGTGAAAATAAGATTAAGAAGTGTTAGATTGCTGGATTATCTTGTTTGTCCAACTGTATTACTATTCAATCTATAGACCATGACATCACTCTATCAGAACATATTCATTATTTAATTTGTAGATATCCTGTTCTAAATGTGGAAATGGTCTTGGGCATGAGTTTCTCGGGGATGGACCCAAGAAAGGAATGAATAGATACTGAATATTCAGTGCTTCCCTCAAATTTCAAGAGTTTGATGGTAATTTTTTGGTAATTCTGGTAAAAAATTTTATATTCTTTATTTTCTTTGAGTAGCTCTATATAACATGTATTATGGAAATTGTTTAAACGTGTGACTAAAATTTTTTTTTCCATTTCTTTAGGGAAGCAGGGTTAAACTCTTCATCTGTTTATCAATTCACCAGATGATATTATTTCTGCTGCTTAAAGAAGGATTTTTAAGAAGAGATGGGAGAATGTTTCTCTGTTTGTCAGAATGCATGATGCTTTGAAACATAAGCTTGTAGCAGTTTCTCAGCAGATCTTTACTCTGACATTTTAGAAGCATTCAAGCATTTCTAAGGCTTTTATAGTAAATATACAATGTATTCCACAATAGTTTCAATTGGACCCAATTACCCTTGATTTTTCCAACTTGCAAAACCAATTTATTAACTTACTTGTCACTTGTTTGTTGATCATTTAAAATACATATACCTCAGTTTAAATGATTTAAGTCAGGTGATGCAAACTACACATTGCTTTGAAATCAAAGGCATTATTTATATGTTGCATTTCAAATAAATTTTATTTTGTAAATATTGAATTTTAATTTATATACAGTACATAATTTGAAATGTAAATGACTTGTTATGATATGTACCAAATAAAATTTTGTATTATAACAATTGCAGGGAATGTTTTATGTATCTTGCATGTGAAAAAATGATGTCCAAATAAATTAACAGAACACATTGTGTCTAGGCTTCAGCAGATATGCATGTATGAAACCAATAAGAACAGAACTTGTAATAGAACAGCCCACTTTTCCACTCTACTGTCTCCCATTGATGATTCAGTACCAGAGTAAATTGGCCTTTCCAGTAAATGTAGGCAATCTTCAGGTTCAAATTAGCTAGCATTTTGAGGAAGATCTTGGAATTTCTCTATCCATATCTTGTAATCTGGATTAGTGCAAGGAAACCTCCTTACTTTTTTACATTCAATGCACTGCACTGTGACAGCCCTTTCTGGCTTTTCTACAAAGAAAAAATATCATTCAGTGGTGGATTGAAATTGTCGAAATATTAAAAGTAAAATCTTAATTCATTTGCCAAAGAAAATGAACAACTTGTAAGTCTTCATGATCAACTTTGTGGAAAGATGATTTCTCTACATTAGACTGATTTCAACGGTTTAGTTTGAAGAAAACCTGTGGGTTCAAAGGTGTAACGTTTAGAAAACCCATTTTAGTCGTGCTCCCCGTGGGTTCAAATGAGACCAATCAACCACCTTTGAGTACTTGGTTTTATCAGTAACTGATTTTGCAGTTGATATCTTTATTATAACAAGAGTTTGACTTTTTATGAGTCTAGTGTGGAAGGTATAATTTTTGTTGCTCATACATATGAAATATATGACCACTGCTTACTTGAAAGTCTAACTTTTGCAGTTATTCCAGGATAAAGTAGCATATCACAATGCTTGCACAATCTCCTCTTTATGTCTGGATGCCTGTGAAAGACATGCAAAGGAACTGTTTAAACTACAGTATTCAGTATGTGTAATAAGTTGGTCTCGTACATGTATTCACATGAAATTCATGTTGATGTTCAATATGGCAACTATAAAAAAATTTAGTATACAATTGAAACGTGTAATAAAGTGTCCTCTTATCATAAGATGAATCGACTCTACTCCGCTGAAACAGAATTGTTCCTATATGTCTCTTGTACTCAAGTTAATTATGTTTTTATCTAATATTTAGCAAAAACTTTACATCTGTTCACATACAGTCTAATAACATTTTTTCTTGATATCCTCTTCAAAGTCCTCACATGATGTTTACACATTTCTTTGTCTACATCTTTTGATGTGATGCACAGGTGGGCTAACTAAAATATAGCAAATATGGCAAATATGAATTTGTTTTACTTCAAAGAGTCAAATGTTTATCCTTGACGAAAACAACACTAAGAGAAAAAAGGATATCAGAAAACATATATACATATATTAAAATACTCACTTGAAAAAGAAAACTTATCCTCTTCTCGACCACTGCAACACTTTTTTTCATTGCTGATCAAAACGAAAGTGAAAGTAGCAAAGTTCAAATATGACAGACACAAAGCCTGTTAAGTTAAGCTCCTTAATCATAGAGTAGATAATGAAAATTGCCAAAATTGTAGCAATATACCCAAATATAATTGCAGTGACTACACGTATATATATATAAACTTAAACCCAATATACTAAGTACAAATTAATATCACATAATTGCGGTCTTCATTGCGTTTAATGCAATATATTTGAAGAAGGTACCATTAAAAATTTAGTCAACGTAGATTCAATGTCATACTATGGACATGGCTTTTCTGATATGTGAAAAAATGTAAGATCTGTTGCCATGTACAGACAATGTAGTCGCTCCAGTGCATGGCAAGTCCACAAACACTTTAAATCGGTAAGAATGCTGCCTTAGTGTGTACGCGCTGTTTACTACAAATGCGTTTTAATGCAAGTAAGATGGGGTTACATTGGGGATGCTTATAAATCAGCTTATGTTTTATAAGCATCTAACCATTATGACAACTGTAATAAAATCAAGAGTTTGGTGTATTTTTGTGCTTGTATATTTTTTTTTATTGAAAAAGTCCGAAATAAGTTTTATTTTATTTTTCCTTGTAGAAAATCCTGACACCCAAGCATGGGTTGATAGCAAGGACACGATGCGTCTCCTCGAAAACAAACTTAAAAACAGAGGATGACCAAGGGACAGCGTTTCCTGAACAAATGACACATATAAAATATGCATCAAAAGGCCTCGAAAAATTTCCACAAAAGTACAAACAAGTGCCAGTGACACTGTTCATCAAAAAATCAAAAACTCTAGTAATGCTAGATGAAATTAGTGAAAAATTTACTGTTACATTTCCAAAATCAGAGGATACACTAACTGTTGATATTGGTCCAGAGGACTTTGCAAAACTAAAAAATATGTTGGAAAAGGACAAAAGAGACAGAAGTCCAGCACATAACCCAGAGTCCATTACAGAGTGTATTTGGCAGGAAATGAAGACGGACAATAATAAACTGATGCAGTATTACTTTAGGTTATCAAAAATCAGATTAACAGGTAATAGCTTTTACTTATCTTCATAATTTGTCTGATGTATATTAATCTATGTCTTTCAAACTAAGAGTAATAATTAATTCAAAATCAGTTATATCCACCCCCCCCCCTTAACCTTAATTCTCTCCGTGGCAGGAGGCACATAAGGCTAGAACATCATTCTTCCATTGGTGCTGGTCTTAGACTGCATGGTGTGCCGCGTTCCAGGAGCTCCAGCCTGCATTGTTCCGCTCAATCTCCACCATCTGTCGCCATGTTGTTTTTTGGGCGGCTTCTCTTCCTTCTCCCCTCAGCCGTCCACCCGAGGGCCACAGCACAGTTATTCATTGGAACTGATCCAGTTCCATCTCCTCCTCCTCACCTCACCACTGATGTTTTCTGCCTCTGCCATCACCAGTGCTGTCTTTTTTGAGATATGCTGCTGCCTTTGGACCTTGAGAATTCTTCTGAGGCTATTGGTCTGGAAGGTGTCTATCCTCTTTTCCTCTGTCTGTCTTTATGAGCTTCCAAGTCTCACATCCATACAACTATACGGACAGGACCGGGCTCTTAAAGAGGGAGACTTTTGTCTTTCTACTGATATCCATGGCCTTCCAGATGTTGACTAGCCTCCTGAAGGATGCGCTGGCCATTGCTATTCTCTTCCCGTTGTCAGCAGTACCCCCGCCAACCTTGATGACATTGGCACCAAGGTAAGTGAAGCTGTCCACTTCTTCTGCTTCACTATTTCCAACTGTCAGGCAGGCTTTGCTTTTGCTGTTCACCTTCAGCACTTTGCATTTCTTGGCATTTAGCTTCATCCCCACTTTTGCTGAATTGTCTTCTAACTTTATTGTCTTGGACTGAATATGGTTCATTGTTAATGACAGTAGGGCAGTGTCGTTCCCAAAGTCAAGGTCTTCAAGCATAGTGGTGAAGTTCTCGTTGTCTCTTCTTTGACTGTCTGTTGCATTACCCAGTCTATTATAAGGAGGAACAAGAAACCTGACATGCAGCAGCCTTGTTTGACTCTGGCCATCACAGGAAAAGGGGCTGTGATCTCATTGTCCTCAATCACAGAGCACTGGAAATCATCATACAGGGCTTTGACCATCCTAACCAGCTTTTTGGGTATTCCATATTTCTTCATGATAACCCAAAGGCTGTCTTTGTGTACCGAGTTGAATGCTTTCTCAAAGTCCACAAAATGGATGTACATGGTAGCATTCCACTTGTTGGCTTGCTCCAGGATGTTCTTGAGGATGAAAATCTGATTGACAGTCCACTCCCTCTCCGAAACCATGCCTGCTCTTTCCTAAGGGTGTGGTCAACTCCGGCCTGTATCCTGTTGATGAGGATTCTGCTGAGTACTTTGCTGGCTAGTGGCAGCAATGTCACCCCCCTCCAGTTACTGCAGTCCTGTAAGTTGCCTTTCTGGGGTATTTTGCAGATCAATCCCTTTGTCCATTCTTTGGGCATCTATTCTTCTTTCCATATCTGGTCAAAGGTGTGTTTCAGTTCTTTACTGGTCTGGTCAAGGTCTGCCTTTAACATTTCTGCCATTATTTGGTCTGCTCCAGGGGCCTTCCCATTTTCTAAGCATCTTCAGGGCATCTCTTGTTTCCTGTGTGGTGGGTATCTCTTCTGAAATATCTAATTCATCTCCTTCTTCATATTGATCTTGTGGTGGTGACTCTGGGGTGTCTCTGTTGAGCACTTCCTTGAAGTGTTCCCTCCATCTGGTCTTGCGTCTTTATTATTCAGACGTTTCCCATCCTTGCTCTTCACTGCCGCTGTTTGTCTGTTACTCCTTCCTGTCAGCTGTTTTACTCTTGCTCCTTCTGTCTTCCATTTTCGTCTGCTTTCTGTGCTCTTTTGGATTTCTTAGCCATCCACCTCCTTTTGTCCTCTCTCACTTTTTTCTTGACTGCTTTGTCTTTCTTTCAGTTATCTTCCATCAATCTGGTCTTGAATCTTTCTGATCTTGTGTTGTCTATCTTTGCCTTGATGTTTTTCCTTTCATCTATCAGCTTCCAGGTGTTTTCGCTGATCCAAGGCTTGTTTTTTTCCTTTCCTGAAGCCTAATACTTCCTCTGCCGATTTCGCACATGCCATCTTCTGAAACAATGGACTTCTGAAACAATGGTCTTCTGAAACAATGGACTTCTGCTGTTTCCACTTTTTCTCAATATCTTCAGTCTCTTCTCTGTTTTCCTCTAATTTCTTTCTCACACAGTCGTTAAACTTTGTTTTTATTTCTTTGTTTTTAAGGTGCTCCACATCCAGTCTTGCTTTAAGCTTGTTCTTGTTATTGTATGTGCTGAGGCGTAGCCTAATTCGGGTCTTCACTAATTAGTGGTCACTGTTCACATCCACTCCCCTCTCAAATTTGGTGTCTAGAACATAAGATCTCCACTGCCCTTTAAAGAGAAGATGGTCAATCTGGTTTCTCACTTTTCACTTCGCTGATGCCCATGTCACTTTGTGGATGTTTTTATGGGGGAACAATGTTCCTGTGATCACAAGTCCGTTAATCTGACAGAATTCACAGTCTTTCTCCATTATCATTTTGTATCCTAATTCCACCAATATGTGCTGATGCCTCTTCTCTGTACATGGTTTGTACATTCCATTGTCCGATGGTGAATGTTTGTTTGGGTGTCACAAGGGATTTAGTCAGACGTTGGGTTTCTGTCCATTGTTTCAGTAACTGTCTTGTTTTTTCCGGGGGGGGGGGGGGGGGGGGGGGGGGGTTGGGTTGTTGATGGTGTGTAGTTGGCCTCCTGCTGTTGCCCAACCCCAAGCCAACCAACCCCAGGGTGTCCTTCCCTTGTGCTGCTTTGGTCCATGGCACCTCCTTTATCAGGTGCACCCCTCACTAAGTGAGAGATCCCCTATCCTCCACCTGGGGGACACGCTTCCTAGCTGTGCAGGCCCCCCCTTCCCCTCCCAAAAATGACTAATTTGTGAGCTACCAAACATTTTTAACCGGGTTTTCCACAGAAAAATCCGGTTTATTGAAATGGTGAAAATGGCGGGTGGGCGTGCGGGCGGCTGCCAAAAGGGTACCCTTATTGTACGGATAACTCCTCCTACAGTTTTCAAGATAGGAAGTTGTTCTTTTGCAGATCAATTGTACATATATCAGAGGTATGCATATTGCTAGGATTTTGATTTCTGATAATTTCTGAAAAAAATACCAGCTTTTGAACTTAGTCATTTTTTGACAAAATATTGCAAATAGGGTACCCCTATTGTACGGATAACTCCTCCTACAGTTTTCAAGATAGGAAGTTGTTTTTTTGCAGATCAATTGTACATATATCAGAGGTGTGCATATTGCTAGGATTTTGATTTCTGATAATTTCTGAAAAAAATACCAGCTTTTGAATTAGTAATTTTTTGACAAAATATTGCAAATAGGGTACCCCTATTGTACGGATAACTCCTCCTACAGTTTTCAAGATAGGAAGTTGCTCTTTTGCAGATCAATTGTACATATATCAGAGGTGTGCATATTGCTAGGATTTTGATTTATGGTAATTTATGAAAAAAATATCAGCTTTTGAACTTAGTCATTTTTTAGGCAAAATATTGCATATGGGTACTCCATTTCTCTGGATACGGTAGGCAGTGTTTATCAATTCAGGGTTGACCTGGATTATGGATACAGTTCACATAAAAGAAAACCCGGTTTGCTGTCACATTGACAGCTTTTCACTTGTTTCACTAGAAAGTTGCTTGCAATCCTATATAACAAGATTGGGTATTCTCATCTATTTTGTCAGGTCTGGTTGTGCTTACTGCTATGGCAGGCTATGCCATGGCTCCTGCTGCCTTTGACCCCATTGGTTTTACGATGGTTACTTTAGGGACTGGTTTAACATCGGCTTCTGCTAATGCCATTAATCAGGTAGGTTTATATTTTATTTTTTTCGGTTCTGAAATTCATTGTGGTCATTTTGACTGAATATCAAATATCTTTATTCATGATGATGAACAAAGAATCTGTAAAGCAAACTAAAAGTTTTAGCTTTTGTAATCAAATTTCCACACCTCATGGGATGCATCTTATTTTAAGCATCTACATGTGTGTGGCCAATGGCCAATGATGGATCTGGAAAAAAATGAAAAATGACATTTTTAAGCCAGGACTTTAATTATAAATGAGTACCAATAGCTTGGTTATTTGGCGAAAACATTTTAGATCAATTTATTTCTTTTTCAGTTTTTTGAAGTTCCATTTGATTCACAGATGAACAGGACTAAAAACAGGGTGTTGGTTCGAGGGTATTTAAGGTAAACTGCTTTTCAATAGGTAAAATGCCATAAGATTCAGGTTTGTGGACATGTCATTTATAAAAGAAAAAGTTACATCCCTTTAACATACATGCCAACTTTTGAAAATCTTCATGGGGGATTTTTCACGAACGACATTTTTCATGCCTGCAAATTCGCGACCTATAGTCATGAAAATATAATTTGTCCTTTTTATTTGGTATGTTATAAGAATTTATTCAATATATCCAAACAAACTAACAAATATGAAACAAAAAGGTTTATTTTTTCAAGCTAACAACAAATGTAAACTGTAAACTATTAACAAGTGTGCTTAAAATTTAGGTCACTCAGGTGAAAGAATCTGCAACCAGGAAACAGTATGCTCTCATGCCTACAAAAAATGTGATACATATATATTATTAAATGCAATGTTAATCATTATACACATAATGTTAATGTTGTTGTACACATGGATTTACAAATCATTTAACAATTCATTGTACAAACCTTCATCTTGATTCACTTTTTTTTTTTCTATGCAAAAAGTTTGCATTCCGACTTCTGATAGACCTGCTGAAGCGTGGATGTCATTTGCTGTAGCCACCATGGTTAACGCTAAAAATTGTTAAAAAATAGTTGAGCATAATACAATTCTTTAAAGACTTACAAATTTTAAAGGAGTTTTTAATCATAGCAAAGGAAAATAGTGTTATTTTTACATCACTCGGCTACATTTACAAGCGATCGGGTGCTGTCAGTTGCTTTATTCAGTCTTTATCTAAAACAATTAACTTCAATCGCTTATGTCGTCCTTTGTGTATACGATACATCCCGATTACCGGGTAATTACTATAAACACACGCTCCTGGTTAACACCAATTAACACCCCAACACAGGGGTATCAGGAGAAAACGTACCCAAGAGAAAACGTACCCAGGAGAAAACGTACCCAAATCCTGGGGTACGTTTTCTCCAGGAGAAAACGTACCTTGGTACGTTTAACAGTTTAACAGTCTTCATAAGTAAATAAATCTACAAAAGTAAACAATACTGACACATGGACATTTTATAAATTCATTTCATTGTTTATATATGGTTTGACTGTAACACTGTTTACTTGACAGTCCTTTACATGCTGTGACATTTGCTGCTGTCTCCGGTTCAGTGGGGCTGGTTGTCCTGGCTTTAGGAGCCAATCCCCTCACAGCAGCTATAGGAGCCTTCAACCTGGGCCTCTACACCCTGGTCTACACACCCATGAAGAGACACACCATCCTCAACACTTGGGTAGGATCAATTGTAGGGGCAGTTCCTCCTCTGATGGGATGGGCAGCTTGCACTGGCTCTCTGGACCCAGGTAAGTCTAATTTAGTATTTTGTAGAGGCATTGTAAATTTGATAATAGCATATACTTGTAGCACTGGGTTATATATATTTCAGCACACATCATTTTATGTACCATTTAAAGATTGTTTTTGAAATGAAACTAAAGCCTTATCCATCACCAGCAAGATCCTCATTACCGGTATATTTATAACCAAGGCTTAGAGAATGAAGAAACATGTGTCATAACCACAGGCACCTATTTCGGCGATAAATTTTATTCCATAGCATAATAATAACACAAGGTATCTAACTCCAAATTACCTGGAGTACCCCGTTCTGTGAATTGCAATCATTTTCGCTATCAACGGAAAAGCAACGGACAAGTGTAAGTTGCCATTCTCTTCTACAATAATTAATCTACAAACATTGCTCGCCGACTGGAAAAGTCATTTCACACCACAAACCTCTATGTACTGGTCTTGGGCAGAATGCAGAAATTAAAATCAAACTGGGTTTTTTTTATACCCTGTGTAAAAAACATTGCAAAAATTAAACATCCTCAACCAAAAAATCAGAAAACTATACCTTATCTAACGGATAAAAGCTTTGTTTTACATGAGTAATCTGCAACATTTTTAGCTGTCCCAAAACCCCATCTGTGATACGTAATCAAGTGATACACATTTATTCAGCCCGAGACCAGCACATAGAACTTCATGGTGTGAAATGACTTTTCCAGTCAAGAGAGCAATGTTTTGACGTTGTTAATGTAGATAGAAGTAAATACATGCAAGCATGTCATAAATGATTTTGTAGGTAAATTATCATAGAAGAGAATGTGGTAAGCACTTTCCCATTGCTTTTCGTCTAAAAGTGAAAATGATTGCAATTCACAGAAGGAGGTACTCTACGGAATTCGGAGTTGCATGTAGATACCTTGTGTTATTAGTATACCATAGGGTGAACTTTTATAACAGAAACAAGTGCCTGTGGTAATAATATATGACAAAAAAAGTTTATTAATGTACATAACTTTGGTTTTGCAGGTGCCTGGATAATGGCAGCCATTATGTTCTGCTGGCAATTTCCCCACTTTAATGCTCTGAGCTGGAATTTGCGACCAGATTACTCCAGGGCAGGGTACAGAATGATGTCCGTGGTGGATCCCAATCTCTGTAAGCGTGTGGCTCTACGTCACACGGTGGGAATCACGGGGCTGTGCTTCCTGGCCCCAGTGGCGGGACTGACCACCCCCCTGTTTCCCATCATGTCTCTACCTCTCAACCTGTACTTTACATATCTAGGCTGGAAGTTCTATCAGCAGGGAGACAGCAGCTCTTCCAGGAGCTTGTTCCGATTCAGTTTACTACATATACCTTTACTGATTCTTCTTATGATTGTGAACAAACCCAGTAGAAAAAATGACTCAATAGACTCGGGAAAAGAATCAGTGACAGTTGTTCAAAATGAATTGACTTGATGTGTTTGTTTTTAAAATAATGGATACAAAATTTAGTGAAGAATGTAGAATGTATTAAAACTGTGATAATTCATTTGTATTTGAGGCTGGACAAAGCAACTACACTGTCAAAGTCATGTAAAATTAAAACTAGAGGAACACTGTTCCATTTCCCATCTCTCTCTTTGTTGAGTTTGCATGGATGAAAAATGACCTCAATTTAATTTTATAAGTGACTTAAAGCACATTAGATCTAAATTTCAACAATAAAGTATATCGAAAGATTGAGACATTTTTTTGAAACATTCTTCACATTAATGAATCGGGCGATTGTGTATAGTTAATGCGTTTCTGTACCCTACCTACATTTTTTTTCACCTAAATGTTTAAAATGTTTTGTGGTTGTCTATTGATAAAATGCAGCAATGGGTGTGTTTGTTGATTTTTGTTCCCTCCTGAAAGTTTGCAGCAATGGAAACATAAAGTCTGAAAAAATGTTTACTCCATGATCAGCTAATGCCAACAATAAGAGTTAATGCTCTTGTAATGATAAGACAACAAGGTAATTTTAACTCCATCAGACACTGCATCAGTGAAGCAAGTGAACAAATAAAGAAAAGAGTTACCTTACTGAAATAACTGGATGCATTCTATGAAAGAGAGAAGAGAGGAAAAGGTGATTTGTTTTGGGGAGAAAAGTTGAATCAAATATTTGGTTTACTTTTACCATGAGCGATTGACCAAGACTTAATGCATCAGAAAACTGCACTAGCTTTACTTTTAAAATGTGAAATAATGTTGAGTTTTGCTTAGTTATGCATTTCTTGTAAGCTCTATTCTAAGAAGTTTCTAAATAATTACATACTGTTCTCAGATGTCTGACACTCATGAAAATATAATAATTTTATAAGATAAATTCCACACGATATATGTAGTATTGAAATGTGTTCGAGGAAACTAATCTCAATGTTTCTTGTAAAATTTGAGTTTCTGTTTGATGTTTTAAAGATATGATGTGTCGCTAATTAACAGTTCAATCAAAGACCTGTCTTACCAGTTAATGCATTAATTTACACCAAGAGACACCGTTTTAAAACGCACATGCCAGATATTCGACTTGGCACATGAATAAAAAATGTATTGGAGAAAATGAAATTACATACTGTAAACCAACTTTTATTCGCGTGTAAGAAATTTTCGCGAGGTTCGCGAGAGTGTCATCATTGCGAAAATTTCTCGCCGCGATCCAGTCTTTAAATGCCTCTGGTATAATATTGATCTTGTTCGCGAAAAATAGTAGCCGCGAACCAGTATAGCTTCGGTAAATCGCGAATAAATAAAAGTTACTAGTAAGTATGTATTATTTTAAGGTTTTTTTTTTCGTAACTTTAACACGGTTCAAAGGAAAAAAATCTGAGACAAGAAGTATACTTGACTAAAATCGCATTTACTAACTTGTATAAAGTTATAAGATGGGAAATGTCTGCACATTGGGTTTACAATAACTTTATCATTGTCTAATCCTTGAATGGATTACAAATATTTGACATGCACTATTGCAGGGTGGGTTTTTTTTATTTTGAATCGAGTGGCAAATCCCTCTTAACTACTCAGTAACAAGAAGTGCCCAGAAATTAGTGTGCAGTAATCAAAACACGACACTTCTCAGAAAGCTAGAAATCGTATTCTTGAGGGCCGATAGCAACTGCTCGGGCCTTTCCGGAGTAGCGTGTTTTTCGAACACTGTCGAAAATGCCAAAATAGTTGCGAGTCCTTGAGGGTTAGACGTCGTTATACATGCACGGTTGAACATCTCGTCCTTAACATTTTTAGCTCACCTGAGTGACACGAGGGCTGAGTGGCTTCTCTGTGTTGGTGTGCGTTGTTGTTAATATGTCACATTTAATCTTCTTTCTCGTCTCAAGCCACGGCCCAGTGTCAGCATAGCTCTTTGAAAATTATTACGTAATGGATAAATAACTCGATAGTTTTGAATATTTTATACTCTGTCCCAAGATATCCTCGATTCACATTTTGCTTAATTACTCGATATTTATAAATACCTTAGGATTCAGACGATGTTCATTCAAAAGTATGAACAATTTCCAAGATTTCTCAGTTGAAAGACCACCGTTAGCTTATCAGGCTTCAATACACGGCAAAAAAATGGGATGTCTACGGGGATTTTGTATTGCAGCAAGCCCGGATGATAACGTTAAAAAATTGCGCGAGGTATTCCGAGTGACTTCCGAATGGAGAAAAGATCTAAACATTCACCATTATAAATCTCCGCAAGAAATCTGTTTTCGTTTCTCTGATATTTTTTCGAGTGAAAAATGATAATGTGTTAATGAAGATATCTTGGAAATTTTCCCTTTCATCGATTTCAATATCACTTCTTTCACAGGTATGTGTATTTTTATTAAAAATCGTCCAAATGTGCTGCATAAATATCTTAGGACAGACTATAGAGAAAATATTCCCTCCGAGGGTGACATCATTGAAGTTTGACCATGGTTTGCAACGATGACTCTTTCTTAAAATTACATTAACTGAGAACAAAGTATTCCTGGGTAAGCGAATTAATGAAGGACCACGCTCCGTTCCAAGGGGAGATACTCGAGTAATGTAGAATTTACCTTAAATATTTGAAAACCTTTGTATATGACACATATAGGAAACTAATTTCGTTGCAAATATAATTTCAGAGTCAATTTCTTAAAGTGACTTAAAATTGGACTCGATTTGAGCCAGAAAAATTTATTTTTCCAATTTTTATGTCTAGAATGGTAAATTGATGCTTTTTAGTGCTTGACCAAACTTTGAGAAAGTCAAAAGTCAAGTTACAAACGAAATACAGAGCTTAAAAGTCTTTGTTATGTAGATAAGCTTAAGTTTACAAATGCTGTAATGAAACTACTATGTTTAAACAGGTCGGGTACACTACCTTATATGGATGGCTTTATTTAACATGTGACAATATTTGCGTCAACCAGATTCTCCAATCCAGTGAATGAGTCGCAAAGCAAGACGGTCTACTACGTGTTTACGTTTCAACAGACACACGTGGTTTTTGTCTGTTTTATACACAATATTTAATTGCTTGCCGGAAAAATTGTACAACTCGATTTTTACTTAAGAAGGTAAAAAATGAAAGATTACGTACCATGGACTTTGTTTCATGCTCACATTGAAAAATACTGTTGTTTTATTTTATCAATTGCTGCTTCCAAAATCAATCAGTATCAAAAGACTGGCAAACATACGCATACAAGTACGAACAGATTTTGATAAGAAAGACTGCATAATTGTTTATTGGTGACTTAATCACTGTACATTGTACACCAGAAATAAATACCGGTAATTGTACATTTTTAGCATACGTAAATATCCACGATAATAGAAATGCACAAATATACAAATAAAGATGTACAAGTTATGTAGCATGTAGTATTTTGTACGCTAAGCATTCTGATGAGTGTCCCTGAAGAAACTTCAATGCGAATTCTACACTTATGTTGTCCCAAACCTGGGGTATCACGTGAAAAAACGTACTCACTGTTTATAATTCAATAGGACAAACCTCTCTTTTGAATTTTGACAATGTGGTATTTAAATAGGTTATAAGGCCTCATAGGCAATATTTTTTAAATGTGAGCATAGAAATAAAAGATCAGACATAGCTTTCTATATTTATTACATAAATTTTAAAAAATAATAAAAAAATAAGTTTCCAAAGGACAATTCAATATGGTATATATTTTCAATACGCTTTGTATACACTGAAACTTGTAGTACCCCACAATGCCTTGCAACTCATTCATCTGATTGGTCTGTCGATGAAGGTAAAGAGATAGCTAATTTAGTATGCAAATTTATGCCGACGTCACAAAATCTAGTGGTCTCGACCTGTTAAAGAAGACTACTTATAACAAACATGGTAAATCATTTCATTTCATACATTATAATCATTATACACTGAAAAAATAAGATTTAAATGTTATTTTTACCATATTTAACAACTATGTAAGCAAATATAAGACTCAAGTTTTGCTTTCAAAACAAATAGTTCTAATTGTTGTATCTTGCTTTTATAATTTTAGTCGACATTAAATTTAGAAAAATAAATTTTGAAATTTTTGAGCTCAAATCGTGTCCAAGTCAGTTTAAATATTCAACCAATACATAGATAAGAATTACCTTACAGGATCTGTACAATATATTATTGCTAAAACTCATACATGTATATTAATGTATTTTTGTGCATTAAAATAGTTTTAATAACTATTTCACATTCTGGTTATGATTTCTCCAGGGTACGTTTGCTCTTAGAGAAAACTCATCCGCGGATCTAGAGGGGGTCGGGTGGGTACGGACCCCCCCCCCCCCCCTGGAAAAATCAAAATTCTTAAATTTACATATTAAAATTACCGATAATATACCTATGACCCCACGCCCCCTCCCCCGACCCCTGGCAAACCTAAATATTCCTTGGACCCCCCCCCCCTTCCTGGAAGCAAATTCTGTACCCGCACTTGAAAAGTACCCTAAGTCAAGGGTATGTTTTCTCCAGGGTACGATTTCTCTTGATACCTCTTTGCACGCCCTCTAGCGTTAATTCAGTGAATGACTGTTGGTTTTGCATCGGTGTTTTCGTTTGTTTTGCATCGGTGTCCGTTGATTTTGCAAACGAGTTTGTCGATTTTGTTTTAAGCTTGTTTGTTTCGTATTTCAGTATGTTTTTAAAAGTTATTTGTTCGTTTTTCATTAACTATTTTTTACCATTTCCGCCGCCCATAGTGTTCACAAAAGCAACGGAAGTCACAAAACTTCCGTTGCTGTTTAAGAGCGTAACCAAAATTAACGAAAAATAAGTAAAATCTGGGAATCATCAGCAGTCAATTATGAAGCTAAAATCGTCACTATATAACATTTCTGTCTGTTTGTCACTGACCAAAAGACAGAAAAGTAGAACAAATACCAAGTGTTTTAGTGAACCTTACATATTATATAACTTTTTACTGTACTGTTAAATCCTAAAATATTTTATTATGTTTGCATACCGATTGCACCTTTGCCTTATTCACACTATAAAAGCAAACGTTAGAAAAAAAAGTTACAAACAAAATTTTAAGAATGACTGAAAAAAAATGCAAACTTATGCTATTACCAGCATTTTCCAGTTTTCATGAAATGCAGTAACTCTATTTTTATTGAATTTGAATATTTCTATCTTTGAAAAGAGACCAATTCTGCAGGTGTAATTTGATGAAAGCTTAATTTGTGGTTGTGTTAGAAACTGTGCGTGGGGGAATGGTACCTTATTTTTCTTGTATTGATAGAAAAATATTTGGTAGAGTCTCCATTGGCTGTGATCTTCCGGCCAAGGTATACGAAATCATTGACTTCTTCTATTCTGTTGTTGTTAGCTGTGACTTCGCAATCTTTCTTTGAATTAATCTTCATTAATTTTGTTTAGTTAACATTTATATCAAGTCCAATCTGTCTGCTGTATTTGACAAGGTCATCAGTGTTACTTTGAATATCCTTATGTCGCTGTGCTAGTAAGGCGATGTCATCTACAGAGTCAAGATCTTCGAGTGACTGTTGAAATGTCCAGGATATTCCTCTATTGGCCTGTCTGGTGGTGGTTTACTTGTTAAGTACTCTTTCGAAGGGATTTTTCCAACAGGTAAGCTATTCTTCTATACTGGAGGCCAATTTTCCATCTTGTTTTCGCACTGGTGTATCTGTGCTTCTGAATCATCCACTCAAAGTTTTTGTAATGCGGTATTAGGTCCCCATATCTTGTTTTGAGGCAACCTCTTCTGCATCTTGCGCTAACCTGTCAACAAAGTCTCTCTTGTCCCTCCGTGCACTTTTCTTAACTTCTTTGTCTTGTATTGAGTATGTTTCTTTTAGCTGATCTTTTAGCCTGACTGACTTGTTAGTATTTTTTTCTTTGTTTTGCGTCTTTGTTCGATTAATTCCCATGTCTTTGGTGTTATCCATTCTTCCTTCTTTTTCCTTTTTAAACAAGTATTTTCTTTCCTGGTTCTACCAGTGTGGTGTTAAACTGTTCATTGTCATTTTTTAACCTCTAGCTAAAAGGATTTCATGAATGTGGGATCTTTAAGTTTGCTCATATCCATTAGGGGTGATCGACGTTCCCCTCTCTTTATCATTCTCAATTTCAATTTCAGCTATACTGGGACAAGTGTGTGGTCACTTCCTATATCAAACCCTCTTAATGCTCTAACGTCCTGCAGTGTTCATCTCCACCTCTTATTTATTAGTAAATGGTCAATTTGGTTCTGTGTGTGACCATCTGGTGAAGTCCAGGTTAATTTATAAATGGTCTTGTGTTGGAAGATGGTACTTCCTATAATAAACTTTTTTTCTTGGCAAAAGTCTTTTAGTCTGCTACCATTGTTGTTCATCACACCACAACCATCTTTTTCCATTATGATTCTTTCCCTTCGTTGTTTGTGCCAACTTTTGCTTTGAGATTACCCAATGTGAGGAGTTCATCATGGACTGCTGATGTTTACATAAAAGAAATCCTAGTCTTCTGTTGGTGAGTAGCGGACTATAACATTCAGTTAGGCATAAATTTGAATGGAATCTTCCGAGAGAAGTCTATCACTAAATGGCTTTCAACCTATCATACACTTCTCTAGTTTTTTATAAAGTATTAAGCCTGCACCGCTGCTGTGCTGCCTATCATTTCTTCCTGAGTATATAATCTGATGACCAGTGGCAAGTTTTCTAATCTAAAACAAAACCTTGCGAAAATTAAAGAAATTACAGAAAAGGGCATGTTACAGAATGCCATGTTCTACTGAATGGATCCTGCGCTCATACTTTTGAAGTAACTACAGCACCTGGCCGTAGTGTTAAATCCAGGTTTTGAAAAGGGCATACAACATTTACCTCTGAAAGGGCACGTTCGTCGCGCCGAACACTTATAAAGGGCATTGGTAGCAGCAGACAGATCAGTTTACTGTGTCCTATGATATCAGTTTGAATTGTTTGAAAGGGAGTTAGACACGATTTTAGATCCAAATTTTATTTTTCATTTTTTATGTATAAAATGGTTTACTTGCGCGTTTTGATTGAGTGACCAAAATATGAAAGTTAGAAGTCAAGTTATAAGAGAGATACAGACATAAATCATTTTTATGTAAACAAAGCTCGAGTCTTATATTTGTTTATAAAAAATGTAAAGTATGGAATTACCATTTCTTTGACAAGATGACTCGTGGCAAACAAGGTAAACTGATTCAATGTGTTCATAAATAATATTATCAATAGAAGAAAGCAACATTTGATTGAAACTTATACCAATAAAACCCATATGTAAACAATAACAAGGCTCGAGCTTTGTTTAGAAAACAAAGAATTTCAAACTCTGTATCTTGCTAATAACTCTATATTTGACTTCCAAATTTTGACATAGCATTACAAATACCCATATTAACCATTCTAAACATTAAAAATGGAAAAATAAAATTTAAGATTTTGAGCTCAAATCGTGTTAAAGTCCCTTTTAAAGTGCTTTAATAGAAACAACCTTGTGAGTGAAAACAAAGATTATTCAATAAAATCAACCATTTATTCAATTGGATTTCTTATAAAACATAATAAATAAACAACAATTTGATTCAGTGCAACATATTCAACATCAGAATCCTCTTTATTATAATATCGTATTTTTCCCAAGCACGATTGGTTGATTGCTGTCACATGACCGTGCTATAAATTCTGTTATAGACCTTACTATACTAAAAATAGAAAATTTATAGACCTCACTATACTAAAAATAGAATTTCATGACAAAATACTGGTTTTGGCACGTGCGACATTGTGACGTCATAATAGCGAAATCAACACCTTTACATTATGAACAAAATATTTCACTATTAAACGCTTGAAGAGAATGAAGAGAATTAGTTTTTGATTTATTATAATAAAACAGTTATAGCCTTTTGATATCGGTCAATACATGGTTTTATAGACCTGGTGAGAGTATATTAACCTCGGACTTCGTCCTCGGTCGATATACTCTCATCAGGTCTATAAAACCATGTATTGACCTCATCAAAAGTCTATAATTGTATAGTATTATGTATAGATTAAAACATATGAGATACTCTTATTAACAACTAGACTATAACATATGTTTTATCTCACAATTTCATATAAATGTTTTGCATTATAGCAAATTAATTAATCAAAAAGATAATATTAGTGAAAACAATATAGAACACTATTCATGAAAATGATTGGCATCAAAGGAAATAAATAAAAACTTTTTTATATAATATTAGTGAAAACAACATTAAACACTATTCCATTGCATTAGTAAATAAATATATCATACACATTGCTTGGCCTTAGGTCATTGTATCACAATCATGTAACATATCACATTAGGTTACTGCATTGGTTTTACATTTTTACATGGTTCACTTTGAACATTAAAATTAAGTCAGCCATTTTAGACACTTGAAGATGTTTTAATTCTTGCTATCCTCCTTTTCTTCTTTCCCATGTAGAGTCTCACTACTTCATCTAGATCCAGATCATCCACATACTTTGTATTTAGGCCTACAGTCAGTAGCTTGCTTACAGTTTGCACAGCCAAGCGATTTTTGTGGGTTGTCACTGTCAGTTGAACTTGAGAGAAGACTCTCTCAACAGCAGAGGGACTCTGCAATGATCAGCAACTTGTATATGTTTGGAAACAGGTCTCCTAATCTTGTCTTTGCTTTGGTCAAGGTGTCCAATAGGTTCAAATAATGGAAGAGCAAGGGTTATGAAAGCTTTCTCACTCTTTCTTTCAAATTGAAAATTTTTGGCTCTACTTGGTACAAAAGTACAAAGCAATATTAAGGGAACTGTTTGTGAAATGAAAGATCAAGCACTTTTCTACAAATTATAATAGTTACCAATCAGTTTGAAGACTCAATGCTGATAACTCTTTATCAGGTATATCAATGTTTAAACTATATTCATGTCATTGGATAAATTCTAACAATCATCTATCTTATCTTACAAAATGGTTACAACAAACTGAATCCACAAAAAACCCAAAGCTTTTCTTAAAGTTTGGAAATGTTTTACAACTTCCTAAATTTTTATTTTGGTGATTGCATACTGAAATATGTTTCAAAACATAAGCATTAGAGAGTATAGTTATCTTCCAGTTTGTGATTTTCGGGGGGTCATATCGATAACAGTGTACAGGAAGTCCGTAAAATACAAAGTTTACTAAAGAATTCATTTAGTTATACTCAAAAACAGGATGAAAACCTTTGGTAAGGAAAAGAGTCAGGATATACTGAACTAGCAATATTGTATCTTGTTGAAGCAAAAATCAGCATCATTGTCTCTTCAGTCTTGGTCACTTACCACGTAACAGTAAAGTAAATCGAATACCCTTTTACTTAACATGACGTTTTTGACATATTTCATTCCATTATTCACTCTGGCTCAAAGTCATGCGCGTGATCTGAAAGTAAGAATATCCATCAGTTAAGATAACCCCATTCTGATTGATGTACTAAGTGAGCATGTATCCTACAAGTTGTTCCGTCGTCGTTCTTCACGTGCATAATAATCTAAGTCATGTTCAGCTGCAAGACAGAACTCTTGTTCACCTGTCAGAAAAAAAACTCAAATATTAAAATCGATCAATTTAAGATGCAAAACCTCCGTATATTAAGGTCCCGCTAGACGGAGAGTCTTTGGTCGCCGCTCGATAATTAGGTCGCAATACATTAACCTTAAAAATTATTAACTCGTGTACTTTCTTAAAACTAAGTCATATTCACCTGCAAGACAGGACTTTTGTTTGCCTGTCAGAAGAAAAACTCAATTATTAAAACTAATCAATTGAAGATGCAAAATTTTCGTTTATTAAGGTCCCGCTGGACGGAAAGTCTTTGGTCCGCCTCTCGATAATTAGGTCGCCCTTACGCTGACCTTGAAAATTATGAACTCGTGTACTTTCTTGAATTAAGTTATCGCTCAAATACTGAGCATACTTGATTTAATTTGATGACATGGAAACCAATTATTTACAGCATCATAATCTGATATAGCAATTTAAATAGTTCCAAGACCATTATATTTCTGTTTAGTGGTACCTGCACCAAACATCTTCTCTCGAGTACAAAAAACAACAGTTATATTATAAACTTTAAAAGATTTCCTAAGACGGTTAATTTTTTTCAAGGTAACGCAAGCAGTTTACTTTACTATGGAATTTCATATTATAAGACTTGTTGGTTATGTAATTGACTTTTAAAAAAAAAAAGTCCTACCTTCAGCCAAAACTTAGACCTAAATAAGCTTTTTGAATCAGGCTCCAGTTTATTAAGCGGTTAACCTACATTGTAAGGGTTCAAACTTTATTTTCAACTGAAACCTTTTCCCCCACCAGATTAACAGATCAATAATAATTATGTTATAATGTTATACTACATTGTATTTCGATACCATCCCTCAAAGTTTGACCAGTTACACGAGACAGGCCCTTTTTGCCAATTGAGGTCCTATCAATTTCCTGCAATTGCGACATATTTAATCTCGTTCATCCTTCTTTCCTAGAATTACAACTATTAAAGCATTCCTGGGTAAAGCCAGTTCATGAAGAATTACGACCCGTTTCGAGAGGTAATGGAGAATTTCTTAATATAGAGATAGGTGTTCATTACATAAACACTTGAGAATATTGTTATTTTCCAAATTATGATGTTTGTCAATAAACAGGTTAAAGTTTACTAATTACCCTGTTTTAAAGTATTGCGTGTAATATATATTGTCAGTTAAGTGAGAATATATCCTAGTTGCATCTAGTTACATCTGACGTTGTTCACGTGCATACTAATTAAATAATCTGTTCATCTGCATCACGAAACTCTGGTAAACCTGTCAGAAAAAAAGTTTCAAAATCGGTTGATTTAAGAAGCAAAACTTGCGACTGGTGTTAAGGTCCCGCTAGACGGAGAGTCTTTGGTCCGCCGCTCGATAAATAGGTCGCCCTTACGCTAGCCTTGAAAATTATGAACTCGTGTACTTTCTGGAATTAAGTAAAAACTCAAATACTGAGGATTTTTGATTTAATTTGAAGGCATGGAAACCAATTATTAACAGCATCACTGTCTGATATATCAATTTAAATTGTTTCATGACCATTTTATTCCTAGCTAGTGGTAAACCAACCACACTCTCTCGAGGGTAAAAACAGTCATAATGTAAACCACTAGGACCTGATTTACAAAGACTTCTTAAGACATGTCGTGATGAATTACGTACAACTTACTTTTTTACTCACTTCCGTACTTAGTTCCGTGCTTACTGTAGTAAGATATAACTTAGATATGCATAAGTTATATCCTCGTGTGCCCATAGCTCGACAGTCTTAATCTATTGGTCTTCTTTACAAATTAAATGAGCATTAATTTTGAAATCAAAGATGTTTACCATGAATATCAATCATAGTTTGGTTTTTTAACATAAGCTGATTAACCTTCTTATATTTCGTTACTTCCATGACAAAGTATAAATTAATCAACAAAATAACGGTAACAGCCACTACTAGGTCCTAAATTTAACGCTTTTTATCTTCACAGCATTACTTTTTTTCATTGATGAATTTTCACTCTTTGCAGAAAATACATCATATGGTTTATCATTGCGTGGTACGATGATTTGGTTTCAGAGAAAAATTGATCAGTAAAAATTGCTCTTTTTGATGGGAAAACTTCATAAATTAATTTCTTACTTGTTTGAAGTGCATATTAATAAATACTGGGTCGATTGGTCGTTAGTTTACCGTAGTATGCATACAAAAGTGCACGAGTTCCCGCGAGATCGAACGAGATGTAAACAAAAATGAACTCCGTCGAAATTTTGGACCTCGTTGATTTTAGGACCTTCGACCATAACTTAATTATAACTTCACTGTTTCCAAGATTTGCTATAGTTGTTTAACAAAACGATAGTCACAGTAATGTAATCGTGGAATTCACAACTCCAGACCCAGAGACATTTAACAAAAGAAAAACAGTTTTATTTCTAAAAAGAATACAACTATGTATGATAGGTACAAAAGGTATTGTTATAAATTCTAAATTCAAATTGACAGATAGTTTTTCCAAAATATATTCCATATATTGACACGGATATACATTTTCAGAGTTTATTAAGCAGTTAAAGGGACTTAGACACGATTTTAGATCAAAATTTTATTTTTTATTTTTTATTTATATAATGGTTTACTTGCGCATTTTGAATGAGTGACCAAAAATTGAATGTTACAAGTCAAGTTATTAGAGAGATACAGAGGCAAGAATTCATTGTTATGTAAACAAAGCTCGAGTCTTATATTTGTTTCGAATAATGTAAAGTATTGAATTACCATTTCTTTGACAAAATGACTCGTGGCTTACAAGGTTAACTGATTCAAAGTGTTCATGAATAATATTATCAACAGAAGAAAGCAACATTTGATTGAAACTTATATCAATAAACCACATATGTAAACAATAACAAGGCTCGAGCTTTGTTTACAAAACAAAGAATTACAAACTCTGTATCTTGCTTATAACTCAATATTTGACTTTTAAATTTTGACAAATCATTGAAAATACCCATATTAACCATTCTAAACATTAAAAATGAAAAATAAAATTTTCATATTTTGAACTCAAATCGTGTCCAAGTCCCTTTAACCGATATAGTAAGGATTCAATCTCTCTGTTCAATTGAAGCCTTTTTTTCACCAGATTAACTGATCAATAATAATTATTTCGATACCATCACTCAAAGTGTGGCCAGCTACACGAGACAGGCTTATTTTGCTAGTTGAGGTCCTATCATATCAACAGGTAAATCATTTCCTGCAACGGTGATTAATGTTAAATCTCATTGATCCTTTTCTAGAATTACAGGAACAGAACTTAAGTATTTCTGTGTAAAGCCAGTTCATAAAGGATTTCGACCCGTTTAAAGAGTAGATAAAGGTGAATTTCTGAAAGTTCTAAAAGTTTACAAAATTTTGCTTCCGTTTAATTATATGGTAGATACAAGTTTGCTTATCCTAATTGCTGTTAGAGAGCGTAACCAAAATTAATGAAATTAGTGAAATCTCAGACTGTCACCATCAGCCAATGTTACACTTTCCTTCAAATAAAACAGGGAAACTAAACTTAGTAGATTATAAAATAGTTCCAATTTTACCTCTTGGTACTAACAAACGTGACGGCAAAGTAAAACGAATACCTTTTTACTTAACTTTACTTGCAAAACAATTGCACTCTTGCAGACTATTCATTTGTCCTCGTTACTCCATAATAAACACCATTTTTTTTTATTTTTATGTAGTTATGATAATAATATCTTTATGAAATTTCTTAAGCTTGTTGTTAAAAACCTTGCAAAAATCATAGAATTTACAGAAAAGGACAACCCCAAAAATGCCATGTAATACAGTATTTATTCATAACATCATTAATCTTAATCTAACTGTCGTTTCTCACACAGCGTTTTAAGATACATTTACTACTAAATAGATTCTGGACTCATACTTTTGAACTACCGTTGGGTGACATTCATAGCACCTTGCTTGTTTTATAATTTAATTCTTTGATTTTATTTCTAATATAAGTAATCAATTCAATGCCAACTCAACCGTTTTTTTTTTCAATTCAACAGTAGCACTAGTATACAGTATATAGCGAGCATTTCCTCATCGACACATTGTCACCATCCCTGGCAGAAATAACCTCCAATGAAATCACCAGCAATAGCGGGTCACTGACCAGAGGAAGGTTGAGTGTCAGGGGTCCGTTCACCCGGTAATATACTTTAAGAAAGATGATAAATGGTAAGTGGAATGTAGTTACCTGATCCAAGACCAGAATCTTGTACAATTTGTCGTCTTTTATTACCTGTTATTTTTTTAATAGCAAATCCAGTGCGAATGGTTTTATTGAATCGCACATCATAATAGCCAGGTACAGTCTTTACCAGGTATATTAATATTAAAACTATATTCATTTCATTGGATAAATTCTTTTAATATGATCATATCTCAAAATGATACATGTTATGTAAAAATGGTTTCAACAATTGAATCCACAGAAAACCATAGTTGTTTTTATTTAATTTGAAAATGTTGTTCAACTTCCTAAATTTGTATTTGGTGATTGTATACTGAAATATTTTTCAAAACATAAACATTTGAGAGTATAGTTATCTTCCAATTTATGATGGTCAGATCACATCACTAACATTGTAGAGAAGGCCGGTAAAATACTTGGTTTACAAAACAATTCAAATTTACTGTATCCAGAGACATTTGAGGTCAAATGTATATTTCTTTTTGCACGACCACGGTTTGAATATGCTTTTAAAATTTAGTCTGTTTGCAAAATCTCCAGAAGTTAAAAGTAGTTCAACTAAATGCTACAAGAATAGATAAAAGCTTCCAGAAATTCGTTTAGTCATACAAAGAAACAGGATGGGAACTTTTGGTTGTTATAAGAATAGTGGGAGCATGCAGCATAAACTAGTTCACAATTTATCACAATCTTGTTCTATCTTACTGGTATATCTTGTGGAAGCAAAAATCATCACCATATAATTATAAGATATGTCTCTTGGTGACTGACCACCTGACAGCAAAGTAAATCGAATACTCTTTTGCTTAATATGACGTATTTGAAATATGTCAGAAAACATGTTTCATTCGACAAATTACTACGGTTCAAAGTCATGTGCGTGTTCTAAAGGTAAGAATATCCATTGTCAGTTAAGAGAACCCCATTCTGATTGATGTACTAAGTGAGCATGTATCCTACAAGTTGATGCTGTCGTCGTTCTTCACGTACATAAAAATCTAAGTCACGTTCATCTGCAAGACAAAATTCTAGAACACCTGTCAGAAAAAAAACTCAGGCATTCAAATCTACTGATGCAACTTGCGACTGATGTTACGGTTCCGCTAGACGACGGAACGTCATTGGTCCGCCGCTCAATAACTAGGTCACCCTGACGTGGCCCTGAGAACCATGCATGAACTTGTGTATTTTCTGGAATTAAGTACTGAGGATACTTGATTCTATTCGATGGTATGGAAAACAACATTTACAGCATCACTGTCTGATATATCAATTTAAAGAGTTTCATAACTATTTTATTCCTAGCTAGTGGTAAACCAAGCACCTTCTCCCGTGGGGTAAAAAAAAAAACCCCTAGTTATAATCTAAACCACAAGGGTCTGTTTTACAAAGATTTCCTAAGACGTGTAATTTTTTTCAAGGTAACAAAAGCAGCTTACATAACTATGGAATTTCATATAATACAACTTGTTTGTTTAGTGAAACTGATATGTAATATTGACTTTAAAAAAGTTCCTTCTTTAGCTTACACCTAAGTTAACTTTGTGAATCAGTTAGGTAATTAAAGGTATATGTGGCGTATTTTTAGTGAATAACAATTATAAGATCTGATAATTTGCTTCATTTCTTTACTAAAAGATAGGACTTTCACACAAATTACGCTTTACAAGTCAATCGCATAACAAAGATACAAGAAATCAAAAAAGTATTTTTGAATTTTTACCGGCACGGTAAAAAATACAAAAGATTTGAATAACCCCGCCTTAAATGGGTCACGTGACATCCATCTCGGTCTATCAACAACAATGGCGACGACGAGAAAGATAGGTATACCGTTAAGTTTGACATATTTGGCAATGAAAAAAAAAGAGAGACAGACTGACAAGGATATGAACAAAGGGAAGATTGTCATCGGAGACCATGAAGATTGATGTAATAGGAATTAAAGCCGAATTAAAATTAAGTTTCCATCATGAAGTTGTAGGGGTTTTGCTAGTCAGGTTCGTGCTCCATGTGTTCCATGTCTTTACTTTATAAGTTATAAACCACAAGTGGATTTTCATTTAGAGGAATTTTTGAATAAAGAATAAATAAACACTCTCAGTACATGCATTCCTCAAGGAGAGGGGGTATATAGCCTACTCAGTTTACCGTGTCGATGATCCTAAAATCGTGTTTCATCTTTATTACACATAATTAACAATTTATATCGTTCTACATTAATGAATATCGGAATAATAATGCTTCGAGTGTCATCTGATATAAGAATTATCTAATTTAAGGCATGGAAAACGTGATTCTAATTTGTAAACAAACTCTTATTCCATCGTGTTTTCAATGCTAGGTTTTCCCGCACTCATGCGCAGTGGCGTTATAAATGGCGGATCACATTAATATTCATCAGACGTGTAGCAAAGTTTAGAGACAAATAACTAAAGACAGAACATGTTTTATGGGCCTAGAGTTTGTGAAACGTCTAATTATAAGAAGCATGATGTATATTTTTACTCAAACTCATGTCAAAAATTTTACTCCAAATACGCCACATATACCTTTAAGCGGTTAACCTATATTGTAAGGATTCACTTTTTCTTTTAACTGGAGCCTTAATTAATATTTCTACCAGATTATCTGATCAATAATAATTACGGAAATCGACCAAGGTATGATGTATTTCGATACAATCACTAAAAGTGGGGCCAGTTATTCGAGGAAGGTCTTTTTACTAAGTCTTATCATGTCCACAGGTAAACATGCACATGTTACCGTACCATTTCCACATTTGTTTAACTACTACTAAAAGTCATGTTTTATCTCCAGCGTTTCATTTACTCGGAGATGTAGTGTAATCAATATATTCATTTTTTCTTAAATGTTTTATCCCGAAACATTCTGTCTGATATTTAGGAATTTACATCATGGACAATGGTATATAAAGAAGAAGAAAAAGAAAAAAAAATCTAAAAATCAAAGGCAAAGAAAATATATCTTTCAAATTTCTTTATTTAACATGTACACGAGGTTTCGTAAAAAGCTGAAACTATTTTGTTGTGATTTCAATAAATGAATGACTCAACGGATGGTCGTCTCTAGCAGCCGACAAAACTCCGCATACCACCGGAAGTGGCACCAGTTTCAGGTTTTCGCTGAAATCAATGAACGACATCATTATGTAGAATTGTGATTATCAATCAATTTTTCGATTCCTGTTGCACTGGAGTCCGCGGGATAATAAATATCTACAGGTATTCTCTTGAATCTTATTTCCGACATTAATTGGCTAATTATTGTTTAGATAGGCACTCCTGCCAATAGAAAGGCCAAGACTGAGACCGAGCTACGTTTTTATCCAATAAAATACCCGGTAACTTATGCATGATTTCTTAGAAAAAAACACCAAAATATTCAATTATCTAATAATTTTTCAGTTTAATACTTTTTGGGGTCAATCAGTGAGCTTAGGCAAACAATTCAAGGACAAGATTGCATCTTTCACAAGATGAATTTATGCCATTCACTGAAATATCTGGAAATATTCAATGACAGAGCTAAGCCATTCAGTCCCATTTTAGTAACCAATCACTGACCTTTAATCTTACTTTCACCCTGTGTTTGCCATGGCAAGAAATATTGGAAGAGAAACGAGCACACTAATCAGTAGAAAATTCGGATTGAAACTATCCCCAATTTAGAAACAGTTGGAATACTGAGCACTGTGAGAATTCTAAATAAAAGATATCTTGTAGCTTTGAATTTCAATTTGAATGTCAATCTGAAGAACTACCGTACCATTATAGTAACCTCTTATTGAAAGTATTTATCAACACATCCTCCCCCATTTCAGCTTGTTATTACTTCCAATGATTTGACTTAACTTCAAAATCGTCCATACACTTTACTATTTTGCTTCTCCGTTAATTTCACAAATCACATGTTCTTGGTCATTAGACGGCAGAGGACAAACAAACAATCTTTTAAAAGTTGTCCTTGTCTTAAATGTAAAATGGCATGCACATTAAATTGTGTTACTTTCGTTGCGTTTTCGGAAAGCCGTTTAAATAAAGCGGTCATAAATATTTATATTTTTATCAAAAATGTGCTTGCCCTTATTTCATCTTTAAGGATACGTTAGATTTTAAACAGTCTTTGGTACAGTGCAGGCGCACTCTTCACAAAGAGGCTATTTTTTTACAATAAAGATATGGGACATTTCAAAGACAAAAACGGAATCATCAGTTGATCTGTCCTCGACACGTTTTAATTTAGGTCATCAACATTGCTCCAGAAGCAGGATAAATTAATATGATCTCGTCTCCCAATATAATAATGTATAGTTAATGAGTTTACATTCATTTGGAGAATAATATCTTATGTTCTTAATATATTATCTGATACTAATTTAAAAGACCTACTCGTATGTTTAATTAATCCTTCAAGAAGTATCATAAATTGCACATCTTTCTGACACCTTATGTACAGACGAGTCTTATTAAGAGTTTTATATCCTTGGCATCGTGAACTGGAAGAAAGAGGACACAAAGAGGAAGTTTCCATTTCGTTTGTGAGTGAGACAATGACCTGAGAGTAATGACACGCAAGGTACTCGTCCTTGACCTTCAGTCTGTTACGTAACACGATGTCTCAGTAGAAAGGTTTATTAAGAAACACGAGACCTGCTGGTGGGTTAATCGACTTCGATTTTTCTCTTCACCTCAGCTATATCACTTCCTGGAGAGATGATTGGTATACATCTTTGATCAATTGATGTGTTGAACTTTCTAGTAGAATAGATATTGGACAAAAGGTGCCACACTCTTGCTCTAGACTGTGCTATAATCTGTAAAAGATGGCAACTATCGGAATGAGATATGAGACGACTTAAGCAAGATGAATCCTGAATTATATATATCTGTGGGTAAGAATAATTAACATGACCTTTTTAAGTACAAGAATCGGCTGACAGTGACTGACCTAAACTATATTAAAGTAGGAACACATTATAAGCATTACCTACGTAATGATGCATTTTATTTACCAGAACTTGCAGAAAACTGATGTTCAAGCCTTCAATAACCGCAAAGTTGCTAGTGAAGCAAAGTTATCGAAGAACGGTTACTCATATGCCTTCAAACTAAATCATTGCCATAAACTGCAGGAAAATGATAATCAAGTTTATTAAGTGTTATTTCCGTAGATGTTCTTGATGGTTTTATAAAAATGATGTATGTTGCTCAAAGGCAAGGTCATTAAATGTCATGTCAATGATTTGTAAAATGTACAAAGATCCCACTTGGAGATACATCAAGTTTTGTCACTTTGGATACTTCAAGGATTCGTCACTTCGATGCGTTAGCGGTTATCCAGTTTGAATATTTAATGGGTTCGTTGGCTCCTTTGGATACTTCTGAAGTGTCACTTGGGGATATTTCAAAGGTTCATCACCACTTGGGGATAATTCAGGGGTTCTTCTTTTTGGATACTTCTTGGAGTTTGTCATTTGGGGATACTTCAGGGGTTTATCACTTGGAGATACTTCAAAGGTTCATCACTTAGGGATACGTAAGGGTTCATCACTTGGGGATACTTCTGGGATTTCTCACTTGGGGATACGTAAGGGTTCATCACTTGGGGATACGTAAGGTTCATCACTTTGGGATACTTCAGGATTTCATCACCTTGGAATACTATAAGGATTCAAAAGTGGGGATACCTAAGGGGTACGTCATTTTGGAATTCTTCAACGGTTCGTCATATAGCATATTCTGTCAATATTATATAATTTTACTGTTATTACTGTAAGATTCGGATTTATGTGCATCCGTTTTCCAGAGTTGTTGGTCGCCAAAGGCAGTACACAAATCAACAAATGACAGAATCATGCATCAGAATGACGGAGAACGGAACTCTAACCCGACCGCAGTGATATAGTAGCTGGGGTACCAAAAACATGCACTCTTAGAAACAACTGCTGCCGATATGTTCTTTTTTCACAATGAAATCTCGATGGTTTGGTCTAACTGTTTAAAAAAACACCTTGATGAACCCTACTGCTATTTGAGAGAACTCCAAGGATATTACCTTGTACCCCGACAGTATTGCATTCTACCCAGTAACTGTACTTTCTGATGAACCCCCAAAGTATCCCTAGATATCCTATGAATACTGTATTTCAACTTATCCCAGTCATACAGTTCTGAAAGACTTTAGATATTGAGCTATTTTTGTGGACTAATGGATAAACATCTTTATCATTATCAGCTCTTTACCGAGTTTTGGTCTTTGGTGATTAACTGACATGACTCGTCAAACAGCGCTCTTTGCCAAGTACACCTAAGCTAGACACCAAAATAGACCCAAACATGAACCTGAAAATACCAAAGGAAACCACAAGAAATCCATGTAATTACCCCCAAGGAGAACAAGCAAATATGATGAAAGAAATGGTATACTTTAAAAATTAAACTATTTGAAATAATGAAAGTTATCCAATGTACATACTCTCTCTCTTTCTTTCTCTCTCTCCTCTCTCTCTCTCTCTCTCTCTCTCTCTCTCTCTCTCTCTCTCTCTCATTGGGATCTCATTCAAATATAAGACCTTTTAATATCATTTGTACAGCCATCGTTTTGAACTTAGTCATGATGCCAATCATTTATTTTGAATTCCATTTTTTGGTTTTTGAATTTTTTATAACCCATTACATGCAGAAGGCTTTGCGCATGTCAAAATCAACAATAACTGCAAACAGTTTTTCCCGTTTGTCGTAAGATAAATCATCTGATGCGATGTACACAGGAGGTTGTGGCAAATACCTGTCGAGCAGAATTCATATTATAAATTAGTTTACAGAAATTTTAATTCATAATTCTCTTTTTTATATAAATAAAATCATGCATTGTTTTGGTAACAAACGAGTTTTACGAGAACTTTCGTTTATTATATATAATATGGTGACGCTCCTACAAAACATAATACATATATAAACTTCACAATCATAAAGCATTTCAATCAATTCAATTACTATAATGACACATATATATGTTCAATTACAATATATTACTTTTCTGACTTTATAACCTTTATCTTACATTATATAAATGATGGTCATAAAAAGAAATAAACCTATTATAATCTTACATTGAATTCTAAAGTTGCAAATTTAAAATATACTCTGACAATATGTAAATACCATAATCAATAGCTTCTCAAGTACACAAGTACCTACCCTAAATAAGGGTGAAAGGAACAGATGTTCTAATACGCTTTAGCTGAGTATACTGTATATACAATTACATGTACTGGTAGGCAATATCTGAAACAAACCATTTAGACATGTAACTTATGCAAAATATGCATGTTTATAATTATATAAAAATACATGTAAAATCAATATCACTGTACCCTTTTCAAACATCATAATGGCTGTATTCAAATCATGAATACAATTCAGTGTGAAACTTTAAACTTTATAACCTTCCTAATATTTTTAACATATACTCTCATCTGAAATACAATGATTACTTTGATATAATTACTGATAAAAAGTAATTTTACAATCAGTCCAATATAGTAGCAGTACAATTATTTTACTTACAAAAGTTTTCTGAACTGGCCTCAGCAATGGTCACAAACAAAATGGCTATTGTCCGAAATTTATAATCTCTATGATAATTGCAAATCTAACAAAATCAATTTCTTTATAAAATTACTTTCAAGAAAAAATATACATATCAGTACACTATATGAAATATACCTTACATTATCATTACCAAAATAATACTAACTCACATCAATGTTCAAAAAGTTCAAACCATTTTCCTATAGATTAATCAACAGTGGTTCTATGATGTAATAAAAAAACCACACGTTACCACATAACATAAAAAAACCCACATAAGTGTCCGTGGCCTACTGGATAAGACAGCAGTCAACGGATTCAGCGGCCAGGGTTCAATTCACAGTAAAACCTAATTTTTTTAAATTTTGAATTCTTTTAAACTTAAATATAAAATATTGATAAAACATAGTATTTACAATTCTTCATCTCACATTTAATTTACCTGCTTTATTTTCAGAATTTTTGAACTTATGGAGCCCGACTTTAGTTTTCATTGCGCATGTTTTTGCGCATTCTAGTAAAATACAGTGTTTTTATACCTTTAATGAAATTGTTTCGATACCAATTATTAAATTGAACACAATAAACAAAGTACAGATAAAAATATTTAGATTTTTTAAGGAAAATTTTATTTATTAAACGATTTTTCCGTTGTTCGGTAGATGAGCGTTGCTATTGTGCTTTTATGACGTTATGATAAAATGAAGCTTTGTAGGAATACGTTATAAGAAATAACATAAAAAAACAAGAGGCCCATGGGCCACATCGCTCACCTGAACAATAGTTCTTGTATCATACTATTTCGACATGTTTAAATGAGAAACTTTTTAAAAGTATTAAAAACTCTCTGATATTCCATTGTCAAGATTTGACAATACATTAAACAACATATAAAAAGAAGCCTACTTTTTTGGACATCATATCTAAAATGCATCAACTAGCCAATCTTATTATCCTAGACATCAACGTATTAAAGAGAACATAATTGTAAACTGAACTATTTATAATTATAAAAAGTGAAAGAAGGTACATGTAACTGTGACCTTGATATGAGGATATGACGATATGAGGATGCTAATACATAGTAAAATACCGTAACTAAACGTAGCATTGTATTTCTTGAGAAGAAGATTTTTAAAGATTTTTCCTATATATTTCTATGTTGAACTTTGAATCCATCTTAGGGACCCAGTATTGGTTGGGGGTCACGGTTTTGACAATTTAGAATCTACTAGTACACTATCTTAGAATGTTTGGATAGTAATCTCACAAATTGTATTCAAACAATTTCCCTATATATTTAAACTTTGAACCCTATCTGGGCGTCAGTATTGATCCGGGGGTCACGGTTTTAACAATTTAGAATCTACACTATCTTAGGATGCTTGGATAGTAATTTCACAAATTGTAGCATTGCAGTTCTTGGGAAGAAGATTTTTAAACATTTCCCCTATATATTTCTATGTTGAACTTTGAACCCCTCCTGGGGTCCAAGCGTTGGTTAGGGGGTCATGGTTTTAACAATTTAGAATCTACACTATTTGAGGATGCTTGCATAGAAATCTCACAAATTGTAACATTGTAGTTCTTGAGAAAAAGATTTTTAAACATATTTCCCTATATATTTCTATGTTAAACTTTGAATCCCTCCTGGAGCCCAAGCATTGGTTTGGGAGTCATTGTTTTAACAATTTAAAATCTACACTATTTGAGGATGCTTGTATAGAAATCTCACAAATTGTAGTTCTTGAGAAGATTTTTAAACATTTTTCCTATATATTTATATGTTAATCTTTGAATACCTCTTGGGACCCCAGTATTGGTCCGGGGGTCACGATTTTAAGAATTACGAATCTTCGCTACATATACAAGCTCTGGTGTAAATATTGGCATTTCTTGTGCAGTGGTTCTTAAGAAGAAGATTTTTTAAGACACACACCCTTTCTTCACTGTTTCATTATTATCTCCCTTATTTTAACAATTTAGAATCCCCTTCCCATCAGGATGCTTTGTACCAAGTTTGGTTATATTTTGCCCAGTGGTTCTAGAGAAAAAGTCAAAAATGCGAAAAGTTTACAGACAGACAGACGGACGGACGACGGACAACAGGTGATCAGAACAGCTCACATCTTCGGTTCAGGTGAGCAAAAAAATTAAATGGTACGCCTTTGAAATTTTACCCACAGAATAATGCTATCCTCGGGGTTATTTTTCTTAATTTTTGAATGGATCCATTGTACCAATCTTCATTTGTAATACAGTAACTCCAAAAATTTAGCAAAATTTGGTACATTTTGATATTTAAGGTAGAAAATGATATTACTAATCACATATTACAATTTGAGGAAAATCGCTATTGTAGTATTTTTTTAACCGCTTCGAAAATGACCATTTCCTATATATTCCTATAGTAAGTGTACCTGTATTTTGAGATGGTCCCTAAAAAGAACCAGATTGTAGATTTTCTTGAAACTTCGCAAATATACTAGAGTTAGTGTACATAACATATGGTTAAAAAATAAAGTGTTTTGCTATTGTAGCAAAAAAACCCAAATCAGCCTCCTTAAAACTTCAGACATTAGTTTAGTTTCTTGATTTTCACATATCTCTACCGAATTCTGTAATCAGAAATACATAACAAGTAAAGGGGTTTTTATGCATTTATTAAAAAATAGAAATAATATGTATGTTATTCACACTATGAAACAATACAACTTCTCCGTTTGTGTGTTGAGTCTGAGAATTCCGAGCTATCGGACTCACTAGAACCCAGCCTTTTACGCTTAGGAAGGGGCGTGTTGCAAAAGTCCATGTTCGTTTGTCGGAGAATTTCTTTAAAGATTCCGACAACATTAATACTGTCTTTGGCTGAAGCCTCTATATAACCATTCTCCCAGTCAAAACACACAATAGATTCCGCAGTTTCTTTCATTATCGCCCTTTTTTCATCGGAAATGTCCGACTTGTTTCCCACAACAACGATAGGAACATGCTCATCTCCACGTTCTGCTAAAATAATGTCCCGTAAGTCTTTTACCCCTTGGAATGAAGACTCATCGTCTATTGAATATACCAACACAAAAGCGTCACTTGTTGAGATAGCCAGTCTACGCATGGCCGGAAATGAATGTGCACCAGCGGTGTCTAGAATGTCCAGAATAAGTTCGCGTCCGTCCACGGTGTACTCCCCGCGGTGGAATTCCTCCACGGTCTCCTTGTACTCACTGATGAAGCGGTCGTACAGGAACTGGGAGATGATGCAGCTCTTGCCCACACCGGCTGCGCCCATGATGGTCAGCCGGTAGTGCAAGGCGTTCCGATCGTCCTTCCAATTCGGCAGACTTTGTGATCGACCTTTCTTATGTAGACTGTGCATGCCTCTGCAGAAAAAAAGAGCAAATGAAGTTAATTACATGTAGAAGAAGCAACATCGAATCTTAATGTACATTCTTATTTTTCTTTTCACTTTAAGTATATTTTAAAAGATCTCTCAGCTAAAATACTCCAGTGATAGCCAAGCCGCGGAGGTCTTGCAGTAAACGAAGCTTACCTTTAGTTGAGTAGCAGGCCGCGAGTAGATCTAGGTGATGAGTGATGACAGCGAAAGTCCCCCTGTATTTATACTTACTCTCCTAGGGAAGGCTGACTTAAGGAGTATTGATTTGTATGGTAATAAGCGCATAATTCAGAGCTGTTTTGTAATGAATAGAAAATCGCGGGAACAATTATTACTGGAATCTCCGTCGTGCTAATGAAACGCCAAGTATTGATATTCTGTTAAGGTGTCCACATGGTGGCTTATATGTCGTTATTACATATAAACCATAATAATCCAAGCAGTTATTCGTTTTCTGAAATGACCTTGTGTGTCTTATTGCTGGTCAAATAATGAAACGTTTACATCACAATCAATCCTTTCAAAGCTATATTTGTTATGCTATTCTATACATATATGACTATATACTTACAATATATTGAATTTGAATGCCTAAATAACTGAATTCGATGAACACTCCTTAATTTGACAACGCGACTTAAACTCCACGACTCTACAGATACAGAGACGCGTTGTGGCAGTAATTTTAGACACTTTGTTCGAAATCCCTGGATTGCAAGATAAAAAAAAACACTTATGAAAAAATACCTATATTATTCTAAAAATCAGCTTCCATTAAAACCCTAAATCTAAATAATGAAGTATCCGGCTAAATACATTTTAAGTATAAAAATACTCAATCTCATTAAAATTAGACTAGTCTTGTAAAACCGCTCCTCTACGATACGTTGTATAGCGTATCGTAGAGGACGGTTCTACAAATTTCAATTGAACAATATCTTGCATTAAAAAAATGATTTGATTCGTCCGGAAGGTAAAACATCGTGGCCCTGCTGAAAAAACAAATTTCATTATAAGGGGATTTAAAACATTCATCTCAATAGGGCCCTCGATCTCAAATACTTAAGATTACCACATTACTATTTTTTCACTATGATAGTGGTTTACCAATGGTAGATGACCTTGAAAATGTCAGCCTCGACCGTTACAATGTTTCCAAGCCACATGTTTAAAATTCCCTTATTCGTCCCCTACAGGTGAAACCGGAGGGGACTATAGTCTTTATGATGAAATGTTTATTTTCAGTAGGGATCTAAATCTCTAAAACTAAGTATGGCATTATCACTTTTTTCACAGTGGTAGTGATTGACCACGTGTTGATGACCCTGAAAATGCCAGCCATAAAATATGAATAATACATTTTGAATTGCAAATTGCGATCTAGAATGCAGTTTTCTTTTGAATTGCGAATAGCGAACTGCGTTCCAAAAACCGATTGCCTGACGGGTCAGGAATTTTGCGACTTTGAGACAATTGACTTAATTTAACTTAATTTGTAAAGTTTTTGATCGTTTGAAATTGAATTATTCTTACTAGGTCAAACTGAGAGTCACTGAGAATCGAACTGTTGCTATGCCCTATTTCGCTAAACCTCTTGGGAATTTCTTTCCTTGTTAACTCTACAGCGGGCTTGTTGGTCGCGTTCATTTATGGTATATTTCTCAAATTTCTTTAAAAAGTACAAGTACGTGGATCTTTAATGTTGATAAGTAAAGATCAACTAATTGCAAGTGATAAGGAGATTTAGTTGGCTTGATGGTAATTGTAGGAACCCAGAGTTGACCCCTTAGTCTGCTTAGTCTGGGGATTTTAGATTGTCTGATTTGTCATTACATGCTTTGACATATGTGAGCCCTTATCATTGTATTATTTGACATGCGTGTGTATGTTTTTTATTGTGTACGCAAATATATTGAATACGCATAACAGAAGAATGATACTCTTGACTTACATGTAATAAATCGGTATGCATTTGAATAAACTCACTCTATTATCATATGTGCAATAAAATAACCCCCGAAACACCAAACGCAATACAACGAGACAATACTACCAAAGATCAATTACGCATAATGTGACGTCATCAAATAAGCAAACCGTGATATGGTGAGGTCGATTTTCGTTCAAACTAATTTTGAAGAAGTATATATATGTCCTTTTTATGTAAGTCCTTTAGTAATCTATTATAATAACATAAATAATTTATCTAACGAATGAAATAGTACCATTTACCATTTAGAAAATTCAAAGACTTTTGGAATTTAGCGAAATGAAAATTTTTATTGAGGTATTAGTGAATCAATCATAATCTTAGAATGTTTGCAAAGTTATTATAATAAAATTCTTCAAAGGAAAAGTGAAAAGTTCTGGAACTACTATCATTTATTTCCGTCTTTAATTGAACGATCTTGAGCTATGTATGACGTCAGTATGTTTTCAGATCGAGGCGGCCATATATATACTGGTCGTTAACGTTTCTAGATGAGCTGTGGGGGCAATTACGGGAAGTATAAGAAGATAATCGCCTAGTCTGTTTGCTTACGTGATAATGGCAGTGAAAAGTCTATATACAGAATCACGCTTTAGTGATGTTCAAACTCGGCTACAAATATAGATTTGGATTCTAGAAACAGATTGTAATGAAATTGCTATTTTTATAATGTGCTAAAAATCAGTTTTGTACATGAAATTAAGATAAACAGCCGTTTGTGCTGATTAGAGTTGATTTGTATTTTGTTTGTTTTCCTTTATTTTTTTCAGACTCCGAATAGCTATAGCCCAAGCGAATGAGTTACTTTATCCCTAATTCGAATTCCGGTTTTTTTTTTTTTAATTTTCAGTGATGGTTTGTCTTTCAGAAGTCTTTGAATGTAAGAAATAGATTTTGAGGAAAACAACTTCCAAGCACAGTTTGAATATGTGTATTAATTTGCTAGTCTACTCCAATACGAACCTTTTTATATGCATTTAGGACTCTAACATCTTCCAATGCCTATTTCTGTGTTCTTTTGACTGCATCTACAATACTGAGAAAATATTAACAAACCTCATCCAATTGAAAATTCATAAAGACATGCGTTGAAGGGAAAATAAGTTAAATTGGCAACCAACCAGACCGTTCTTCCGAGGATAGGAATCCTTACCCTAACTCAGCCATTGACGTTGTTTGTGGGAAACTTACGGTACTGACGTCCCTAGTATATCATATCAACTCATTCCGAGATACAGCGCAGCTATTTTAAGACTGCACTGTACCGCCAGGGGCTCAATACAGCCATAATTGTTGGTTCAGGTATTCAAGCTCTGTCCTCTCACACGCTTACCTCGCGTTTTGTGTTCTTTGGCGATATTACTGGAAAAAATACATGACTTAGACATAAGGAACAGGTGAATATCCGAAGATAATTAATTCTTTATACCTGATCTACCGTTAAAGAGAACTATAGCTAGACCGACAATTGAATTTGTAATGCAATATCACTGCAGAAGGGTTGCTTTGTTGCACTGTGGAATGATAGTGTTGTTCTTTTATATCATACAAGTCATTGAACTAATCATATATCGTCTTTGTTTATCATTCGGTTTCTCCCCTAGTGTAGCTATGGACTGCTGTTTAGTACATCTTATTAGTCGTTCACTCGGCGATGGACTGCTGTTAGTTTTGGTACATATAATAAGTCGTACATTCGTTGAACCAAAGGGAAACATCTCGCGTCGAAGTTTCCGTTTATTTCTATACGTAATCAAATGCAATCAAAAGTTGTTCGTTTAGCCGTCAGACAGAACTTGGCTAATCCAGAAAAAAGACTTCTTTAATGAGATTATTGCATGTCGATACGGATGTTCTGTTTCTAATAGAGAACGACTATATCGCGTCTAGAGATTTGATCAAAATAAGCGATAAAGTGAAATTGCAATGGTTCCTTTCTCAGTCCTACTGCAATAATTTTGATGTAAAAATACATGCACGTGTATATTGCAGAAAACTTAATTGGTCACGTGGCGTGAAATGCTTCCACTCCCGTCGACGGAAGTAAGTGACAACCCAAGACACCGCAGGAACAATTGTCCCGCCTCGTTCAATTTCTTCAAATCAGATCTAATGAACGTCATTTTATTACACCGAAAAAAAAAACGCTTCCATGCAGCTGCAGTCTTCAATTTCAATCGGCATTCCACGTTTCTCAACATATGACAGCTTTGGGCGATGCAAGTCTCGGAATTGTAGGAATGGTTCAAGTAGATACAGTGAAGGAGAAAAAAAGGTATTCCAATGCTACTGGTGGTTGATCTCGTGTCTTTTTATTATGATAGTACTAGTATGTGATTAATTTATAATGTTCTATATATTGTTTCGTTGCCTGTGGGTTTTT
>WFKH01007768.1:5404559-5424654 GCA_016163765.1 Magallana hongkongensis | reverse complement strand
ATAGATAGATAGATAGATAGATAGATAGATAGATAGATAGATAGATAGATAGATAGATATATTTGAACAAAACCCATACATATAACATATACCCATATTTTTTTTATATGTTTTGAAACATAAGTGTATTTGTCATTGAAGTTTGCATGTTATTAATTAGAAGTAAAGTTCATGGAGAGGCCAGAGCTGCGTGCACGACTTGCCGTACACCAGTAATGAAAATCCTTCAGGGAACCACGCGGGTTAATTCCCGTAAACAGAAAACCGCCAAAGGCTCAGAATCCAAAGCACTACAAGCATAAAAAGACAGTGAAGGGTTAATTGCCATGTTATTTTGAACGAGCACTTCTATTTTACAAAGTTAAACACATTTACAAATGAAAAAAAAGAAGATATAATAATGATTATTGTTATTTGGTAAAAGCAACAATTAAATAAACCAACACATGTTCATTTTGCTAAAGGGGGGAGGGGTTAAAAAGATAATTTCCTAAATTCAAAAAGGCATATTTTTGAAGGAAGTTTAATCGCCTTTAAAATAGTTTAAGTAAACTTTTACAGTACAGAAAAAATATTAATCGTGTTTTGAAATTCTGGACTCTGTCGGCAAGGGAATAAAAGTGTGCCCGTTATACCCAACTCCTGCTGGTCCTTTTTACACAAACGAGTAGCTGATAAGTTTTTGGCAAATCTATAAAAGTTACTTAGAAAGATCTACCGATTTTCTCGCTTCACCCGTGAAGTTACTTTACCAAAATAATTAAAAGCTGATTGCCATATTTACCCAACTCGAGCAGAAATAGTTATCATCAACAAGAGATCATTCACAACAACTGGAGAAAACATCAATTAACGGCCTTTTCCCTGATCAGATGACCGTAAATCAAACATTGTAGTGACTTCTGAAATCCCAAGAGACGATGTTTTTCATAACAAAATTGTCATTGTTTTCCGGAAAAGTGAAGTTCAAGGTCCGATGGGCGGGTTCCAAATTTTACACAAAGAATTTTTTTTTTTTTTAAACGCTTTCTTGACACTTTCATTTATTCAAGAGAAAACAATATGAAATCTTCATTTATCAAGTTGATTTATCGAACTCAAAACACGGGTAACTACAACTTAATAAGGTATCTCACTCCTGAAGGAGGTTGTATCAAGAATTTTTTTTAAGAAGGATATCATTGAAATCTATAGACAAAACATACTTTAAAAATACAAAGAAAAAGATGGGTCAGTGTTCATCCCTCTGAAACAGGGCGCATTTGATTTGACCTTTTTGCACTGAAAATGCAGTTTTTGCTGTATTGACATTTGCTGCCACTATTTATAACTAAGCAGAATAATTACATCAAACATTGTTTAAAATTATGCACAATGATCAGATTGAATATGGTGATTAAGAAAAAAAATCTATATACGTCGTGTAATTTCTTTCATGACCTTTTGCACTTAAAACTGGCTTATTTTTCAGAAGTAACAATTTGATTTGAAATAAAATCTTTTTGAATATCAAACTTTTTTTTTATAAATTCAATGCAGTTTCTCTATAACCTTCCGCACAAAAATATATATCCGGACAAAACTTACCTGATTATTAATTTTGGATAAATTTTCTTTATGAATGTTGTGTAATTATGAAAATAAAAATCTTTCTTTGCTAAATAATAAATATATTCATACTTATTTTTAAGAAAATGATCTTGTGCGCAGTGAACTTGAAACGTGACGAGTGATAAACTGCTCACTGCCCAATCTTTTTCAAAAGAAGTTTTTATGTATGTACATGTACCCTATTATTAATATGACACTTTACCCATGAATTTTCTCTATTGCAAATTGGTAATTTATTGTCCAAATGATATTTTTTGATATTCGGAATTTTTAAAAAAATTAATGTTTGTTGTTTTCAGTCTTACGTTGAATTGACTGAAACTTCATAACACCCAGTTGATTGTTTTTAAAGATATATTTTTAGATTGTTCATAACATTGTTTGGGTTTTGTTTGTTTTTATGGGGTTTATGTCTGATTTCATCGTTTCTGCAATAGTTGGAACTGCGTAAAGCTAACTCTAAGGTAAAATCACATTCTGCCTATTACTATCAAATACATATCCCTGACATCTTTTGTGAGGTTGTGATTCCCTAAATAAGTATTTATAGCTTTTTATGTACATAGAGTAGATTTAATTTGCAAAAAAGGTTTTTGCAAGTAGGTAGTAGCATGATTAAGAAAAATACAATTCAACGTTGTTTTTTTAGCTAGGTCATGGTAAACTCATATTTTTTGTTCAGAAATCCAAAACATCCCACGAATCGGTCCACACATCTTGAACGATAAAAACAATGAACTGTTTTTTTTCTTTTTCCTTTTTGCAGCTCTACACAAGCAAGTTTAAGCATTAAAATGTCAAAGAAGGGAGATGTTATTTACATTTGCAAATATGTTTCCTAATATGAACTAACTGAAGAGCAAAAACGTTCATTTCTGTTTTAACTTTTTAACGGGTCAAGAAGAGGTCCAATTACGAATGACATTGCATGACTAATAAATTATTATGCACAATAAAAAACACGGCTACTTTCATAAATCTGAATGATCTGACGTAAATATAAAACAAAAAATAAATAAATGACAAGGTTTATTAGTTCAGAGGAACTTCGGGCTTCATTGCGCAGAATATGATCTAGTGACCACCAAGTTCATACCCAAGTGAACATTTAAACTTTGCTAACTATTTCAGAAAATTGAGGATTGGCATATTTTTTAATTACAATATTTATCTGAATTTATTTTTTTAAAACCTATTTTATAGTAACTTTTCAGGTAAAATGTATTTGATAATAAATATGCAAGTTTGAGTATGATACATTGTATCCATCTGTACAAAAGGACCTATATTTCAGAACAGCGTACGAAAAGTATCTTTCCAATGCATGCAAAATCTATAGAAATGTGATAATTGTATATTGTGTGATAATTTTTTTTTCTAATTCTTCTAAAAATTCTTATAAGCACGTAAAGATAAAAAAAATTCTTTAAAAATGGCGATAGAGATTAATTGTCTATCGAATAATTTATTCTTTCCAGCTTTTTTCACTTTAAAGAAGCATTAATCGGGCACAGTTAAGATATCCGCTTAGACCTTTTGTCAGGTTTGCTGAGAAGAACACAGGTATTTTCGGGGGAGAGTAATTATTACACCCTATTCATAAAATGAATAGACATGTACGTCTTTATTCCCATTCAATAGGTCACGACGGGAATCATCTCTTTCCTTTTTTTGTCATACAATACCCTTTTCTCATCATGAATTATTTTGAAATTATGTATACCGAAGCATTTGTACATATTCTCATTTGATAAAAAAGTTTTAATCGAATTTTTTTCCACGGGCGACAATTGATGGCCACATAAACATGTTATCTTTTGTCAGTGGGTCAAGGACATTGGTCTGGGAGTTCAATGAATTGGTTGCAGCGAAAAACAGCAGTGCAGAAAATATGCAAATTCATTTTGACGTCAGGAAGCTAATTAGTGATTTGAATCAAAGATATTTCAAACAAGAACACAAACAGCAATGTTTTTTTCCAGAGAACCCAGTTGTGGTCTCTAAAAAAACAAGTCTCCTACTCTATGACGTCACGCAGCTTGTGTCACTACACATGTTTACCAACCCTCAAATAGATCAATAGATTCAATACCAGCAATAGGGAAAACAGACAAAAACAGGGGTGTGGAGTAATAGGAACAAAAAACAAAAGACCAAGGGGTGTCGAGAGGTGTTCTATTCGAAGAACGCATCTAGTTCACAGGTCCCAGCCTTAACATGTAACAAAAACATCATGCATCTATCGACGCATTATTCATGTGGTGATGAAAGAAGACTTTAGTAAAACATGACATTTCCATCCTGATAATGCATATATCAATGTTAATAACAAACCATAGGTCGCCAAACTAACAAACAAGAGGTTTTTAATGCTTTGTAGGTTTATTTTATTCCATCCAGATTGTTTCTATACGAGCTGATTTTCAATACTGAAACCCACCGAAAATGGAATGCCTTTGTTCTATACCATGGTTTTTTTAACAATGTATTTGAGCCTCTGTGTATATGTCAAATTGATCCTTGAAATCAAAAATATTTAAAATTCAAGACTGTCTTTCCAGTGGTCTTTTGCATGTGGATTGGCACCGTGAATTATGATTAGTGTAATAGCTGTCAGAACTGCTCCGCTTCTTGAATCATATTCCAATGAATGCTAACTATAACCTATCGTCAATAATTATCATATCTTTTTTTTTCATAAACATTCATTATAATCTGGGAGTTTATGTAAATTATCCGCAAAATTCGCCCCCCCCCAAAAAAAAGAGAGAATGAAATAAAAGTGTTTCTTGAATAGGAAAAAAAACTTAAATTTCTTTAAAACTGGTTCTTACATGTACTAGCGACTTCAGTTGTTAGCATCTATCTCCAATTTACCTTTTTCTGGCAAGGTCGGATGTTGAAATTTGACACAAAATGGAGTTGCCTTCTATCAATTTGAAGATTTGGCAAACACCCCGGTAATATATTAACTTAATTTACTTCAGTGTTTATGAAAAGGTTGTAGAAAAGGCCAGAGAAATTTAAGTGTATTGGCATCTACTTTTGAATATGTTTCTGGCAAAAGGCCTCTGGAAAAATACATTCGAACCCGGACCAATTCGCATTTTGATAGCCTTTAATTTCCAGTTTTCCCTGTCGTTAATAAATTCATCTTGTCAGTATTCAGCGGGACTTGAAAATAAATTGTTTAATTAAGTAAGTTCAGACTAACAGAAAAATCATAGCAATGAAATTATAGAAAATCACGGAAGACTGTTCCCCTTAATTTGCACTCCATATGTCGATGTAATCTCCTGATATTTTGTTAGCTTAGAAAACCATGAAACTAAGACGTAGAAATCAGAATTAAAAACAATTTCTTAATTTCCTCACACTGCTTTTCCGTCATTTACATTCGACCGCGCTAGCTTTCTAATCTTTTTTAAGATAGCTCGTGACATTTAGTTTGACATCAAAATGCTTGTTGTTTTGAGAATATTTTGGAATGTTTTTGTATTTAATTTTGTATTAACACAACACTTCCTTTTTCTTTTTCCTTTGAATGATTAGAAGTTGATGAAATTTTATTATCTTTTTAATAAATCTACATGTGACCGTGAAAACATCAAACATGATAAATAGGTGCGTGAAAACAATTTATAAGCTCATCCCTTTTTTTCCCATCCTCTTGTGGGGTTTTAAAAATTGATATACATATATATTGAAATTTTTTTGCGATTCTTTGACGCGTTACTGCGCATTTTTCACCTTTCTACAAATTGTCAATATACTAAAACGTGTTTTGATATTTATCAAAACTTCCTTGTACAGCAAAGATTATATATATCTTGGGGAAATAAATGCTATTTCCACACTTCGGTAAATGACATACAGACTATGGTCTTCAGGTTTTTCTACAACTATTTATTGGGTATACCATTCAAAAAAATTGGCTCTTCTTAGTGGGTCGAATATGCATGTGTTTTTAGACATTATTACCGGTACTTTATATGTAATAATATTTACAACGATGAACAAAGATAAAGATGAAAGGCTACCGTACATTAATTAGTTACATTTAATTTACTGCTTTCTCCTCTTTTCTCCCTCTAACTGGAATAAAGACAAGTTTATGGGTCAATTCAATAAAAACAATAGCCAACCCACAAACCAATTACAAAAAAAACCCAACCAAACAAAAAACCCCCCCAAACATTTATCATTAAACTGATGCCGACGGGAGATGAAACTAGGCCCCATGTGTGTCACACGTTAAGGGTGTATATCCCCTCATTCTGGCTAGTGCCCAACCAGGCCTGCTCTATGCAGATTCAAGGAATTGAACGTGTTCTGTTTTCGCACCTTTGATTATTATCTAACGGTTTTGATATATCCAAACTTACCCCGATTTTACAGTTTTACAAAATGTCTAGTTTTTTCCTATTAGTGTCAATTAATATCCTCTGGTGTTGAATTATTGCCAACTACTTAACACTTAGCATCTAAATCTTCGGATAAATCAATACAAATTTTTTATATTGGAATCTTTGTGAAGGTCAGTGTGGTTTCAAACAGGTTGTTTTTCATATTTCTTATTTATGAGCCGGTTTAAAAGAAATGTTAGAAAAGTTTTGGTTTATGTGACATGAACGAGGAAGTTATAAAATACGACGATATTTATATTTCACGCAATGGTTCATCTGATACAGAATTGCTAAGTCATGACATTGGATTTTAATGACTTTGACCCTTAGTGGATCATCTACAGATTATCTGCTCCATTTTACTTCACTGACTAACGCACACAATGAGCATTGATTGCATCACACTCTTTACGAAGGTGTTCATTTAGTGCAGTTTTTTAAAACCTTACAAATTGAAACAAAACATAAAAAATCTAAATACATAGAACGATTTTCTGTTTCACCTTTCCAATTTCCGGAACGTGTAGCCGAACTATTGTTCAAAGAGAAAGACTCATTTACCGCCATGGAGCCTGTGGCAGCCATTGATCTGGGCCGATAGTGTCACTAATGTCTGTTGTTAGAGGGAAATTGTACTTTATGTGAATACCTTTTAATCTCAAGTGTCACGTGATATCTGATATCTGGCACGGGTTAGACAGCGACCGGATATCAGATAAGGAGTCTGGGTTAACTATTATATACCGCTTATCGTAAAGAATGATATGTATTTACTTATAAAGGGATAACTCCAGATCAATTGGTCGCAATTTTATGATCTTGTGCAACGATTTTATTTTTGCATTATTTTATCTGCTTGATTCACCTAGAAATGATTAATTCACCAAATATTTTCAGCAGATAACACTGCTTTTTATCCACCGGATGAAAAAGAATACATTCACCTAAATTTCAATAAATTGGCAAATCTTTGACTAAACTATAAAAGGGAAAAAAATCAGACATGACAGAGGATCTAAAAGATGGTTGCAAATGGCCCTGCTGAAATCAATCTAATCCTCTACCGTGCGACAGTGAAAGTACTCGTTATGACTGTAACAATTATGATCATGTTGACCAAATGAATAATGATGACAATTTTATCATTGAATCAACCTCCAAAACCCCTTTCAACAACTGCAAACAATTGATTTTTACCTGTTCTTAAGTATGCTACAAATACTTGGTACTATTAAAGTGGAGCAGAACCCGTGGTCTGATTATTTACATCAGCCCCGAAGTAACTAAAGATCTGTGATATATTAACTGTTGTAGATACACTCTCGCCCGCCAATGCCAATTACAATTAATTCCAAGGAGCGTTTCAATTTTATGTACGGTATTTTAAAGTGCGCGACGATACTAACTTTACTAAACTTACTAAACTTAAGCAATAACTGGTTCTATTATCTGTGAACTTGGGTTGTACCGTGCACTCCCTAGTCATTGACTGCCGTAATTACTTTACTATAAGTATAGCTAATTAAACGGAATGGAGTTTTATTTGATATAAATCATAGGCGAGGATCAAAGAACACCACTGATGTTAGATGCTTCAACCGGATGCTGTAACAAACATGATTGTGCCAATCAAGTGGAATTCGCGATAATCAAACCATTATATAATCATAGATAACCTCAGCGACCTAGCACATGCAAAGATAACAATCACAAGCGTTAAATCTTGACCACTTTGTGGGTAAATTGAAAAATCCAGAACTTTGAAGTCAAAGTGTGGATGAAATTCACGTGCTGAAATAAAATGCGGTGACAATGTAAATTGAACACACCCATGTTTTTATACTTGATACTGAATGGGTTTTTTTCCCGTTTCTATTTAACAGACTTAAAAACAGTTTTAATATTGTAAAACTAATAAAGTGCAGAACATTGTAAAAAGAGAGAATGATCGAAATGCAAATACCACACTTCAAAAATAAATGATTATTGTGGATCTTTTTCTAAAGAAAAAAGTAGAAGCAATATAGATTGTTAAAGATATTTATATTTTGATAGAATACAAAGTGCTTTTGAGATTGGGATGTTTTTACCTCTGTGGTTTGTGTGGCATTAATAAGGTACATGATATGGTATTATGGTGGTTGTATCTAAGAAGCTATGGGATGGTGGTTCTTTGAGACATTGGTGTTTCTGTCAGAGGGATACATGAAGTAATTGTTAATATGATAATATTTATGATAACGTTTTAAAATAATAATATTTGTATCCGAGAGATGGTAATGTTTTGGGATAATGGTATTTGTATCCGAGAGATTGTAAGGTTTTGAGATAATGATTTTAATATCAGAGGTAAGGTAATGTTTTGGGGTAATGGTATTTGTATCCAAAGTAAGGTAATGTTTTCGATTAATGGTATTTATATCCGAGGAATGGCAATGTTTTCAGAAAATGGTATTTGTATCCTAGGAATGGTAATGTTTTGAGATAATGGTATTTGTACATAATGGTATTTTTTAGATATTGGTATTTCTATCCGAGGGATAACAATGCTTTAAGATGATGTTTTGATATCCCAAGTACGGAATACTTTTGGGTAATGGTATTTGTATACCAGGTATGGTTTTTTTTCAGATGATGGTGTTAGTTTTTTGACATCATGGTTTTTGTATTTCACAAATGTAGATATTGTTTGAAAAAAATATGCGGGTATGGCTATAAATGTACCATGAGATGACGGTGTTTGTAACTCTAAGGGAGATATGTAGTATCGAGATGCTGCATATCACTCATGTTTTCTTATAGTAAGTTAGACCTTTCATTGTTATCTCCTCGAGCATTGAGAAGCGGAGGTGTTATAACATCACTTACGTGTGTTTGTGGATGTGTTAGTGAATGGGTGTGTGTTCAAAAGTTTTTCTGCAAAATAACCTTAGTACATAGTGACTAGTACACACTTAGTATTATTAAACTTTTCAAACTTGTTTAGCATTGTAATTCATAAGTAAAAAACTATTCATCTACCAAGTTATCCGTGAATTATATCTCGTGATATCTGATGTTATCGTGTAGAAACAACTCAGTAGGTGAGTTAATAATACAACACAATAAACGAACGAATTAACTTCACTTGATGAAACGTCACAGTACAAAGAAATTGTGAATTTCAAATCATAGTTTGGTGAAGGGTGTGTTTGTGCGTCTCTCGATATATTTGACAAAAAATATTGCTGCCATGGGATGCTTCGCTTGTTGGAGCTCTTGTTTTAAACGTTCATTTCTCTATCTTTCAACCAAATCAGACAATATTTATAATAAAAAAAACAACGAAGTTATTGCCATTTTCTGTTTAAGATATTTTAAGATATTATTTGTATGGGGTTAATATAAAATTATCTAAATATATTTGTAAAATTGCTCGCAGATATTTGACTTCATAAAATATAGTTCCTTAATTCCAATTAGCATTGTTTTCCCCAGAATAATACATAAATTGTTGGTGAGGTGTTTCAGGAATTTTGTTTTATTGTGTTGACATTATTTATTTTTTTTAATTTGCAATAATAGAAAGACATTTTTGACGAAAAAGAGCTCTTATAGTGTAAAAATTGATTTTATGACTTACATTAAACCATTTCATAAAGCATAGAAAAATGTTTCACAAACATTATTCATCTGATGATTGCACGACTCTCCAATGTTTACACACAATATTGACAATAAAACCAATATTATGGTTATATTGATATATTATTGCAATGTTGCAGTTCATGGACAGTTCAGAATATTGTTGTTATGGATAATTACATTCTCCACAAATATAACGTTAAAAAATGCTCCCTTCGGAACATTTCAGTAATTATCTGCTGAACCAAGGGCAATTACACGAGAGTGAATTCTGTATTGTAGAATTAAAACCGTTTAAGATATCAACATTAATCATTACGAGGGGTCTTAAATGGCTCTTCTGATGTTATGACTGACACAGAACAAATGTCCAGTCAGTTGTGGCTTTCTCTGGGGGAAACGCGACACGATGTAACAGAGAGTTCTGAGACTTTTATCTTTTTAAGATTCATTAAGCAAAGTTAATGGCGCTGCCACATTAGACGACGGATCAGGCTAGATTTAATGGCATTGTGTAAAAATATTGCATATATCTTCAATTCTTTTTCATTATCATCGACAAATCAGTTAGGAGTTTTGCATTTTTTTGTGCCTTTTATGAGCTAATGGTATTGTATGTCACATATTTACCTAGAGTCAATAAGATGAGTATTGTATGTCACCTTGTTACTCAGAGTCAATAAGATTGGTATTGTATGTCATCTTGGTACTCAGATTCAACAAGATAAGTATTGTATGTCACATTGTTACCAGAGTCAATAAGATTGGTATTGTATGTCATCTTGGTACTCAGATTCAACAAGATTAGTATTGAATGTCACATTGTTAGCAAGAGTCAATAAGATGAGTATTGTATGTCACCTTGTTACTCAGAGTCAATATCTTTGGTATTGTATGCACGAAACTCCAATGTTTACGCACATAAAACCAACATTATAGTTGTATTGATATATTATTGCAATGTTGCAGTTCATGGAAAGTTCAGAATATTGTTTTTATGGATAATTACATTCTTCACAAATATAACGTTAAAAATGCTCCCTACGGAACATTTCAGTTATTATATAAGTATCCTTGTTACTCAGAATAAATAAGATTGGTATTGTATGTCACCTTGTTACTAGGAGTCGATAAGATTAGTTGTGGTGTGTACAGTAAGATAGCGAATGGAAGTAATGCGATACATTTTATTACAATACATCTCAAAATAAACGAACAAAGAAGATAAGAGTGCAATATAAATATTGTTATGAATGCCGTAAAATTGACAAAACAATTCTAAAGTTTAAAACAGTTGGCGAAGTCAACTTGGCCAATTCGGATGTACTCGCAAATCAAGTATCGCCCAGAGATTGAAACCATATTTAGACAAAAGCTACTTTCAGAATAGACCATGAACAGTATTACATTAACAACGCATCGTTGTAAAAATATGACAATGTCACATTTAGAATATAACTAGACATCACTTTTAAAATGTGAACAACTTCCACCTTTAGCATGTGACAAGTATCATCTTTAGAATTTGACCAGGTATCATCGTTGGAATATGAACAATTATCAACCTAAGCGTGTGAACAAGTATCAGCTCTATAATGTAAACAAGTATTACCTTTAAAATGTGAACAAGTATTACAATCAGAATGTGCACAAGTATTAAAATACAACTGTGAACAAGTATGACCTTTAAAATGTGAAAAAGTATCACAATCAGAATGTAAACAAGTATCAAAATAAGATTGTAAACAAGTGTTACCTTTAAAATGTGAACAAGTATTACAATCAGAGTGTGAAAAAGTATTACCTTTAAAATGTGAACAAGTATTACAATCAGAATGTGAACAAGTATCAAAATAAGAATGTGAACGAGTATTACCTTTAAAATGTGAACAAGTATTACAATCAGAATGTGAACAAGTATCACAATAAGAATGCGAACAGGTTTTACAATTATCAACTATAGAATGTGAACAGGTATTACCTTTAGAGGTATCTTCATATTGACTTTGAATATTTACATTCCGAATGTAACGAATTGTACTATTCTTCCTTATTCTTTGATTTGATTGTAATGGAACCTTAAAAATGAAAAACTGGTTCCATACCTCAAATAAAGATAATTTAAAATATTATTCATTCATAGAACTTAGATTGTCAACTACTTTATACACCCCCGAAAGACTACAAATGTCGTCATACAGCCATACGTTAAACACACTGCCCTATTAGAACCGTGATGGTTTCACCTTAATTAGAGAGAGGGACAGAATAACAACCATTGATTGAAAGCTGCATAGTGTTGTCTGCTTCTAGTTTTATCCACAGTTAGCTGGTTCTCTGCAAAAATCGCGCCATCGTTCGTATACAAAACTTGTTTTGTTGACAAAACACATCTCCTGCACGTTTTGATTCTCGTTAGTACGTTGATAAATGTTTTGCTGTATCTTAGTAGGTGGGCAAGAAAACAAGGTGCGATTTCCTTCATCATAATAGCAAATACGGAATTTGAAATAGAATAGCATCCTTTCTGTTGAAATCGTCTGAGTGTTGTTGGCTTGTTAACATGGAACTGTGTAGTGGTGTCTTTTGGTGATGTTTATTGAACTGTCTAGATTAAACTGTAAATATTGGTAGAAGCTAGTATAGTAAAAATGTGTTTGACAAACATTTATGCCCCTGAACGAGTTCACAAGATGTCATTTTAACAATAGTTTCTAAAGATACTATAGCCTTCGAGAAAATAGCATCAATCAATGGTGAATGATCATTAGTGCCATAAAAAATGCAAACGTCTGCACAAGGAAAGGATGAACAGACCATTGTTAATTCCGTTTTCTCAGTAATTATCTTATTTTTCTAGCTCTTCACATTTATCAGTAATAACCAGCATGACTTAATGTCACTGTTCTTTTGTTTGTTCAATTTTACAGAATTTACTGTTTGTTTTTATGAAATTTACAAACAATTAAACATACACAATAAATATGGAAAATATTCAATGTACTTCTGTTGTTCATTTAAAGAACAAAAATTATTCAAAGTAAAAAAATATTAACCGGTATACATATAAACTAGACCCTCGTTAAAACTGATTTGTTGTTTCGCTTGACCTATGTCTACACGTCTGTGGTTGGTTTAATAAATTCACCAAGCAGACTTCCAATTTACAGTAGTAAAAATTAGCGTGATGACTTATTTGAACAAGTCGAGATAAATCATCCTAACAACAGTGATATTGACATGTTAATTAAGCCTTTGTCAAATAGGATGATCGTGTTTCGCTGTTGTGTTTTTTTTTTCACGGTTCATGGATAGTTCAATAAATGGTTTTTTTTAGTTAATGGCAAACCCTGTCCCCTGGAGATGAGCAATAACACTGTCTTCTGCGCCCCTACAACCGTTCCCCCCTCGATTATATCCGTAACTACGAGTGATTACGCGGCTTTTAGCGCGCTAATTTTGCCATAGAATTCGTTAAAACATTCATGTTTATCAAGTAAAACACAAAACGACAACTCAGATGTTTCCCTAGAGTAGATGGGAGTGTTGTTATAAAGCTATACTGCCATTGATAGAGCAGAGTTTGGACTTAAGGAAGAATCTTGAAGCTTTCCAGTTATACCAATATACTGTGTACGAGTTGTAATTAAATATTTAAACTGTCTTTAAAGTTTCTCTTAAGAATGGGATTATATTTGATATTAAAATAACCTAGGTTGATAACTCACTGTGAATAATTTACCACATCGATTGATTTTGCTACGACACTAATACTTATACACATCAGATCTGATTAAAATCACAGGATTACTTATCAGCCAGTAATGACATATATAACGTTTATAATACCCGGAGGTTTCGTGAATTTGATCCACATGTCTCAATTTTAAATGAAGGGGGTTTTTACATTAGGCGATCTAAAAAGTCCATCGAAAGACGGACATTTACTAAATATAAGTACAATGTTCATTTTTGTATTAAAACCATATTTAAAAAAAAAATGTTATTTATTCTTTTAGTGACTGCAATATGGCAAGGGGCAAATTAACAAGCAATTTTCAAGAGTTCTTTGTAATTCATGGAATTCAAATCTATATTTCTATAAAGTAGAGATGTCCATTAAACATCTGATGCATTTTCATCAAATTTCATAACCGGGCAGATTTCAACCAAAACCGTACCTAGTTCTTTACGTTTTATTAGCCACAATACAACCAAGCATGGTTTATTAAGTAATATTATGATTTTAAATAACACGATGACATGAGGCTTTTTTTAAATAAAAAAATATATATTGGCTAACGATGGACAATTAAATTTTTCTTCTTTTTTCCGTAAAAATGTAAAAAAAAAAAAAAAAAAATTGTAACAAACATTAACTTCACTTCGCTACTCATCTTTTGTAATTTCATTTTATGGTTACAAAGGTTGATAATTTTGTTCTCTTAAATAGATGAGGATGCTTTGACACTTTAGATGTAAAATTACACTGTCGAATCTTTGAGACCCCTTGTGTTTATTTTGCGAAGAATTTATTAAGGTTCTCTTTGTTTGATTTTCTTAATTTGGCAGAAAATGCGCATGCTCAAAATCAAGAAAATGGATCCTGGAAAAGGGATCATTATGAACCCGGGTCAAAATGTTTGTTGATCTTCTTTAGCTGCTAGGTGTACCTGTACTTCAACGAACTCCACCTCGTGTTAATTTAATTGTTAATACTTTTGTCATTACGCTACAAATGAAATAAAATCTCTTATATATTGCCCTACAGTTTCGCATTTCTCTTTTTCACTTTGGTTTCACACTTGAAAATTGAAAAAAGGTTATATTTCACTAATAACAACTTTGTATGGGTTTTTGTTAGACATTTTCGAATGTAAGGCAATATACACCATCTGAGATATATCTTAAAAATTGGGTAAATCAGATCATCTTTGCTATTTGTCGTCGCGGATGCGCATGATATACAGTGGTAAATAGGTTCAGACCTATGCACTCATAAACCAAACCGCAACGTAGAATAATAATTTGAAGAATTCTTTCATTCATCGATAACAAAGTAAGTAAATACATTATATGTTGAAAATGAAAAATTTATTACGTGAAATAAAACATATCAAGCCTTTACCAACATGCTCATTCGCAATTTGCAACTTTCAGAACAACACTTACAAAAAACCCCCAAAATTACACAAGCAATCTCATTATGTTGTATCTTATTCCAAGAAACGTTGACTTCTTATTCTTAAATTAAACAAAAAAAAATAAATAATTTCTTCTAAAAATTTTTTTAGAATGCTCAAAAAACTTCCGTCTATGATACCTTTACTGGAGTCATCACTTTACCTTACCATCTTTGAACTTTTGACTGCTATTTGAACATTTGGTTTATTGTGATATTATCCACTTAACACTAAATGTTTTGATATCTCATATTGTTACACTTTCCTGTTGTGACAGGAAAAGATGTATGCAAAATATCATTATAATAAAGATGCGAATAAATCGTTGAATTAATAACGATGAAATAATTAAATAATTTGAGACAAAATCAAACCCTTTCTGATGTAGATAAGACAAGCATTTAATTAATGACCAGAAACATAATATTTTTATAGCTAACGTGGGTCATATTGTTAGCATAATTAAATCAGTATCAAAATATTTCTTAAATTTTCTTTTAGAAGTATTGAATTTAGTATGAGTGTATATATATGTGAAAGTCTTCCTTGAAGCTTTAAATCTTATTCCGTTTATGCTATGATATCTGTTCTCATATCACAAAACAAACCCTAAACTTACATTGAATGCCTGATGCACATCTACTAGCGGTCAGACGCAGTTATAGAACAAGATTGTGAAGTGCACTATTTTTTTCATTACGGACACTTAATAAATCAAAATTTTAGATCAGGTTTCAGTTAAAAAGTCAAATCAGCTCAAGGTTTCATTAATTTTTCTTTAAAAAAAAATGTCTGGGTATATTTTTTGCAACGGATGATCAAAATTGTGTTTCTTGAATTTGTCACCATCTAATGTTTCGTTATCTTTTGATGTGCAGTAGATATGCAAGTTTAAGATGGTCATTAAAAAGATTAACAACGTTCTTTTTTCAGTTTTTGTTGGTTTTCTTGTACAACTGAATTTTTGCCAGAACTTCTATATCTTTTACAAATATAATGTCATGTCGTTGTCTTGCAGATGAACAGTGAGGTTTCCGAGTGCGCATTGATCCACAATGTCCCAAACTTACATTGATATTCCTTAGAACTTGGTACCGATCGAATTTATTTTAATCAATTCAATTTTCTGCCGATGAGCACAAATATATATTAGACGAAATATGTTTTAAAAAAACCCAAAACAAAAACAAAACAAACAACAAATCACATCATACAAAAACGTCAAGATTTGATACTAAATGTCATTGTGGCAAAGGAGAAAGTCTTATGCATGCAAAAATTAATTTGCTTATCTAATCAAATAGCGCGTTACAAACAGAAAATGAATTCTATTTATTACTATTTTATTAAAGTTTTGTAATTCAAAGAATTCAAAACTATCTATAACAATCTAGGCAAGAGTGAGCAAAACTAGGGAGATGGTTAGTTCACAAAATTCCCTCACTCTGATTTCACTTATTTTGGAATAAGTCGATTAAACGTCCATCAAGATTGTTCTTTTATGTGCTATTCGAAGTGTCTTTCATTTTCTTAAACATTCAATTTAATTGTTTTCTTTCAATCTGAAAATAGTCTTTCACATAAATTCTGACTCTTGATATGATAAAAGACACATCGAGAATATACACTGTTCAAAGATAAACAGCTTAAACATAAGAAGGTATAAACATGTGGTTAAAAGGAAGATCAAGATGGTCTTGCATCGTTTACGTTCTATCAGTTTCCTGTTATGAAATAGAGAATTAACAAACTTATCCTTTGAAATGTTAAATATGGAAAATTCTGGTAAAAAAAAAGTCCAATAAGGAAACGTAACAGTGAAAAAGACGTTGTCTTTGAACGATTGCGCAATCTAAAAGGTTGTATTTGTCGTGTTTCTGAAAGCTTTTTCTGAGATATACAAAACAAAATATTTTTTTGCAAATGAAATCCTTATGAAAGGAACCCTCGTATACATGTGACATGAACGATGACACGTGACCCGGGAGCCAATGGCTACCGGAAGTGGGGAGTCAAGCGATCATCCTCCCATCTTTTATCTGCGTTTCAAATGAATCTCAACTTGGCACTATTCAAGGTCCATATGAGTCATTAGATAATATGTTAGAGCATATATTCCTTGTGATGTTTTGCAGAACAGAGCTCCGAGTAGCTACCTTGAACTCATCAGACAGACAAATCGCCACACGTCCTCACAAACCACTGGTCCTGGAGTCTTTCCTTTTGAGCGTCTGTAAGAACTGTCTGAACCTTAACAGTATAAAATTGAATGAACAAGTAGAATTCCTGAGAACTCAAATCCACTCAAATCCACGTGCTAACAGTTTTAATTATATACATGTAGTTAGGAATTATTAAACTTCATTCGTAGTCAACATTTACTGTAACATTTATTTTCTGTTTCGATTCTTCAGATCTAGAGATATGCGATACTTTAAGATTAATCATGCAAAAAACATAGATTGTAATGAACTCTCGTCTTGACAAATGTACTATAAAATAAAACACGATTCATGTGATACACAAAAATATGATTTCTTAGGGGCTTACTATATAGTCTTAGATAGCCAATGACTGATAACAAGACTATGGTTAATACACCGCAGACACACGAGACTGAGCTCAAAGACCTGTTTAAGATGCAATTTACTCGATTATGTTAGTTTTAAAACGTATATTTCACAATATGGCTCACTGCAATAAAATTTATCCCTCCGAAATCCTCGGAGAAAACAGAAAACAAAACAAAATAATACAAAAATCAGCGCATCAATTGTCTAGCTTTCAGTTCATCGTGTTATTTGCTAATTAATGAAGTTATATTGGCACATAAAAATATCTAGGATGGGTAGATGAATCAGAGAAATGTTATGCAATCTGTATATCAGACATTAGTCTGGTTTTATAACAAGCTTGGTGAACTTTTAGATCTTTAACATGGCAAGGACTGTATAGACGTCCCTGGGGACAGGTTTTACTTTTACCCAGACAAGCCAACAACATGCAACATCAACCCATCAAAAACACAAATAAAAACAACATTGGATGCTTTTGTTTAAGTTGTCTGTCACGGACGATTGCTTATTCGATCAAGTGTGAAGTGTTCCATTCCGATCCAGTTGTTTCTGGTAATTAATATAAATCTCGCAATATATTATAAAGTAATCACAAACAAACAAACAAAGTACCTTTTCTGTAGATTTGAAAGAGTCATTGTTTGTCAAACAAGCATGACAAATTCGAGGATGTTTAAAAACGGTTAAAGTAAAAATGTCAAGTTTTCGTGGACGAATCATTCACTTTAGATAACTTCTGAACTTGGGAAGCACGAAAAGACAAGTTCGTATCAAAATTGTTTACTGGTTATCGATGATATAATTATATGTATAATACCTTCATTCAGGGAGGTTCATGTACGCTAACCTTTGACAATACATTAGGAAACGCAGCATTTATTTATTCCTTGTAATTTAGCGTTTTCGAATTATATTCTGTTCATTAAGAGCTTTTGTCATTGAATCACAGTAAATTGACGGTGAATCTGAAGTTAAGTAGGTTTCTTTAAATAAATCCCCCTGCAATACTTATTCCACTAAATGTTTGGAGAAAAGAAACCTGAAGGAGACGTGTACCATTAGATTGCAATGAGTTTAGCTAACCTTATATAAGATCAGTTGGACCAATCTATAGTTATTTGTAATACATTAACTAAGAGTCGGGTTCCTGGGAAGATCACATCAGCCAATATCCGGATAATTAATGGACAGCCAGTGCACTGTCATCTGATTAACAATCCATGTACACTGACCGTTCAGAATACTAGTGCACTAATAACTAAAGGGATGTCCGTCACCACAAGACGAGTGCTTATACTATTACTAGAGTACTTATAACTAAAGCGATGTCCGTCACAACTACAAGCCGAGTACTTTTTACTATTACTAGTGTACTTATAACTAAAATGATGTCCGTCACAACTACAAGCCGAGTGCTTATACTATTACTAGTGTACTTATAACCAAAATGATGTCCGTCACAACCACAAGCCGAGTACATGTACCTTTTACTATTACTGTAAATAATAAATAAACAAATATATAATGAATTATGATATTTTTTTAAAAGTATCTTATCAGAAAAGTTTAGCACCTCAAATGCTCGATTTATTGCATGTAACTTGAAGTGTTACATTATTGTACTCCGAAATGATTTCCAAGTGTGATTCAAAGAGCCACACCTTGCATGGGATTTGTCTTTATGAAGCCCACACCTTACAGCATGCTATGTACGATTCATTGATTAGCGCGCACCTTGCTATTTGAAGTCTCACATCATGACCTGTCATATGTAACATGTTCAATGAATCTCGTTAGTCCGCTTTTATTCATAATATACCGGCGTCTCTTCCTAAAGACCGTGCAAGGTTATATAACTGGCTTGATTTCATAGACTGGTTAGGAACAATCATACAAATGACTTCGAGATTTCATTAACCTATTTGTTTTTCTCTTTGTTACTTTTTTGCGCTTTGCATAATAATTCAAACTGGATTAGATGTACTACTATTCTGTAAAAAAAAATTAATGACCAGATGAAAACAAGTTCACATTCATTCCGCGAAATTTGCCCTAGAGAGCGTCGCTACTCTTCTTCGACAATAATGCTAAAAAACACGCTAGAAAATGTAAATTTGAACTAAGCGTTGTTGTTTTTTATGTACTTCATCTCGTGCACCTGCTCCGGATCTCGACAGAAGCTGACCAATCAGAGAACAGAGGCCGATCGATCCCAGACCAGCCTCTCTCCGTTATAAGTTCTGAACAGAGCTCACCTCCTCATTAACTGACACCGTGGCACTGCCAATACCAGTAAGTACGCTTAAAACACTTCATTGCAAATATCTTGACTCTAACATTTAACTTTTTACAATTAATCATTTTCAGAATCTGATTTTATTATTATATTGCAAAGTGAAAAACGCATTCACAACGTAAAACAATACGTATATTAGTCATGGCAAAATTGTAATGAAATATTTTATATCATTGTGTGAACTAGTAAATATCTGTACTGTAACTGGCTGATTTTGCTTTTTTACAACTTTTTTACAAGCCTACAAAAGCAACTAGCGTCATTGCACATTTATAAAACAGATTTTTTATCGTGCGAATGCGATTAAGCGTAGCTCATTTGATAGAATCTTCAATTACTTTTTTGCGATAAATATGATGGTTTTCACAAGGAATAATATCACCTCGTCTTTGGGGTCGG
>WFKH01007768.1:5372982-5394559 GCA_016163765.1 Magallana hongkongensis | reverse complement strand
ACAAAGAGAACCTTAATAAATTCTTCGCAAAATAAACACAAGGGGTCTCAAAGATTCAACAGTGTAATTTTACCTCCAAAGTGTCAAAGCATCCTCATCTATTTAAGAAAATAAAATTATCGACCTTTGTAACCATATGAAATGAAATTACAAAAGATGAGTAGCGAAGTGAAGTTAATGTTTGTTACAATTTTTTTTACACTTTTAAGGAAAAAAAGAAGAAAAATTTAATAGTCCATTGTGAGCCAATATATATTTAAAAGAAAAAACAACTCATGTCATCGTGTCATTTAAAATCATAATATTACTTAATAAACCATACTTCTGATATGGTTGGGTTAAAAAAGATCAACAAACCCAATTGTTTTTCCAGTTAACAACTTTTATATTACAGAACACACGATCTATTAATAATAAAAAGAACAAGTAAGGCACTGCAAGGTTTGAATTATAAACCTTATTAATGCATTTTAATCATAATTTGTACAAAACCTTTTTTTTTAAAAACACAATTAAGTTTGTTTTGAAAAGATGAAAATAAATACCAGGTAATCAATTTGTATATTTATAGCACCACAGCGAAACATGGGTAATTGCCAAACCCTTAACATATACTGCATCTAGGCATACGCTTACTGACCGTGGGCACACTCACAGATTCTTCTTCGTCCTCATGAATAATTTTATGCCCTACTCCAATTTCTTCACCACCTCGCCAATAACGTTGAATAACTTCTTACGCATACATCTTTTAACAACGGTATGAACACGGTCTTTATTCTCGGTTCTCATATGCCTCTTCTTCCCTCCAAAAAACTAAATACTTTTACTCTCTCGGTTATCATACGTCTTCCCCTTTCCCAAAAAACTAAATACTTTTATTTTCTCATTGTGGAATTGGGTACAATTAATATTAATGAAGACGAGAAAAGTTTATCAAGTTTGTCCACGGTCAGTGATGCGTAGGCCTATGTTTCCGACGTTGGGCAGCCGATTGATATGTGTTGTTTATGCAAAACAATAGGAAGACAAAAATAAATATAGGCCTGTCGTGCATGAACATGAACAAGTGGATATTAAGTTTCTTAACAGCTGGCTCCATCACTTAAAGGAGTTGAGAGAATACTCAGACAGAAATAGGCGAAATAGCAAAAGCGTATCATTTTTAGATGTATATTGAAACGACTGGTTGGTCACGTGATCAAATTCCATAAAATTCAAAGGATTATTTGAATGAATAGAACTTGTCCAAATCAATTTCACTAATGAAAGCCTTCTATTTAAATCCGTTGTATGTATCGTTAGCATTATTTTGCTCAAAAAAGGACACATGGTTTCTTGAAAGTAAATCAACAAGTATTCGACTATCTTTCAACTATACTACCGATTAGTAATGTATTCGACTATCTCTCGACTTAAACCACCGATTAGTAATGTATTCGACTATCTCTCGACTAAAACCACCAATTAGTAATGTATTCGACTATCTCTCGACTAAACCCACCGATTAGTTAAGTATTCGACTATCTCTCGACTAAAACCACCGATTAGTAATGTATTCGACTTGATCATCCTCGTAAAATATTTCATATGGATATTCACGAAAATAGATCTGCCACATAGCAGCTGTTTATTAAATTATTGGTTGAGGTTTGGTTACAAGTATTTAAAAAAAAACAATACGACCCCAGGTTTTCCCTTTAGTTAATACAAACAACAATGATATGGTACTTTGTTCGTCTGGATCATGCAGAGTTCGTCACCTAGAATAAAGCAAGAAGGTGATATATACAACAAAATATCAGATGATCTCATCAAATGTTTTTGTTTTTGTTATATTTCCAACAAACTGATCCATCAGTTGAAGAGGTGAACAGAAAAACAAGCCACCTGTAGATATGATATTAGTCACATAAGAGAATATAGTTCGAAAGTTTACAGTCTAGGAAACTAATAAATAACAACTTCTGATTTTTTAATGTGACAAACATCAGTGCAAAGTGTAGAGTGTAATTTTACTACTTTATAATTACAATCTTAGTTCGAAGGTTCAAAGTCTATGAAACTGCCAGGCCTACTGAGTGACAATTTCTACCTTGTGACAGTGACACGAAAATGTTCTTGTAGAGTGTAAATTTACTGCTTTACCATCTTACATTCAAATAAGCTCGCATTTCTTTTGTTTGTCTTTTACTAAGTCTAGAAGACTCGGACGCCCATGAACTGTTGACTCGAATAAAACAATAGTCCAGAAACTGCGTAGCATCCAGGCTGGCGTCCATGTCAATGGTTCTTTTATATTCTTATCATCTTGGTGATAGAGCATGCTCAAGAGGGGTCAGCAGAAATACGCATGCTGAAACAAGAATGTCGGATTTGTAGTGGCCAGGCTATAAAACAATCAATACTCCTCAATGATTTGATAACTTTACAGACCGAACTAAACACACGGTCAAAATCTTTAAAGTACATTTCTATTTCTTGACAATTTCTTTATCAATATTAAACACATTCCCAATATGGTTAATATGGCATTTTGCTTTTAGAACTTTTACATATCTTTTTAATATGCAATTTTTTAAATACCTTATTTATTTTTTTCATAAACAGCTTTAACCTTAAAAAAATGTTATTTGGCCATGATTAACAATATATTTCCATATTGTTTTTACTACTTATATTGCATTCGTGGCTTCAAATTCAAAGTGCGATAACTTGAACTTATCAGACGACAAAATGGCTGAAGAATGTTTATCACTAACAAAATACCATTTTACTGATGTTTTGGAAGCCTATTGTCTCAATAGACAGCAAAAAGGATTATGATATCGAATTGTATAATAAAACTAGAGACGAGCTCGTTGCAAGCAACGATTAGGTTTTCCCTCGTAGCTGCGTCATACTTGTGACGCATTACAAAAAATTGATAGCTGACCATCGTACAATATTAGATGTGTTAACACTGAAAAACAAAGTATTATATTTCTGTGACCGTGTAGATTTTACGGTGATAGAGAATTCGTCTGGATCTGCATCGGTCGTGTGCAGTACGAACCGGGTGAGGGAATGTTGGCGTAAAGTGTATAAGGTATATGGTTGTGGCGCGCTGTGGGCCGTAAGCTAAAACGAAGGGTGGGTTTGCCGTATTCCCGAAGGTCCACCAGTATACAGTTCCAGAGAAATAAACAGGCAATTGATGCAGGATTCCACATTATTGGACGAGACTCAACGATGGCAACATTATAACAATTTAACAGACAGACATGTTACAAACAAGTCGGATATGGCCAGAAGTGGCCTCTGGACTCAAGACTCTGGGAGAGTCGGACGTGGCGGGGCTGGCCGCCGTATTCCAGACTGCGCATTGACAATTGTACATAACTATTTATAAGAATTTTAACAATGAGAATAAATTGCAATTAACAGGTAATGATATAAGTAAGCTGAGTGAAAGGTTCACAGATATAAAATAATTAAATAAACTCAATGAGTCTTTGATGTCCAAGAAATGAAAATCTGATAATTGCACAATGTTGTTTTAAGAGATTAACAGTCCTTGAGACATGACACTCTGTCTCTATAAAGTCTAATAAGTGTCAATCACTAAATAAACAAAAGTAACTATGTAAGAAATAAACTGTGAGAAAAAATTACGAAACAGATGTTGAATTTTACAAGTAAAGTAAAAAAAAATTATAATTGAACAGTGCATTTTGCACGATGATACTACATGTTTATAAGCAAATACAGATCTTAACACGTTGTCTCTAGTTTGATTCGCCGCATTTTATTCACAGAGTAGGACTGTGGTTATGCCCGGTACGATGGTAAAAAGACCACTGGCAAACGTTTTACACGCATTTTTATCGAACGCAAGCGCCAATGAATCTATCAGTATATATGCGGAGATCCTGGAAATTTTACAAGGGGTTTTGAAGAATAATTTTGTATTTCGAGGAGGGGGAACATGCGCGGATCAGAAAATTTTTCCGGAGTGGGGGTTGAAAAGTCAGACGGTTATTTGAGTTTGCCAAGGGATGTCCGAGGCATATTTGGTAAGTTTATAATGTACACGTAATTGAAAGAAATTTCGCTGGGGGGGGGGGGGGTCTGGAACCCTTCCCCTTCTAGATCCGCGCACGGAGAAGACCGATGCCGGTAATTTTACTGTTATTTTAACCATTTTTATTTAATTATTCATGTTCATAATTATCAGAAAACCAATATTACCTTTCAAAGCAGTTAAAACTTAAAACTTAAGATACGAACCATTTAGTCTCGGTGAGTATTGCGTCCGCGTACGAAAATAATGGCAATTTTCAAGAAATTCGGATGGACGATCTGTGTCCTAGGTCGTCCATCCGATTCTTTTTCTGACTAAAAGCTACAGACCTGCAGTTAAAGATTTTCAAACTCTTATTGATTATGTCAATTTGTTTGTCTCAAAGAATCAATAAAGTTTTACCTTAAAAAAAAGAAAGAAATCGGGCACAATTTTCAATGTTAGCATTTTACAATTTTATGGTCTAATAAAATTTCAAGAAACAACTCTTCATTGCTTTATCCGAAATATTGCATGAAAAAAATTTACATCGCATTTTTTAAATTACAAAAGGATATTCAAAATGAACTTGGATTAACCGCTAACAAACAGGCATAAAGAGAGACTGAGAACCAATTCCTTCTCTTTTTTTTTTACATCAAAAGAAATTCAAAAATAAATCAAAATATATATTTTTTCTTTGTATGCGTTAATGAAAATGTAGATCAGCAAGGGGTTCGTTTTCGTGCAAGCACCTACATAACAGATTGTTACACGGGTCTACAACGATGACAAATATCGAAAAGGCAATATTGTGGGTAAAGGATGAATGTGTAGTTGGTTGTTTAAGTTTATTTTTGATACATGTAATAATATTTATCTGGATCGGTTATGTTTGTTAGTTTGTTTTGATTATTAAAGAGGGGAATAAAGAAATGAGTAATTTCCAAGCACGTAGCATCGTTTTTGAAAGTGGGGGGGGGGGGGGGCAACTCCATGATAATTCAATTTTTTAATGTAAATTTTATAAAAATAGTTGCTTCGAGAAAAAGTGGGGAGAGGACATCTTTATGTCATATAACATGTGAAACTGATTTCATTCCACCCACAAGCTGGAAATAATGAAATAATTTTAATGAAAACAATATAAATAGACGTCATAAATCCCATATCAAACGCCATATAACCACTTGATTCTGCGCGTCTTTTTAATGAATTTATAAACAACGGCAAATTCTAAAATGTATTTTTAAAGGTAATGTTAGCTGCAAGTCTTTAGACCTTGTATGAAAAATTTCGGATGGTAGTCAATTTTTCCGGGATACAGACAGAGCGGTACATATATGCAGCTAAGGTAACTAAGAATGATCCCAATAAAATACTTTGTTGAGTAATGCAAGCTTTTAAGAAAGCAATACTTACATTTGTTTAAAATATAACACCCAAATACTTCGTCTTACATTCGCTATTTGTAGAACAAGCAGAACCAGTATCAGTCTGACCGGCCTCATCATATACATTGTTGGAATTTTATTGTCCTAGCATTGCAATGCTCTGCATGTACACAATTTCTTTTAAAATTTAAACACTTAAAGTGTTCATCTATATGGCTACACATAACGTACACACGTGATTCAAAATAACCCAGACGGAAAACGGTAAAGAATTCAGTCATTGAGTCTACGTTTTATAGAACTTGTAAGAAAACACAATGCGGGTCTGAATGTTTGTTGATATGTCAATCTATCAATATACAGTTTGTTAATTATTTTCTATTGCTAAGGCTACAGCGTATTTGATGAACAATGAACAACATTTTTTCCATGCCACTTTTTTCCATGGAAGATAGCGAATACAAGTATAAAGCATTTATAAAATTTATTTAATTACCTCTTTAGAATTGTGTATGGAATAAATAATTTATAAGTTGCTGCTGAAGGTTGTTTGGTATTTTCGTTTGTAGATGCTTTGCAAGTAAAAAACCTGAAACGCAGGGCAAGTCATAATTAATATCCCTAATAACCGTAACTTAAAACTAGCGGCTTTGGATTCAAATATTATCGTATACGAATATTAAGTTCACTTTTTAAAATCATCTCCACGATGATAATTATATTATATCCATTGCAAATCAGTATTTTTTTTTTTTTTGCTTTAAAAGAATTGTTCTATCGGGAGCAATCCCGCGTTCGTTTAAATTGTCATGTCAGTAATACACATTGTGCTTTATATGACGGCGGTGTATACGTATTGTAGAAAAGTTGAGTTTAATTACCATGCATTGGAACCATTTTATTAACACATCTCCCAGTACTGAAACAGTTCAAAATGTCTCTGTTACAGTAACACAGTGGGGTGTTAATCGTGTACGTCCAGCTCTACAAGCACATGCACTGTCGTCTAGGCGACGGCCTGAATACAGCTAGCGACTCTCCTATCGATCGGTTACCTGAGTCTCGTAATGCATCTAAATATAGACAGGGGCACAGTTATGAAACAAACAACAAAAATAAGGTCAAAGAGGTTTATCTATATGAAATGAAAATGTACATTTGTATAAAAACATTTGGGAATTTTATGTGGAATTATTTTTGCGCGCTACATGTATCAGTTAGTGCATTACAAGAAGCCCTTTCATAACCTCATAAACGTGCGCACCCCCACAAAAATGGACCGAACTGACAACAATTGTTTCTGCAAATACTGACTATAAATTACGAAAACATTAAATTGAATACTATAGAAGGATTCAAAATTAATTTCTTTACAACTTTGCTTCAATAATGCATTAGAAATATTTATTCCATTTTAAGTTATTGACAAGAAACTTTGGACGCCTCTAACTCCCTAATTATAAGGGCCAGCCCCTTTTTTGGTATACCGAATGAAAGGTCTGGGTAAGACCAAGAACTTTTAAAATACATGTTATAACAAATTTTTATCAGGTAGAAAACTAACACGGAAAATACGCGAATTTTTTTGATTTTTTTTCTTACCTTTGTTTCAACATCTATACCACCCCTTTTATTTGCATTTAAATAATAAATAAAATATATCTCGCACAAATTCAATGTATTAGCTTCCAAACCAGCCCATCTTTGAGACTCTGCCAGTCATCGTTAAAGCTAAACCCCCTGGACAAAAGAAGTCGTTAAATTTTACTAAAAGGGGAATAACTCAAAACCGGATAGGAATTTTCCTCAACTAAAATATGCAACGACAACATCACGCGGCATGTTATCAGTCCTGAAAATTTCAAAACAATCGGTGAACTAACGAGCGAAATATTAAGGATCAAAGTTGGCGTCTAGAAGAAAAAAAAAAATAATAAGAAATTTGAAAATTTTTCAGAATAATAGTAAGGTTTTCCGCTGAGAGCGGAAAACCTTAATAAATCATATTTATGCATAAGGGGAATTTGTTTAATTTTACATTTCCAATAAACACAGCCAGAACGAATCATTGATTTTTTGAGGTTTACGTTTTTTGTGGATTTATTCTTGCTAAATAAATTGTTTTGTACGGGAAAAAGCTGGTGTTATTTCTCTGGTTGCTAGTTCATTATTACACACCACCAATTTTACAGTACAAATTTAATTAATAATAATCCTTTTTTAAAGAATATCGTATACCATCATTACATTTTACAGGACTTGTTTTCATTTTGACTCTTCTATTTTGTCTTTTTAGAAAAACTAAAACATGGAATTTTGTTGGATTTTCACTTTTAAAGAAGTAGTATTGTCATGCATAAACTTCCTTTGTATATTGAAATTATTAATGTGATTGTTAATCGTTCATATAAAGAGTCAACATATCATCTAAATAGCATCTAATAATTCGATATGATTTTGTTTGGGTTAATTTATAAACAACAACGTTTGAATAACAAGTATTCCCTATTTGTTAAGGACACTTGACCGTACAGTAAGACCTACCGGCGGAGTCCTTGAAACTCTCCAAGCTTAATCCTGAGAATGAAAGGTTTCAAGTTATTTCCAATATTTTGCTTGCTGCAGTCGGATTTTTCCCGAATGCTCTGAAAAATAACCATGAACAGATCTTGTTGACTTTAAGACAAATGGGATTAACTCAAGGTGGTGAGGTTTGAAGAAAACGACAACAGGTGTTCAAAATACAAAAACTGAGATTTAGATCATAATTTACCGATGTACCCGTGTCAACAACTTAGTTTGTTGTAAAGTCTTAATTTATTTTAATAATATCTTGATAAGAAAAATCATTGATGATACTTTATCTAAAGAATAAGTATTTATTCCCCGTGTTACCACACACACACACACACACACACACCCCATTCATTGTCGTTAACAATTTATAGAAATTGGAGAATTTATTTCTGATAATGTTTAAACATCGCGATTTCAATGGTTAAAATGTTAATTTATCCCCGATTTACTTCAATCAATCAGTCGTACTTCTAGTTTGCTATATATCTAGTTAAGATGTTAGTGAAGTGTTATATATTTTTTTATCTTTGGCGGGCTGCATTGAATAAATTATTTATGCAACCAAAATTCAAGTGTGGAAAAGAAATATCCTTTTATATAAAATATCAACTCTGATTATGCCTAACATGAAGGAATATAGTGTTGAGAATCACGCATACCATATACAGGATGTAAGGACCATACGACGACCCACATGTGCGGATCTAGGGGGGGGGGGGGGGGGGGGGGGGACCGGACACCCCCCTGGAAAATTCAAATTTATTAAATTCACATAGTAAAATTACCGAAAATAGGCCTAGGACCCCCCTACAAAACAAATTTATCCCTCGGACCTCCCCCTGGAAAAATATTCTGGATCCACGCATGGACCAAGGAATCCCCATCTATTCGTACAGGTATATTTTCTCTATATTTTGCTCTCGTGTATCGAAGCGTGTGGAATAAATCATTTCTATGGAGCTATGACGCTCCCGTCTGCAGTTATTGTGAAAAACTAATACTTTCATCGACAAAATTGCATATATTGTTTCGTCCAATAATGAAATCACGTGTAGACAAATTAGTAATACAGTAACTGTTTCTTTTCTATATTGTGTTTTATTGCAATTGTATATATCAGGCACATGGCATCATAGGTGGGGGGGGGGGGGGGGGGGGGGGGGCCCCCCCCCCCCCCCCCCACTCTTTCTCGCAACATTTTTCTTTAATTTACAAGTAGAAACAAGAATTTTGAAGCAGTTTCCCCCTTTTGGTTATATGTAAAAATAATTTAAAGTATAGGGAAATTACCTTTAAAATATCAGTTATAGGTACCTTGCAACCCCCCCCCCCCCCCCCCCCACCCACTAGGATTTTGAAAACTGTCCTTTTTTTGCTTTGGATAAATCTGCTCCCTCTCTTTCAAAAAAGATGTAGGTGCCTGTATATAATAAAATTATCTTTTTTATCTTTGCAATCTTGTATGCATATACATACAAACCAAAAGAGCTTGTCAGTGAGCAATTAATACAGTCCAAGTGATCAACAAACAATGGTTGGACAAGCAATTGCAAGTAGTGGTTATTGATCACATAAATCGAATGCGGAGATAAACAATAAACTTTTTTGATTGCCTATATATTACTTAAATAATAAAATGCTTTCTTTGGTGATTCATGCGAGTATTAAGGTAGCGAGCATTGCCAAAAACAAAAAAACAAAACATTGGTGGGTTATGTAATTTTTTCTGCAATGATATGCTACTTTCATAGCCCGCATGAATCAACAAAGATAGCATTTGATTGTTTGTATTTACATCTCTCTTTTAAAAAATTATTATATTAATTGTAAAAAGTAAGTAAAAGTATGACTAGAATATTGTTAATGTACATTAGTGCGTTAGATAGAAGAAATAGCAAATCATTCTTATATGGGCATTTGAGTATGACATCATGATTATTTCGTGCTGTCCGTGATTTTTTTTTTTAGGTTCCTGAAGGTTTCGACCGATCGATAAACTGGTTAGAACTGGATCGTGTAGATTTCAGCCCTGTCAGTTTTATATAGCGCTTTGAATCACAATCGGTTTTCTTAAAAAATGGAGAAGAAAATACTCTGTGGATGTATTGTTAATATACTCAAATAAACGCTAACAAGAATATGTTTAGACTTCTCTATGAATCGGCCATAGATTAGGTGAAAAATTAATTCACCAACATTTACTGGTCAAGTAAGTGAAAAGTCATCTAAAAATATTGAATAATTCCACAATCTCTTTGGTGACATTGGTTTCCACGAACTTTACATTTTTTCATTTTTTTTTGTCTCAACGTACACTTCTTATTTTATCGCAAAGTTTTATACTTGTCCTTTTATTTATTTACTCGGTGTCTTCAGTGTGTGTGTGTGTGTGTGTGTGTGTTGTAGATTTTGATAATACGTTGATAACTTTTGGTCAGTGTTTTAATGATAATAGCCTTGAAAATTATCCATTTTTTTTTTTAAATCTTCAATCATCTCTATAAGCACTTTATATCATTCTATTCTATTTTTACAAACACAGTTAAAGTTCTTAAAATGGATGTCGAGCATTAGCAGCACTTGATGCACTCCGTCTGCTGCATAATAGCTAACTGAATTCTTTGTTTTTAATGACCTTTTTTCTGTTCCCTAAAGATCGTGATATTTGTAGTAACCGGATTGCGTGACGGAGAGAGTAAATGAAGTTGTTTTGTCCCGACGAGCCCGTCCGATTGATTTTCCGGTGCATTACATAACGTTTTGTCGTGATGTAATACAAATGAAGCACCTCGTCAGGGCTCGTCCCATTAACAGCTCAGATTCGGGGTTTATGGAGAAAACATTTGTCGAAAAAATATTAAACTTTGAAAAAGTCACGATCCTTCTTAAAGTGGTCCTTACAATTGAGAATTTAATGGTGTTTTAAGCATAGTGCAACGTTGTCATCATCATATAAATGTCTAGCCGTTTGTTTAAATCACAGTGATATTTCCAAAATATAACACTTCATTTAACAATATAAAATCAAATATTTCATGAACAACTTACAGGTTTTAAATTTACCTGTTAGAATACAATATTCTGAGAGATATAAACTGAACTGAACTGAATTGAAATTACTTAGGGAAGATGATTTTTGAAAAGGTAATATATACATTGTTTAACCAGTATCAGATAATTGCTCTATGTATTTGCTAATATCTGAAAACAATTACCTATAAAGTTCTTTATTTTTTTAAATGTACTTTCATCTCCCTTTCAACTCGCATAATCAAGTGTTTTAGTGACCAAGATCCAACATTCTAGCATGAGTAACGCTTGAATGGCCTTTCCTTAGTGTGTGTGTGTGTGTGTGTGTGTGCAGCAATCAGTTTTACCGATATGATGGGAAGGAAGGATGGTTTGCTCTATAGGTGAATAAAATCTACAGTCACGGATTCAAATTGATTATAATCCGAATTTGCATTAGGTAAGAGTACAAAACATCACCTATATATGTTCAGTGTCATCTAATCCTATTCACCGATACAAATATATCTACATAACATACACAACCGGCATTTTGACTTGTCATTCGATGAATTCTAGACCGTTAACTAATCAGTAAAAAAAACACCCGCACATTTGATTAAAAATTGAAACCCAGATCGCGATAAGTCAAAAATATTTTGACTTCTTTTCAAAGATAAGCAACGCTCAAACACTTCCCGCGTTTCAAACTGTGCGAAATCGTTTGTTCTTAGCTGGATCCAGATTGTCTACGAATAAGGTCGCCTTAACTCTGTTACCAAAACTTAAAAGACATACGTTGAAAGAAAAAATACGACGTACAATGGTAATATTTAAAGAGTGGCGATTTTTCGTAAACGAAATGCCTCTCGTAATGGGGTAGGTTTCAGGTAGAACCTATACTGACCGATTTAGGTTCACTTTTCCGCTTTGTACAAAAATCGAGTGTTAACTAGCACCATAGAGAAAAAGTGGCCTATATTGTAGAATTGAATGACCCGGTGACACTATTTAATCTAGCACGTGACTCGCCATTGATACGTATCTTCTACGTGTGATAGACAGTTGTCGTCTGCTTGTGACGTGTGAGTCTGGCAGTGACACCTTGCACTATACTCATATACATGTTGTCTACGTATTGTCGACAGAGTTCAGACGAATGTTCTACAACATACCAACGCAAAAATCCTCGACCCATTTCAGGAACAGAACATTACAAAACGGATGATATACTCAAGCATGCGGAGCTAAAAAGCAACAGAGCACAAGATGGCGAAACACGTGAGATTGACAGAACGTGGATATTGCAACACATTGTAGCAAATGTTAGTAGTTACTTCCAAAATAAACCGGATCATAAACTAAAAAAACTTGATTCAAGCATGTTTCTTTCTTAAACCTCGACATTTACCATGTAACCATTACTAACCTGATTAGTTTTTAATAACATTTGATGAGCATGTTGTCTACTATCTCTCACATTAGTGAATCATAAACCGGGCGGTGGATCGAAAATACAGACACGCACATGGTGACTTGTTCGCTCCGACTGTATTGATAGATGTTAATTAAAAAAGATTATTAATGATAAAAGAAATCTTACTACATTTGCTTCTTTCGATTCATTCCTTGCTCGCGAGTGCATGTACAATGAATTTTTTAAAATTCAAGACGATATCTCCAATATAAATTAGCAAATTCAGAGAATTACTATGAAACGACAGAGATTTGCTTTATAAATATTTTATAATACTTGATAATATCTTTACTCTAAACTTTATAATGCCAATATCAGTGTTTGACTACAGATATTACATGTATCAAGAAAGATCAAATATTAACAAAAGTTAAAATACTCTCGACTTCTTGTTGTCAGTTCAGTGTGAGATAGGATTAAATCATTTCAAATTCAAATTTACTGCAAACTGAGTAAATGTTAGAACCATAGTTTTATCACCAAGCATTTTGATATGTTGACAAAACGCGGTACCACTGACACAATTCGTTTAGACGAATGCACAGCTCGTCTGAAGTTAATAACAGACTTGAAGAAATAAAACGAGGAAGAAGACGTATATATTGCGGCTGGTGTCATTACAGACGCCATCAATCTTAGATGCAGACGTGTCGAAAGAGCGGGCCATGTAGACGCATGCCTACTGCACTTGACGAGTCGTTCACGTCACAGTGACGACACAGATAGAAGCCGATTAATTCTGGAGACCATATTGCTTTACAGTGCTAATATTGCACCATATGATGACGACAATTAGCGAATATTAATAATAAAGAACATCATTGTAAGAATAGTTTATATGTTGCTAAAATTATCAAAAACATTTGAGTTTTTAATATACATCAAGTGTATTTAGTAGTTCTTTGGTAAATCTTCAAAAAGATGGTTTGCAAAATCTGTGCAGTGAAAGATACCTTCACCTTATTCTCTTTTTATCGTTAATCTATTATGAAATTGACATATATTCTTTATTTGCAGCAAATTTTAATTAAAAAAATAATGAACGCCGTCACATAATCTGGTCCGCCCGCCATTGTGCTGCATCACAATAAGCATTTCGATGAAGAAGTATTTTCATTCTTCCATGGTTATCCTTTCTGCATCTGGCGGCAACACGTTTTATAACTTTAACAAAATATGTCACCTCTCTGCTGCAAAAGCATTGTCCTTCGATCTGCTCAGTTGGGTCGCGTAAAAAGGGAGCCTTAATTAAGTGTTAAGAAGGTCGTGTTTGATTCGTGTGTGGTTTAACATGCACTCATACATTAAGCCATTGTTTCTGTAGAACAAGGAAGCTCTAAATCTATAGAACTGATGGTTAGAACCCTCCATGCCCCAGCCCCGCTGCCTGCAGGGATAAATACAGACCAATCAAGCCACTCTCCTCCAATCAATACCTGCCTATCGGCTATACATCGTATAAATACAGATCTCCTCTCGTTTCTTGAGATAAACAGCCGGTCTAGACTCCTGTAAGTAGATCTTTTTCTGATCCTTTAAAACACACGATTTATTTGGTTTTCATTTGTTTTATGTCTAGTTTATTTTATATTTTAGAAGCTCTTTTTTAACCATTAATCGTTGACATCAATTTGCGTTTTTTAAATTTACCATTCGATATATGGTGAATTATTTTTATTTACTAAATTTTTCAATTTTATTTTGAGATAACAAACTTAAGTTTCTTATCTCAAAAGTATCTAGTAGTTTTATAATTAGAAATTTATTTGCATTATCTAATATTGTAGATAAGTACCTGCATTAAATTTGGATACTTTACCGACTTTCACAATACATTGTTCCTAGAAGAGAAAAATATGTAAAAAAAAAAAAATGTCAGTTCGTTAAGTGCTCCTCAGTTTCTAAGAATCTTTTGCATGGGATGATCAAAATACCGTTAACTTTACCGATAAAATGAAAGTAATTTTCAAATTATACTAGTTTTGGCTGGTCACAAATCAAATTGGCAAAATGTGAAGTCGCATAAATTAAGCTAGAGTTTGACATTTTTAAATTGCCAAAATCAAAAAGTGTAAAATTTATTCTATAATGTTTCAGAATGTGATTTAAATGTTGGTCTTAACTAATTATGGCGACAGAAACATATACATGTAAACCCTCTGTCGCTGTCTGGTTTAAAAAGTTAGAACGAATGTTGGCAACAGAAATCGAGCTGCTACAGAAAAAGTCTATTTCTTCGAGATACTTTCAACATGTTTCTGTACGAGTTGATTTTACGTATTACAGATAAAAATGTGCACTTATCATAAAAAAGGAAGATCACACAGTCTACCTAACTGGAATGGTAGCGAGGATGCCAAGCTACATTACCGTCTGACCATCATGGGCGCAGCCGGTGTTGGCAAGAGCTGCATCATCTCCCAGTTCCTGTACGACCGCTTCATCAGTGAGTACAAGGAGACCGTGGAGGAATTCCACCGCGGGGAGTACACCGTGGACGGACGCGAGCTCATTCTGGACATTCTAGACACCGCGGGTGCACATTCATTTCCGGCCATGCGCAGACTGGCTATTTCAACAAGTGACGCTTTTGTGTTAGTATATTCTATAGACGATGAGTCTTCATTTCAAGGGGTGAAAGACTTACGGGACATTATTTTAGCAGAACGAAGAGACAAGCAGGTTCCTATCGTTGTTGTGGGAAACAAATCAGATATTTCTGAGGGGAAAAGGGCGATTCTCCGTGAAACAGCGGAATCTATCGTATGCTTTGACTGGGGAAACGGTTACGTGGAAGCTTCGGCCAAAGATAATATTAACGTTGTCGGAATTTTTAAAGAAATTCTGAGGCAAGCGCATGTCGAGTTGAGTATTACCCCAATACCAAAAAGAAAGCGATTTGGTTCTACATCGTCTGAGAGCTCTTCCGAAATTCCTTGCAATTCGCCGTCACGGAAACGAAATAGCTGTGTCATTACATAGACAGTGTTATGTAATGTTGGTTCATTGTTAATAGTTTTGTATTTTGTAATTAAATTTATTGTAAATAAATAACTTGTTTTTTATTTAATCCTTGTATCAAATGACACAACGAAATATTACTTTCCGTTGTTTTCACTTCCATATTACGTGTACCATTATTCAAGTAACGTACCGAATGTAATTCTGAACGCTGATCTATTCAAACCTTCGAAAAAAAAATAAGTGCAAAATAATGCAGTAACTTATTTTTAAAGTTATAATGTTATCCAGCGTTTTTGTTTTGTTTGTTTGTTGTTTTGGGTTATGGGGTTTTTTTTATTGGGGGGGGGGGGGGGGGTTTGGGTTGTATTTTAGTCTTTCAAACTTTCAAACACCATTACATAAGTACTGAGTACATTTATTATTATTCGTTGTAACGATGTAAATATTTTTATGGTCCAGGAAAGCATACATTGTATAATGTGCATTGATGTAATAATGTCCGGGCAGCGTCCAATTCCTGAATCGGCTTCATGTATCAGCATGGCTATTATATGATGGTTTTATCATATTTCACATTTTTTTTTCTCTACAGTAGATTTGCGTTCAATTAAAAAATACCCGCTCAATGTTTTTAAAACAGAAAACGTATAAAAGGAAAAAATACTTTGGAAAAAATTAATTTTTTAACAATTCAGTTAAGGAGGCTCTATGGTCAACAAATTAACCATCAGATCTACCAAAAACTTTCAGATATGATTTGTTTACCTGTAAACTATTATTTAGTAAAGAAAAAATCCATAAATTTTTCCATTTTATAGTTGGGTATTTTTCTATATTTTTATATTGAGCTCTTCTTCTAAAGGAGATCAATACAGTCTAAAAATGGCCACGACCATCGAGCCCTCTTAAAATATAAATTGTACCAATGAAACTCAAATATGGTGTATAATAGCTGTTTTCTAAGGAACGATATAGTCAATTTGCACGAGATCAATTAAAGCGTTTTATCACAAAGACAAAATTCAAGATCTAATTTTGTAGTTTCATTTTTGTATTTCATCTACACATTGCATTCTTAGGCATTAACGTGACTCAAACAAATACCGTCTTACCCAGGGACTCATTGATACTGTGAAACATGCGCTTAGCGCTTAAAAATGGTGACTGGAAACGAAATGCTGGTTTACTGTAAACCTTCTCGTGTAGAGTTCCTTCCTGTGTAACCTAATTGTCTGAAGAATACTGGGTTAAGAAGCAGCGCTTCAAGCAACAGTCCTCTCCAACACAGCTGAGACGACTTTGGATAATCGATTGGAGGAAATCAAGGTACCCGGTTACTACAGAAGTAGGCGATAGATTGTAAGTTTTCTGACCACATGATAACGACGCCAGTACTGACGTCCATCGAGACTTCTGTCTCACACTACAGTACTTCACACAAAATAAAACTGGAATCATTTTTCCCTGTGTGTACACCAAAGTTCTTTAGGTCACTAGAATCACTCAGATGACATTTCTATCGGTGTTTGTCCGGCGACGTGCGTCGTTCGTCGTCCGTTGGTCGTAAGTCTCCTAGCATTTTCAGCTTCTTTTCTTCCTACCTTGGGGGTAGGAGATGAAATCTGATTCCTTGTACAATTACACATGAAATTTTGAGTACATCTTTAAAAATTTTAAAAAACTTTAAAATCATCTCTATTAATGGTCATCTAGCAGATAGACTGTATACTTGGTTATGATCAGCAAGAAAGCCTTTACAAAAATTCTGAAATTTATTGCCCCAGGCTCAGGGTTTTGGGGTAGGGTTTATAGAAATTTTCTCTACTGGGCATCTAGCAGATAAACTGAGTACATAACTATAACGGGCAAGGAAGGCTCTTCCAAATTGCGAAATTCGAGGCCCCTGGGTCATAGGTTCTGATGTTAGGGCTGAGATCTATTGGTCATAAAGTGAATATACGGGAGAAGTGGAATTAATAGAAACTCAGTGTATTAAAAAAATGTAAATGGGGTTGGTATTAGTATTCGTATATCAATAATTGAGAAGCAATCCACTCAAGCCCTTTTGCAGGATGTTCAGGTTAAGACGCCCTGTAACTCTGAAGAAAAAAGATTCAAATTTTAGTATTAGTGTATAAAAAGGAAATGGAGGCTTTGATTTTTCATGTCCTTTTAAACATCATTGTTTGGGCGATCATTGAGACCCATGGGTCTCTATGCTTTGTTTTATCTTTTTGACACCTGTTTATTACAACTATAATATATTTTTTTCTAAACGAGAATTATTTTATTATATCTTCCTTGTACTTGAATTTTTATTACTTAAATTATCATTAAATATTTTATATAATTATCATTTTTTTTATTTCTGCGTTTGATGAGTAAGTGGAATGTTATCAAAGGTATCTGAGGAATCAATATGACCTAGGAAATGGTATTAGTAATTGAATCTATGCATCCAATCTTAGAATCAAGAATTAAGACTTATTTTTTAATTTACAAAATTGAAGACATTTCAAAATAGTGTGGCAATTCCAAATTTATAAACCACAATCAATTTCTTTTTCTTTTCTATCAAGCAAAACAAAAAAAAATTCCCTCAAATCAAGAAGTGAATAGGAAAGAAGAAGATAAAACTTCAACTTTATTTGAACCTTATAATTTGTAAGTTCGGGAAGCCATCGTTTGCATTCTACATATTGTTAGTGGGTATGGGCTCAGATGGTCGTAATGCCTCCATAGCCGCGGAAGGATCAGAACAATAACTAGAGGGAAGCAGGGTTTTACATGAGCGCATCGCCGAACAATAGCCTATATCATACTGCTTCATAAAGAATCTGTTGATGGGAGTTTGCGGGAGATTCCAAGTAATGGACGAATAAGTGAATATAAAACGACACTACTGTAACTTTCTATACGCATTAATTTGTTATCTGGATTGTTGGTAAAAACATATGATAATGCATTTTGTAATGTTTATTTGATAAAACTTGCTCTGTCGTAATTAAAAGGTGATGTTGCATTATAAGAAGTGATAATTCTCTTTTTAAGATTTTGCTTTTGTATTAAATGCTGTATTTCTTTATACAACGATGATTCATATTAAAACGACTTTTTTATGCTGTGACTTTTTCACAATGGTGACGATTCTATTATCATTATGATGAACACTCGAATGTCATCGGATCGTATTTCCGGTAGTTCCGAGTGACCCCTATTATGATCTTGGTTATTAACTTGGTTTACAAATTAAAAATCATAGAATATCATGCTTAAGCACCATGTAATCACATGATTTTATCAAAGAAATAACTAAAGAAAATAATGCGAAGGCACTAAACGACAACATTTAATGCGAAAGCCCCATCTTTCCATGAGATAAATTTGATAGCTGCAACGAACCTTAGTCTTCTGTCGCCGTAACTTATCGATGTGTTGCTTCTTGTATTGTCTTATGAGTGTAGCCTGTTTTGTTTGGTACCCGCAGCGGTAGGTAGGAAAAACGCTTGCTTGCTTTGCGGTAAGACATGGGTGATCGGTATCGGGATCGAGTCCCAAGGGAGACATAGGAGGGAGCAGCACCTTTCAGGTGTCTCTGTCGACTTTCCCTTAGTCATGGACCAGTACCGCTAGATTTTCCTGAAATGTTTGTAAATAAATTCATTAACGTAAATACTTCCATCATATTTTAAACAAGAGTATAAAATAATTTAGAAGCAAACCAAAAGTAATAAACAAAATGTTCTAGTGATAATTGTGTTATGAATTGCAAGGTGGTATATTCCATCTCATTTGTTTCTTGCTACAAAAAAGTCAGTCTTTGTTGTTTCTTATCACAAATTGAAATAAGGTTGCATTGACCCCCACAAATTGATGTCAAATTACAGGAATCGTAATTAGTTAAATCTAACATAATTGTCTTGATAGGAATTCCATTCTCTAAGCTTATACTTCCTAGTATGTCGCAAAATTAAAATTATTTACTATTTGTTTGGTAAAAGTAAGGCTAACCTTTTCCACACACAGTAAAGGTATGCATAAAAAATAAATAAACCGTTGATAAACCGCTCTTGACATTAATCCCTGGATCTTGGAAACTTGGTCAGGTAAATAGTTCCCTGTCAACAGGTAATTAGTGGTTCTCGGATAGAACGGAAATTGTCCTGGATGCCATCGATCTTAAACTTCTTCTTAAAACGCTCAGCTGTTTTTTATGTGATACAACACCAGGCAGTCTAAAAAGATGGCTCGTGGTGAGAGATGTGTGAATTAATTACAATAAAAACACATCATTTCTTTTCAGCGATGTCAAAACCACAGAACGATTTATGTTCCTAACAAATATTGGCAGTTTTGAAATTTTTGAAAACAAAAACAACAGGAAAGCCCTCATTCTAGGATTTTTGGATTCTCCATTCTTCAGAAAAAATGTGTATTTTCATTCCATTTGCTACAAATCAAATTATGTACCAGGATCTCCTTCCCTTTGAGTTATAGACTTAAAACTAGCATTATTAATTGTTTGGGGTGGTTTTTTTATGCTACTATGTCGGTTTTTGTTTCCATTCTTAAAATCGAAACATAAAACATAAAATTTTATTTGTTTTCTAAACGATTACCCCAAGTAAAACTACCACTAAAATTCTGCTAACAAATTCATTAAAGCATTGTGACCAGCAACGAGAGAAACACCCTGTTCATTTGAAATTCTAAATGTCTATGGTCTGTATCAAAAAGGTTTTTTTACCACTTACATGTACATTTTTCCGAAAAATTTGAAAACAAAATAAAACGATTTTAATTTGGTGTATCAATAAAGCGTTTACTAACAGATTCCGGGTATATTTCAATGAATTCATAAGTCTGTAGATCTAGTTTTATGAACTAATTCACAACGTGGATTGTGGGTCAGCCTATTTTTGTGTATACAATGTGTAAAGGACATCACCGTGACAAGCAATTAATGCTCAGGTATTGTTGCAGGGGTGGAAAAATGTTTACAACAGTCTAAACCAATTGAACTCTTTTGCATTATAGTTTTCATATTCTTTGTTTTACTTCAATCAGCTATTCGACTGATAGAAGCAACAAAATCATCTTCTCTAAAATTAATTTATTTCCCTGAGGCCGCCAAGTACTAACAGTTGAACTATTTTGAGAAACAGTTCCCATTACAGGAAGTCTGGGAGTAGAGCAGCTTATCTAATAGATCACTTGCAGCGTGCCGTCAAACACTGTATACTTACTTTTGGTTAAACGCTTGCGCTCCGGGTTATTGTCATTAGTTATTTCTAGAAATGAGTTGTATAATAAATCCAATCAATATCCAAAGATAATTTTCTTGAACTTAAAGTATTGATGTCAAGGTCATTGAAGGAAACGTGTCGTCAGTGGTCTGCTATCTCTATGATCAGAATCTGCTGCAAAATATTTTAAAACGAAGTAAAATATCACGATCGTACGAAAACTTAAACTTATGTTATAAAGAAACCAATAAAAGGTGTGAAAACGCGGAAAAGCCATTGTAATGATTAAGGAGGGTGGATGGTCAATATATTAATGATCAGATGTACCTTGAAAATTAGACATGATTTTTAAACTGACAACTAAATAAAAAAAAAAACTCAATTTAAAAAAATCCATGTATTTTATTTCTTAATTTTAAATATTTATTTAATTTTTATACAGAATTCTTCTTCTCCAGGAGATTGGTATAGAATAAAAATGTCCACGATCATCAAGTCCTTTAAGATATATGATATAATTAACGGTGACATGAATGGGGCTTATTGACTCTGGTACTGCGGAGGTATACTAGTATTACCAAAGCTGACATGTGAAAGTGTCCCAAATCTATATTTATTTCAACTTAAAATATTAAATTCTTTTGAAATGTTTAAGTTTGAGAGTGACCAGCGTAGGTTATATGTTAGATGCAAAAATATTAATGCAGAAAACTCCACCGTTAAATCTCTACGAATTTTGGCATCGGTCACAACCAGGAAATAATTTTCAAGCGACACATAATGGCGAAAATTTTAATCACAACACTAAATTGGTTCCATGGATAACCCCAGCAAAAAAAAAAAAAAAAAAAAAAAAAAAAAAAAAAAA
>WFKH01007768.1:5362805-5372882 GCA_016163765.1 Magallana hongkongensis | reverse complement strand
AAAAAAAAAAAAAAAAAAAAAAAAAAAAAAAAAAAAAGATCATTACAACAACAGAAATAATACCTAACCGATCAAGATATAAATTACAAAACTAAAATAAAGCAACTTCCTGAGACTGTTACACAATATATTATTGTTTTCTGATTTCTCAGATTCATGATACAAATGCCTGACACTGTTTCAAATCCGGCTCTGTGCTTCTCAGTACTTTGGTAATTTGGACGCAAAATTAAAATGTACATGTATGACATTTCAAGAAATTTCAAAGTGTTTTATTAATATTCAATTCAAATTGAACCAATTTCGTATGTATATCTTTTATGGACTTTGTTCTGTAGTTAGATTAATGTTTGGAGAATTTCAAATTAACTCCATAAATATTGGTACTTTGGTATAAATAGAACCTTTTTAACAAGACCTTGGACTTTCAGTAGGGCGTAGCTATCTATTTCTTGCGTCAAAACAAGTTAAAAATGACGCGGTTTCAAGCGAAATATGCACCGATTGCGTAGTCTTAGCTCAAAAGCCAGACAAATCTTGTTGATTTCACAGAGCCATGGCCGAGTGGCCTACAATGAAATAGACAGGCCTACGTCACATTGCTGTTTGACACAACTACCCAAAGTCCAAGCTCTTGTTAAAATGGTTCTATGTCGGGTGGTTCCCCTTCAATGCATCCCTATTGTTTGAATGGTCTGATATGTTCGGTACAGTCATGTAAAGTAAAGAGGGAATTTTGAAAGAGCTTGTTATTATTTTTTTTCTTAAATCAATAAAACGAAAACATTTTCATGTCAAGATGAACCACAATCTTATTCATGAGAAAACAATTGAAGAAAATTACGACATCATTTGGATCCGATCTAGGTGAAAACTTTGTAAAGCGAATTCATATCTATTGTAAAATGCAATGAATGTCAACCGTACTTTTCTGCAAATCTTGGAAGTCAAGAAGCCATTATATACGTCATTTGAGATGATTTCTGTCTATTATCCAATGTACGATACATCATTGAATGCGTGTAATAGACGCCGGTTTAGAGTGGTAAAATGCCGATATTAGGTATAGTAATTTTTCTTGATGTATTTCAGAGGGCCTATGGCAATTTACTGCATGTTTCTGTCAGGCAAAGACTCGTAGAAGAAGAATCAATAGACGTCAGAATCAACGCATCCTTACACGTGACTTTCACTACGACAGCATTTGATGACGTAACAACATTTCTAAGATAGACAGACATTAATAAAACTGTTTTGTTAGTCTATTACTTACTTTTTTCAATTTGTATAAATGAGGCAATGGAAAAATCTGGAAATTTTTATTAATTGATATATGTATTTAGTTTTGGTCGAAACGGGAGGAGTGATCTTACTTTCATGTTCCGCAGTAACCAATATTTATGCTACTGGTTAGAATATATTGCGTGATTTCACTATCTTTTGTTAATTATCAGAGAAACCCCCCCCCCCCCCCCGAAAATCATCTTACCAAGATACTTTTTTTTCGTGATAATTATCACAATATATAAATGTTTCTTTGAATCTTTATAATGGGATTAAACTTAATCCGATTAAAAGAGTAATGATGGGATTTGCATCACAAATATATCGGGATTTGGGGAGTCATGGAGAGAACATTTGCATGCCGGTTGTTCCACAATTTTCCGAGTCAGGTCCATGTGTCGATTAGCATATGAAGCTAGAGGTATATCTTTAGGGGAGGGGGGGTCAAACGTTCACAAGCAACATTTGTTTCCTTTGCCAACAAATAAGATTTGCTAAGGTTTCGTAATTCATTTTTAGAGGGAAAGAAAAAATCCTTGTGTCTGTTTCCGCTCAATATCTGAACACAACGGACAGAGAAATTCTCCACTTGTCAAAGTATATTGATATTTATCTCTTTTTTTCCAGACAAGCTTTCTTAAAGCAATTATAAGGCAAACTAAGACTCATCCTTTTAAGTAACTGCCTTAAATGAAAAGTTTGGGTTTTTGGAGGGTTGTTGTTGTTGTTGATCATGACCAATCAAATTATTTAAAAAGTTTAATCTTACCATCTTTAAATTTTTTATTAAGTAATCTATGGAACACGTATACAATATTTTATTAGACCAGCTCAAACAATCATGGCATAAGGAGGTACAAAATTCTCCAAAAGGTTTAAATTATAGGCTTTAAAAAGAAATACGGGGCTTTATGAGATATTTATTAATTTACCAACAAAACAATGTAAGAAATATTTTTAGAACGGATAATTTTAAACTGGTTTAATATTCCTAGAGAGAACAGAATTTGTAAATTATGTGCTTGTAATGAAATTGGGGATGAATTTCATTATCTTTTCAAATGTACTGATGTATGTTTATCAAATTCATGACTGTATTTATGTATTTTATGGGTAATGTATTTAACAAAATATTTCATATCCAGCTGTTTTAAAATTTGACACACTGGTCAATGCCACAAACAACGATCAACTTATCAACATTTGTAAAATTATTAGATACTATATTTGAGAGAGTTAGCTCTCTTATCTGTTATCCCTTCATCATGCTTGTACCAATAATTTTCATCTATTATATACATGTAGTTTGTAGATTTTTTAAATAGATATTTTCTGTACACTGTTACTTCAGTTATGAGAATAAAGTTCATTGTCCTTGTCTTTTAAAACAACGTTCAACATGACAAACATTCTTTTAATGGACCACATAACAAAGATATTATTTCCTCTTTATTGTGTTGTTTCTCATTTATTTTATGTCAACAAAAGAAAGACAACTGTTTCTGTTTGCCCACCCCCACCAATCACACACAAAGTATGACCCAAACATTACATCACATTTTTTTTCATGGGTAACTTTTCCATTGAAATTCGGCTTCCAATACAGTCAGACGATTATGACGTTCCATACTATTAGATGGAGACTACTCCTTTATATCTATTGATTATATATGTAATTTTTCTTTTAATTAATTTCATAACTTTTTTGAAAATAGCTTTTAAAATGCACATTTTTGAAACATTCTGGTCCAAAAACATACCCGCCCTTAAACAAGATATACTCTGAAATTAATATTAAAAAAAACAATTTCTATCACCCGCAAAAAGGATTTTTTGTTTCACATGAGGTAGTGTTAAAGATATATTCTCTGTTCACAATGCTTTGTGTGGTAAAACAGCTATTTCAACCCAAATTACCGGTATATTACAATAATTTTTTGTTTAACTAATTAATACTGTTGGAAACTTCAGATGATGGTCTATGTAAATAAAGTAAAATTATTTATGACGACATTTGAATCAAACGTCCAGTCCTTAATCAGACTTATTCTTTGCATGGCATGATGCCGTGTCCGACCAAATCAAACCAAGCCAAATATGATTGAATGTTGGTGTAAAAATGATAAAATGGCGGTCATGAATGGGAGTTTGTTGGTACCGGCACCCCATTTTAACACTTCCTTGAAATTAGATAACATTCCATACATGGTCCTCATAGCATGTACATGTAGAGCCGAGCCGAGTGCATTGCTTATGCACAATGATAAGTGTTGACAATCAAACTGGTTTTCTTCCTCCTAGTTTTTCTTTGGTTAGTCTGGAATTGACGCAGTACATCTAGAAGTTTTCGCTAATTGTTTAAAGAAGAATTATATTGCTTTACACTCCAAAAACTAAAGAATAGAAAATAAGAGCGAGTTATGTAAGCATTATAATGTAACATCCATGCAGAGAAGACTACGCCATTCTTAAGCAACGTAGCAGAACGTATATACATGTAGTATCCTAGCTCCTTTTGAAATCACACAAATACAGTACATGTAACTGATTGTAAAATGTCAAAAGAAGAACGCCATTTTTAAAAATTCCAAGTCAGATAAAAACAACACAATCTTTATATTTGATATGATCCAGCAAGCATGCATCTACCTTGCCTTTTTTCCGGAAAATATTTTCCTTTTTTTCTGCCGTACAACAATCTTTCAAATCAAACGATTTTGTATTTCTCTCAGTAAACATGTAGATATATTTGATAATATTAATTGTATGAGTTACTCAAGTAACCTATAGATGTCCTGTGTTGTCTGTTATCGTGCGTCGTCCGCCATGAATTAACAGTTGAACATTTTCATCGTGTTTTTAGAAACCACCTGTCTCATTTTGATCATTTGATGTGTACAGCACCTGTAAGAGAACAGAACCTAAAATCGTCTAATTCATCAGCCTCACTCCCACCTCCATGCCATAAAGTTTGGGTAAATACTTTTGATGGAATCTTTAAAATCTTCTTTTATAAAAGAATTATTGAAGAATTAAACAATTTAGGGAAATATCTGTATTTGCAAATAAACTTTGATCAAAATATTTAAAAACATAAAGTGTGTAGTTATTATGTCAATATGAAACGAATATGTACCTACTATAATTAATATACTACCTTTTGTCAGTCTATGATGTATGTACTTATCATGTTCCTACGTTATGTTATTAATATGTAAACCTAAGAGACGATTGTATTACGGAAATAAAGAACTTGAACTTGAAAAAAATTTCTTTCGTACCACTGGGCATCTAGATGTGACAGAGCAAAATAATTATTTAAGAAATAAGGAATCATTCTTTGAGTATTATAAGGTGATAATTTCGGTCGGGGCGTGGTCAAATCCAATAAAGCCCGAAGGGTTTTATGATAGATTTGACCACGCTCCGACCGAAATTATCACTTCATAATATTCAAAGAATGATTCCTTATTACTTATATTTATATTATTTCCAATTTGTACACTTTAAAACAACACTATTTTAAAATCCCTTTTTTTCATGTAGCACATGCTATGTATTACTGCGCAGCGCAGCCAATCCCGTTTTTCGGTTATGCTATAAGACACGCCCATTTTGTGTCTTTCATGTTTTATGAAGTTATTGGGTTTTAGGGTTCAAAATTGATTCGTAATGTTATCACAGACAAAGACAGTTGAAAATGTAAATATATTGTTATAATCACCCCTGCAAATGTTATTGTCATTTAAATTTAGACCACGTGGTTTTATTTGACCCTTTCAGTTTCGCAGTAAAAACTGTGCCTCGTGTTTATAGTCTATTTGCTAGAATCTAGGTACTTGTAGTCAAATATAACATCTAAACATTAATTGATTTTAAACTTCATCTTCATTAATTGGTGGATAAAATGAGTTCTAGAAATGAATGTGACAATAGAAAATATAGGTATTTTTCTTCTGTTGCAACAATTAACATGCTTAGAAGCGACCCCCCCTCCCCCGGATTAATTTTCGATCCGCGCCTGACCTAGCTGCAATAATGTAGCCCTCTCCCGATTTTTTTTAAATTTTTTTTTTTTTTGGGAGAGGGCTACAACTCCATAGGATCTCCGTAATGGTGCAAGTGCGGGAGTGATTCACTCCCGCAACGATTTCGGCTCAAATCGTATATAAATGACGATAACATTTGCATTTCTTACCTGAACTCAAACATTGTAGTTGTGTATGACGTATATTAATCCAAAAATATCAAGTATAGTCCATATATCGGTTATTTTTCGTGTATGTCAACAACGCGAGTTGAATTTGTCCACCATGTTTATTGACCTTGATCGGTTTTATTTTGGGACAGCCAATGAGAATTCAGGAGCGGATCTTGAACTGAATATAGGAATTCCCCTATTTTAAACATAATTAACGCGGTAAATATGAATTTTCCATTAAATACCATTCCCTTAAATGATGTTTTAGTGATAGAACGAGGTAAGATCGCTTATATACACTGACATTCACGTTATCAAGCCCATCAAAACTCCAAGCGTAAATCCCATAAAATTACGCGAGAACTGTCATGGCTGCTGAAAAAGACGACTGGTAAACATGCTGATGTGTTTTAGCTGGTTTTGATTTATATACGGTTAGTTTGTTCAACCTGAATTAAAAAATCATTTTATCTAAAGGAAGTCAAATATAAAAACGATCTTTTCAGACCGAAGTCAGCCGCATTAAAAAATTAATTTTGCACCATTACGGAGATCCTATGGAATTGTAGCCCTCTCCAGTAAACATCAGATATAAAAAAAAATCGGAGAGGGCTACATTATTGCAGCTACGCCTGACCTAGTAATAGCATCAATAGTGAAACAGACTATACTATTTTATGCAGAATATTCCTTAAAAATGGCTCGATATACTATGTTTTAATACAAAGCAGACACCAATTCATTTTTTTTAAAAGCATGGCATTGCACATCAAAAGCATTAAACATGGCTATGATTTTATTAAGCAACCCAATGTTTATATTTTCAACCACGTGTAGAGTGGTTGAACACGAACGATAACTCGATCTGTTCTGCATAGCATCGTTTAATTTTAAAAACCGCTAGATGATGAAATAAGACATATCTCTTAATAGATTTTCATGTTTTAACACAAATCAAAGTAGGATATGATATGAAAAACGACAAGTACTAATGTATTTTGAGAATATTATCCGAACACTTTTACTTCCGCTCGAAATTTCACAGGAACTGAAAAAATCTCGGGGAAGTCTCGTGAACTTTCATTCGAACACCTCTGGATTTATTACATACTTAGCATCGATAAAGAAAACATTCCGAACACATTCGCAGGGGTGATAATGAGCACGGGGTATTTCCACAAAATGTATCTCTGCACGAATCGGTGGCTATGGTGTAAGGACGGACAACTGACTGCTTATGCTTTTTGAAGGCTATTCTCTACTACTGGCCGGAATCCAGTAGGCACAAAGTTCAAAGGCAACCTCTGGTGATCAAGTATTGCTTTTTGGAATATCTAACTACGATTTATACTATGTGAAGATAAATTACTAGAAGATGGCGAATTTTCATCCATGACGAATTGAATAATGCACCGAACAATGCCTCCATTGGTTATCATAAACAACACACCTCTTTTCATGAACAATACTGTAATCACTTATAAAGTCTTAGATACTGTTCAATTATGTCATCATAACCATATATACTTCTATTATAATTATATATTTTGTATTTTCAATTATAAATTATTAAATTATAAATTTGAAAGTTCTGCATTATCTTTGATGTTGTTCTCTGGATTCTTCACAAGGATTATTTTGACTCAAGTTACCAAAAAGGCCCTTGTTTATTCTAGATAAGAGAATTCTGAAAAGAAAGTCTATTGTTATGATAAGTTGTCACTCTTTATCAGTAGTGCTATAAGTATATAAAACAAGAATGCCTGTTGAGTTCTCTAGAGTTTGAGTTTACAACACTGGGGTGATTAGAAGTAGAATACTTTTTTCACTGCTGCTTATGTATGCACGCAATTTTTCTACAAAGTCATTACTTACAACTATACATGTAGCTAACTAATGAGCTTCTGGGATAAATGACATTCAATTCTGATTAAAAATTCATTACCTCAAGATATTTCGAAATCAAGTTTAGTACTTTAGGCTTTAATGTGTTGGAGCGAGGGGTATTTCTTTCTCCAATTTATGAAATTAAATAAAAATTGATCAAAACTTTCACTGCAGGATTGGTGTGGGAAAATACGAAAAGTATCGTGAAGGAAGGTGGATGATCGGTGACTGTTTATTTATTAATAGAAGTCCTTTGGTACATTTTCACTTGTAGTCTATAGCTATAGTAGTTTTCCGGGACAGGCGGGACAGAGGCTTGGTATGTGACCCATAAATTGGTGAACAAGAGGCCTATGACCCCCATCGCTCACCTGTGAGACTGTTTTTAAGTTTTCTAACACCTGTTATTTCTTTGAAAAAACGGAACTTTAATTGAAGCCACATCCAGCCTCTTGGGGATCGTGTTTTTAGCAACGTGGTTTAGAAAACACTCATTCGTATTGAGCTTTAACTCCAATACCCATAAAACTGAATATTTTTTCGATTTTTTTCTTGTTATAGTCATATTAAGAGGTTCGCATCCATTAAATATGACTTCTTTATTTGTCAAAATCACAGTTTAAACAAACTGATGTCTAAACTATATAAACTACATTACAACAGTATTGGCCAGGGCGTCACGGTTTAAAAAAACTAGAATCTGAACAATATCAGGATGACTGCATAGTAATATAACTAAATTTATTGTTAGGTTCTAGAAAAGAAATTAAATGATTTCCCTATATTTCCAATATCGTACTTGTAACCCCTTCTAAGGCCCAATCATTGGTCCAGGGACGAACAAACACAGGACATACAGGTCGCACATATGAAATACAAGTTTATTTACTGTGTCAATTACCGAAGCTGGATGGAAATATGTTGTTAAATTACAAAAAGTCTTTAAAAAGATACTACCGTTGTTATTTTCGCCAGTCTCTAATGTAAAATATTTCACTCTGTTTTGAATTTGCAACGAAACAGTTTTGGATAAAGGGAAGAAACACTGCAGTTTTCCGTTAGCCCTGTTCTAATGCCACAAACTGACAAACTTCATTTCTCTTCTCTGAAACGTCGACTATAGATGCCTGACCGGCCTTTTATCACCCATCAAACTTATTTTGTTGGTAAAACATGTATCATATAAACAACATCTTGTCCATCGAAATGTAGACTTCAATCTATTTTCACAATTTAGTCATTGGACCCTATCTTATATATATCGAAAAAAGCACCAGTTTTGCCATAAGACATAAACAATTTTTTTTGTTCACATGTCATTTTGCTAATTTCTAACTGTAAGATACCATAAACTACAAAAATTATAAATCCTTGAAATATATCACTGTAAATAATTGTACAATGTGACTTAAAAACATCTTTCGGACTTTTGAGGAACACCTAAACAAAACACGTGCAATACAAAAATTAGATCTTGAGTAGGTTATTTCCAAGTTTCTCTGTCTATTAATTTGTTTAGCGCTCTTTCTATGCTTCTTTAAATTTTCTGTTTGAAACTATATCTTTCATTTCGTCTTTTTGCATATTATAAATTTATTTTAAATCTGCTTTTATATTTTCATATTTAGATTGCACATAATTTTGCTCTCTTTTTTTTCTTGAAAATGCAATTGAAATTCTCTCTCTCACACACACACATATATATATATACACACACTGGGGTTGAGGGCAACATTGATTATATTAAAGAGGTTCGTTCCTCTGATTTTGGGTAGCCATTTTGGGTCACCTCTAGTATGGAAATTCAGTGTCATATATTAATTCTACTTGTAAATTCCTATTTTACAATGCCATATAAACTATATTGAATGAAATAGTTAAGGGAAAATTATATATTTACAGAGTTAAGTAAGGGACTATATTTTATGGCGGAAGGTTTTTAAGAGGAAAATGAAGATTTTTCATTACTCAGTTGATTTTGAGTACTCTAATTTTAGCTTCCTTGTTTTCAGTGCACACCAAATTTCCAGCTAGTTTATGCATTGGGTTATCTTCGTGTTGTTTCAAAAAACATATTTGAACAATATTTAAATATATCTATCGACGTATATTGGCACATTTAACTAATATTTCATAAAAAGTCACGAAAAAATGCCTAAAATTAGCTTATTTCATGCTATATCTCAAAATTTACATCATAGACCCATACTTTTGGTTTTATTTTCTGAATTTGTAAGATATTTCTGACAAGTCTATTAAAATTTGAGAAAAAGTTTGGGACTTTTAAAATTTTTTATTGCATGTTGAATCGCTAATAGATACAAACAGCGTTTTATCAGTGCAAAAAGGTCAAAATATCAATTAGGTGAATAAATTGCAAACTTTTTCTTAATGATTATTTGAATTTTATTAATTCAAAATAATAAATTTGTATTTGATGCCATGGTTTATTCCGATTAAAAATTATTGAGGGAAAAGCGATTCATGTGCAATTTGCACTTTCAGTGCAGAAAGGTCATATTAAATACACTGTAGCACCGAAAGGAGCATACAGACCCCAAAATTTTGTTTTGAATTTTGGTTTAGCTATGTATGTAGATTTTTAAAAAATACTTTAGAAAAAAATTTTAAGACTTATGATCGCAGGATCCAACGTCCTTAACCCCCGAGAGACGAAATATTGCCCGACGCGAAGATTTTCATTG
>WFKH01007768.1:5342013-5352136 GCA_016163765.1 Magallana hongkongensis | reverse complement strand
TTTAAAATGTTTAAAGCATAAATAACCCCCATAATAGTAACACATAAAATGTACATATTTTCAAGAAATTATTTTCATTTCATAAACATGACAGTTTAAAATAATGAACTTAGACCTTTTGTAGTCATAAAACGGGACCGGCAAAATCTTTTGAATTTTATGAGAAAAAAGACTTTAGTTTAGTGAAAAAAATGGTATGTAACTTCTGTACGGTTTTGCCTAAAAAATGCAAACCGCAAACCTTACCTTAAGATTGATCGGTGTGACGATGAAATTCATGCTTATTTTATATATTGGCGCAAATAACGCGTGTGTCAACTTTGAAGGTTTTGCTATACACAAACTCACTACCTGCCTATCAAGGAAGAGATTGTATATTTTCCAAAAGTTTCCTTTAATATGATGGGTATATGATATCATAAATTACTAGTATTTGTTTGATTTTTGGTTTGATTTTTTTCGGTATGTTTGCAGGTTTTTTTTTTTCTATTTAGTTCTAAAACACGGTGCTGCATCATTTGGCGGTTATGATAATTTCGTGATACGCAGTTTATGAATTGGACAGTCAATGTCTTTGTATCAGCACATGTAACATTGTTAACTTTTAAATTGTTCAATGATTTATATTTTTTTTAAATTGTGGATACATGTTATTCTATAGAGCTACTCTATAAAAATTACGAGAATTTTCATCCTTTTGAGGAGCTAGTCAAACACAATTCCAACAACTATCCGAAAATTTTAGGTTTATTGACGGTACATGTACAACATTAATTTGTAAACTGTTTCAGAGTGACGGGAATCAGCGGAAGTGACGTGCAAGAACAACAGCCATAGTCAGGAACAAGGCCCACAATCCTGACAGAGAACTGGCGGCCTGAAAAAAAAAGACGTTGTCACTGTACCAATCAGAAAACGTCACAGTTGAGAAGCGATTCGAAGCATCTACTTCTTTCTCATTCTGATAAAATTTACATGTAAAAAATAAATTATCTGCGCAATATGGTCATCAGTTACAAACTGGACTCACGTTAGGAGTTGTAAGATCAGTTGTAGGCTCATCAGTGGTACTCCCCATCACTGAAAAATCAAGTGCCAGGAAAAAGGTTTAGAAGCTTGGATAATGTGAAATACGGCCTCGGGAAAAACGATCAAAAAATAAATGCCAGAATGTGTACCCTCCTAAAAAACATACTGCTTATATACAATTTCAGTAGACTTTTAGATCCGCCCTACATTTGCACGCCCATAAAATACTTAAGCGAAATTAGGTACATTTTCTCCTTCAGTATGTAGTTGTGTTAATGGAAAAAAAGGATCTCACTCATTTGTAGTTTTTTTAAGAGATGCAAAAACCGGGTGGCCTTCCCCGTTGTAAAGTATAAACGGAAGCGCAAGTACAAAAGGAGAAGAGAAGTATTTAGCCCTGAGGCCAAAAAAAATATTTATTATTCAAATGACAATTGCGTTTGTTAAAGGGATCGGTTGAGAGAGAGAGAGAGAGAGAGAGAGAGAGAGAGAGAGAGAGAGAGAGAGAGAGAGAGAGAGAGAGAGAGAGAGAGAGATTAAAAAAATATGTTAAAATAAATGAAAAAACCTTTTACAAGTCAAATTGTCTTAACTTACCCACTGACAAAATAGAAAATAATATCAGAAAGATTGCCTCTCTAACCATGTTCTCTGAATAAGACAGCAAGCTTCCTGTCAGATCAAAGAAAAGATAAAAGATAACGTTCATTTAGATAAAGAAATTTAAATGAATCAAAATATGTTATAAATTTGGATTTTTTAATACTTATGATTTCTTGCGTTTTATTAAAGCATCCCTTTACAAGTTTCAGTCTGTGAAATATTTGATAAAATCTTTTCTTCAAAGAAAAAAAAAAATGAAAACCAAACATACCTTATAAATCTGCTTGTCACTTAAGGATAGAAAATGTATTTCTCGCGCTCTTCTCTCAAATACAAATGTATTTGAATCCAACATGGTTTATATACTAGTAACAAAATGCTAAACAGGAAGTGAATCAAAAATTGTTTAGGCTGCTGTGGTAATTTACATACTTAAGCACCAGGCAACAATGTTTATCTTTTCAAATATACGGAAATAATTTAAAATAAAATGGAACTTCTTGAAAATGCATTGTTTGATTTAGCAAAATTGCACCAAATCTTTAACCAAAATACCATCCATATCTTTCCTCATCACCTTTGAGACGCAATCACTAATTCATACAAACTAATAGCCTTGTCTGTCCTTTTTGTTCTTATATCGTTTAATTTTACGACAATATAGAATGGACCAGTGTACATGGTTGAAATTATAATATAAAAAATACTGACTATTTGAGGCACCTTTATCATTTTGAAACACTTCAAATCGCATCATTGTAGGAATAAACCTTCTTTCTTCCTAGTAATGTAAGATCGACAAGAATGATAACTTGGGGTTTACAGACAACTTATAGCATGCTTAAAACATGTTTGGGTAGTCTTGGTAAAGTCTTCTTGAGTTTGTGTTCGCTTGCGTGTACATGTAAGGTCTAAACTTTAGAAAAAATACCAAGTTTCAAAATTTCACTGAAAAAAAGTTGATCGGTCACATGACCAAAACCTATGAATATCAAAGAGATGTTTTTTTTCTTTGGTTGCCCATGCTTTGGTTGCCCATGCGGGCGTGGAATGTAAAAAACATTGCAGAAATAAAATAAAACTTTATAGATTTATGGTAATGTTCGCTACCTTCATACCGTCATGAACCACAGAAGAAAGCATTGGTCAAGGTTAAAACAATGCAGTATAGAAGATTGTAGTGATTTGATGGTTACGGACTCTCCGTCGGCATCATATAAAGGAGAAATTACCCCACCGCACAGGAGTCACCATCTCCCAAGACCGAGGAAGTTGAAAGATGGAAATCATTTTAAGGTGGTATGGAACACCTGGCGATATTAATGTGGATAAAAGAACGTTATAATCAAAATACTTTCACCGTTTTAGAATTTTCAAATTTTACACTATTTGACCAAAAAATATATCCAAAATTTTTTTGGAAAGGTAAAAATTATAAAAGCCCCAGAGGGATTTGAACTCTTGACTTACAGATTTTTAGTTAATGCTCTCAACCGTTGCGCCACGCTTTTAGGTAACAATTTTGGGAAAGAAAAAAATTATAAAATTATACTTGATTTTATTTTTTATTTCGATAGGAAGTACGTCGCAATATGGAGATATCCCATACCACATTAAGTGCATAAATGAGGACAAATAAATGAAAAATAAGTGAAATAAGTTATTTATTGCATACATCAATGGTAATTCTTATATGTTCTTATAAGTTATTTATTGCATACATCAATGGTAATTCTTAGATGTTCTTAAAAATAAATTATATAAATTTTAATTATATAAATAAATACAAAATTTAAATGATCTTCCAATGGTTGTGTATATTAAAATGTGATAATGCCATATATTCTCTTATAGGCTAAGGGAAGTAACTCTAAAATATGCCTTCATTTGTACACTGTTGACTTTAAAAAAAAAAAAAACTTTACGAAAAGTCCCTTCCAAACTCATGAAATATAATCAAGGAATATCAATGCCAAAATGAGGATATTTTATTTATACCATTTATCTGCTTAGATCTGGACAATTTTAGATATCTTGACTCTGTAAAGGTTTTAATAACCTAAATATCTTAGAATGCACGTAATAATTGTAAAAATATAGAACTTGGTTCCATGAAGAAAATCTTATCAAAAGTATCCGAATCGTTACCAGTGATTGGATAAGACCCCCCCCCCCCCCCCCCCCCCCGCCAAAAAAAAGTAAAAAATATTAAAAGAACTGCATTGATATTGAAAAATATTCAACTATTTAATTTCGTAGGTAATTTATGTGTATCAAATGAATGTGAGAGAATGTAAATCTTCAAGCGATCTTCAAGAATGGTAACGTTTTCTTTAATTTCTTTAACTTAAACGTACGGAAACCGATTATTATTATTTCTATAAATGAAAAATAATAACTCGAAAAAGGTTAATAGCTCCTTTTTAAAAGATGTTATACATGTAACGCGAAAAATAGGCATTATGGCGTCTTTCTAAATGATCTTTTTCGCGTTATAACATCTTTATTTAATTTTTCAGTCACAAAAATTATACCAATCGGCTTTCGGTATTATGCAAACTGATCATCAGAAAATAACAGACATAAAATGTGTCAATTGTTGAAAGTGAAGTGTGAACTTATTTTCAGTTTATAAATGCAGTATTTAAGGTGGAATAACACATCATCACAAAATGGCTGACCTCTGATCAAACGACATTTCATTTTATTAAAACGATTTTATCGACGGCAACATGTAAATTTCTCCATAGCCGAGTGGATTAAGTGTCGGGCTTGTGTTCCATACATCTCGAGTTCGAATCCTGCAGGGGCTTTTGCTGTTACTTACTGGATTGAAATTTTTAGATATTCATTTTTATCCCTAAACTGCAAATTTTCGCTTATTCGACATATGTACAGTTTATTTATCATTATATCTTTCATAATCAAATAATTCACTGTTAATTTGAGTGACTTTTTCCAGGTGTGTTATTCCACCTTAAAGAAGTTATATAACTGTCCTATCCTCGCTGGCTTAAAAGGGTTTCGGTTAGCAATAAAAACATTTATGTACTTCTAGTATTCGATTCGATCATAGAGATTCAGGAAGCTTTTAAAAAAAACTAAAAAATCACCATAAGTTTTCCTTTTAGAGCTCACCCTGATTTCTCATTGCTTTATGCTCTCAGTGTTCGACAGTCAAGTACTGATTGGCGCAGCCTAATCAACAACATGAATTTTAAAAGTTTTCTGTGCAAGTATAGCCCTTTATAAAAGGTGGACATAAATTTCGTTTGACTAGAAAAGAGCTTTTAGCTGCATCCCATGATCATGGTTCGTTAAAATCTACAATATGGCAATAAAACTAATGTTAACTAATCGGAGCGATCATAAAACGTTTAAGTGGTTGAAACAATGCATATTTTAAAGGACTCTCAAAGACACCTATAATTTTTTTTATACATATGATCTTGATATTAGGCAGAGATCATTTGCAGTGCAAAATAGCATAGTAAGCACCAATAATATTATGTGGAATCACTCAAAGAGAGAGAGAGAGAGAGAGAGAGAGAGAGAGAGAGAGAGAGTTTTTAATTTTACTTCATCTCTAAGATATGTACCGTCATAGAATCCATTTCTTACCCAAGATAAAAAAATCAATGGCAAGATATGCATCGTTGTTTATGGTAAGGATACAATGTTCCCAGTCTTTCCCTCGGATACTAAGTACGTATACTTGTCTAATGGTGAACGTGAATGGCGAAATCTGTGGTAGGGACACAGATCTCTGTTCTTAAAATTGCCATAACACACCAGTTTTAGGCAGCCCCCAGACTCCCTGCCTCATAGCCGTTCACTATGTTCTCCTAAAAATTATTTCAGACTTTTTTCTGCTCATTTCTAAAAAGGAACTTTCAGATCCCAGTGGCACCTTATACAGACCTTTGGTCGCAGTTGAAACATTTTAGTTATACCATGCGTAGAAGGTTTATGTACATAACTTTTAAAACACATGCCTATGTTTTCAATTATTTACTAATTGCTTCCCTATTAAAGGGATATGATATTTTAATTGAACAAACTTAAAAGTTACTTTTTTCCTAATGATGCATTGTGCAAAGTTTAATTGAAATGGACCCAGCTGTTCTGAACATTTCAAAATGTAAACATTTATTTACAGACGAAAGGAATAACTCACTTGCACCCGAGTTTTTATGGTGTTCCGTTAGGGCCACTTCGACCTTCGCACTTTCGAATTTAGGGCGAATATGCGAGAGTGCGAAGTTGCGAAGGCAAAGGAGCGAAAGCGCGAAGATGCGACGGCGAAATGCGAAGTTGCGAAGGCGAAAGTGCGAAGTTGCGAAGGCGAAGAAGCGATACTACTATCGCACTCTCGCCTTCGCAACTTCGCACTTTCGTTGTCGCCTTTTTTCTCTTTCTTGGTCGATAGCATATAATTTGATGCAGGTATCGTACTCGCCCGAGGTTTGCGGAATGCTCTCGGATGTTCTTGGTACGCATGCGCTAGACAGTGTGGCAGCCATCGTGCTTAGTATGAAAGTTCATTAATATTTTACTGGGTTATCTGACATATCTTTTTAGCAGTGCTGGCTAAGCCTAATTATTATGTACTCCATATAAAATGTAATGCCCGCCATAATGTGTGTGCACTTCCAGACTTCTGTCACTTACCAGTCTGCTTACCTTATATAGTTCAATACCATGGTTTAAACAAAGAAACATTTGAATATTTCATTATATTAGGATAAAGTGTTTAGATTGTTATTTATTAGAAATATTTTCTCAAAAGGACTATATATGATATGGGCCTAACAAGGCCCCCTAAAATGAAAATCACCAATTTATTGTAATTCTTTGCTTCCTTTGTGCAGATATACAAGTTAATTTTTTTATCAATTTCATTTTGATCCAAATATCCCCAATTTTGAAATATGACATCATAAAGTTAAACTTTCCTCGCCATTTTCGCATTTTCAGCATAAAGTGGCTTGTTTGCAAGCAGTTTTTCTTTCAGAAAACATCGAGCGATTGCTTGAACAAACAAATATTTTCATCAAAGATGTATCTATCCAAGACTTATAAGTGACGAAAAATTTGTTCTTTATTTGCTCTTTATTTTCCATTTAAAAAACGACAAGAAAAATGTCAACATTTGTCTAATTTTGATTGAATTACAATAATAGCGTCACTTCTGACGTCATATACTGCCAGTGAGTGCAAATAAATTAAAAATAAATAGGTGAAAAACATATACATGTAACTATTCTAAAAAGATAACATAAAAAGTTCATGTACCTGAACACTTTTAAAAATTGCGCAACTTCGCCTTTGCAACTTTGCACTGTCGCCTTCGCATCTTCGCGCTTCGCCGTCGCATCTTCGGTGCATTTTCGCTCCTTCGCCTTCTCAACTTTGCACTTTTGCCTTCGCAACTTCGCATTCTCGAATCTTCGCCCTTAAGGCGAAAACCGAAGGTCGAAGTTGCCCCAGCGGAACACCATAAGTTTTCGACGACCGATGTAAACTTATTCTAATATGATTACGTAACAAAAATCACAGAATAACATTAATTTTTTTCAGCGAAAGGTTAAAGCAACGTATGAGCTCTCTCTCTCTCTCTCTCTCTCTCTCTCTCTCTCGTAAATAGCTGGTAACTAATTTAATTTGTTGATGTCTGTGCATATTTAAGATAAAGGGTTATTATAAATTATGCAGACCCTGTGGCCCTGAAATTGAGTACAATGGTATCATTCTCAGGTTAATACTAAACTCTTTATTTAAACCACTCCGCTCAAAAATACACATTTTAATTCAATCTATATATTGTCCTTGCACATGTGATGAGCTTTTACATCCCACTTGATATGTTTAAAACACAAGGAAGTTTTGACTATAAATGGTGTGCTTTATGAAATATATCCAAATAGTTTTGTATATCAATCCTACACTATCGGGCGGAAGTGGGTCCCATGGGGCTGAGTATCGCTGTTTCACAGTTGGTCTTATCATCTATTGCCTGGAGTGTTGGTCTGATATATGCGCGTGCGTTGATAATATTTTTGCATTTGGAAGATTTTTGTATTTTGAATAGGGGCGTGTGCACCGTACACCAACGTATATCTTCATCTAAAACCTTGGACCTGATATAAGGTAAATCGGGAATCTTCATATTTTGATATATTTTATATAACTTACCATTATGAGTTATCTGTTTTCAAGTTTAATTCGTTTATAAACAATATATCTAACTGGTTTTTAAGATTTACATTTTGATAGCATTCCATAACATTGCATGCAATTTTCTGTCAGATGCTCCAGATAAATTAAAAAAAACATTTTGTGATAGAATTTTGCTTAGTTTAAATAATATTCTTATTTTTCGCCCAAATTCGAAGTTAACCGAATTCAGCATTTCGAGCAATTCAGTACTTTCAAATGGCATTTTGCATATCAGTCATAATGATATAGCCATAAATCAGTAAAACTATATGTCGTTTATAGATAGCCTGTTTGAACTATGGCAAGTGAACTACGATGTTGATGTGCTGGGTAGACTAGTTTATGCGTGGGGTTTAGGGTGAAGGTTGTTTTAGCTGATTAGGACCCCGTATGGAATCAGTGTACGGTAGTTATCGTCCGTTCGTCCGTCTGTGTCGCAACTTTTTAAGGTATCACCGGTAATTGTTTTCACTATGTAACACTATAGAAGGAAAAGATATCAAAAATCAGTTTGTATTTCTCTTGACAAAATATTCGGAGGAAATGTTATTTGTTACCTATCTCATCGGCTAACACCAAAAAAGGGCACACGATACGGCATTTTCTCAAAATATCTAGCTCCAAACAGGTCTACCCTCAAATCCCCGTGTTTTCCATTTGTATGTAAACAGACTGCACTCTCCCCAGAAGCTGCTGCATGTGCCTTGAAAGAAGTAGTCCCTATGAAAAATGATTATAATCTAACAAAGTACATGAAATATCCTTTTCAGTAGTACAAAAATTTTTAAAACTGAGTAAAGGAAAATGTAAAAATTCAGTCAACGAAAAAAATAATTCTGAAGTATATATGGAACTACGACCATTCACGATGAAACCAACTTTATCTCTTTGATTTGTGTGTTTTCTTGTTTTATTTTATTTTATTTTTAGGGGGGGGGGAGTATTTCGAAAGTACATCATAAGGATATTACATGAAATATTTTTAAAGTATTAAAACTATCGCATAAGGAAATATTGTCGTAATTAATGAAGCACTCAAACCGTTTGTCAATTATTTGGACCTCTTTCGGTAATTGGGAATCATACGAGAGCCGTTGTGGATGTAAATTGGAATGCTTTTGACTTGTTACGCAAAAGATTGGCGAATTTAATGCAATCTAAAATTTAAGTGAAGTATTAGTTATTTCCTCACTCAGAATCTAAGAGCTCTCTTTGAAACTTTAAAGAATATATGTAAAGTTTATTTTTATTTGACAGGAGGATACAAGACATGATCAGAAAGGTCATTTTCCTGCTCTTGCTCTCCATGATGTCAGTGGGTAAGTTGGCTTACATTATTTTTGGAGCTTCACCCGGCCTGGATTTGAACTCTAAACCCGGGAAACCTATTCGCCTAGTAGTGCGCGTTCAACGCTAAGCACTCGGCCATCTGTTGCTTTCGATGACAAACTGAATGTCTTGTTGTCACACTACACAGTCTTTGATATAGAGGTAAAAAACAGTTAACCGTCAATTTGAGAGAATCGTAGCGATATACATTGCATATTGAGAGTTCTTTCAATGTTTGTGTTGTATAATATGTATATTTCTGTGCAATACGTATCGCTACGATCCATTAAAATTGACCGTTGACTATATTTTACATAAATTTCACAGAACCCTAGAGTGTGTGGCCGTGCTTTAAAACCGATGCTACATCTACGCAAGAGAGAGAGAGAGAGAGAGAGAGAGAGAGAGAGAGAGAGAGAGAGAATCACTATATAATGAGAGATAGAGTAAGAAAGAGAGATCTCTATATCATATGTTGATTTTACTCATGCAGTTGTGTAACATTTGCATATATCATATGAAGAGACAACTCTCGACTTCACATGAAATATTTCAAGAAAATTTTTACGTAAAATGTATTTAAGATGCAATTAAAGAAATTTAGTGAGATAAACCCCCCCCCCCCCCCCGGGAAAAAGAATTACGCGCGAAACGTGATTTCCACGAAAACCAAAAAAGTGATTTTGTTCGCCCTGTGTTTATGATCCCCCAGATACGTGTTAACCCGGGTGTATTCGGCCCGTATAAATAGGGGAGGTTATATTTTAAAAATATGTTTCAATCTTAATATAATTTATCAGTCTGGTTTCAGCTATGAAACTGAGTATTATTTGTCACTTTGTTGACGCTGGTTGCATAAACTTATTATTGAAATTATGTCACATTGGAAGAGATGTAAATTATGTAATTTAAACGGAAATTTTCAAAATTTCTAAATTCCTCT
>WFKH01007768.1:5236312-5257994 GCA_016163765.1 Magallana hongkongensis | reverse complement strand
GTTCCCTGTCATAGATCCAGTCATAAGCTATGTAGTTTGGGATAAGTTCCCTGTAATAGATCGTGTCAATAGCTTTGTAGTTGGGGATAAGTTCCCTGTTCGAGATAAACTTTGTAGTTAAGGATAAGTTCCCCTTTACGGATCTAGCCAGAGGTTATGTGCTACAAATCCAGCCAGAGGTTAATTTCTGAGGGGGGGGTAATCTTTGCAAAATTTATTTCTGATAAAATATGTATTCTAGTCACAAACTAGCTTTTTATCTTAAAACTGTAGATAAAAGACAACTGTCTAAATTACCGGTAGCGAAATTTTTTACTAAAGCAGGGTTATAGAGGGTTATAATTCTCAATAAATCTGCATGCATGATTACTATTCAATAGTTTTAAATAAGAAATCCTACATTCTAACATAGATTCACCTACTAAAAGCCATAGGCATACATGTATGTATTAGGCTGTGCATTAAATATTTTATTGTATATCGGTACATGTATATCAGCACAATTTAAATTTGCATAATACACTGATGTCAAAATAAAAAAATTTCTTCATATTTTGTCGTATTGGCTTACATATTGATGACATAATTGATAGCCTTAACTCTACTGCATAGCTATTCACAACAATGTCCATGGTCCATATAGCCCATGCAGTAAAACTCCTTTATGACAAACATGGATTCAACGAAATCTCAGATATAGCGAAATTTTGTTGAGTCCCCGGCAAATTTTTAGGTCACCTGAGTCACTCAAGTGACCTATTGCAATTGGTCTTCGTTTGTAGTCGTCTGTCATCAGTTGTCTGTTAACAATTTTACATTTTTAACTTCTTCTTGAAAACTACAAGGCCAATTGTAACCATTTTTTGTGTGAAGCATCTCTATGGTAAGAGGAATTTAAATTGTGAAATTCAAGGCTTTACCACCCCATGGCCTCAAAGGCAGGGCCAAATATGCAAAAAAGGCCAAATTTTCAATGCATGGTTATGATGTCCATGAAGTCCTCTACCTAAATTGTGAAATTCATGGCCCCTGGGTCAGGGGTTCAGGCCCTATGGTGGGGCCAATATAGCCATATATTAAAAATGTTTTAAATCTTAGAATTCTTCTTCTCTACTCCCATACATATTTGTGAAAAACTAAATGCATGGCTATGATGTCCACGAAATCCTCTACCTAAATTGTGAAATTCATGGCCCCTGGGTCAGGGGTTCAGACCCTAGGGCGGGGTCAATATGGCCATATAGTAAAAATGTATTTAATCTTAGAAAATCTTCTTCTCTACTCCCATGGTTATGATGTCCATGAAGTCCTCTAACCTAACTTGTGAAATTCATGATCCCTGGTACAGGGTTAGGGTTAGTCATGCATTGTTAATATGTTCATAATATCCTGATGTTAAATTGTGAAATTCACTGCCCAGGCCATGGGAAACATGTAAATAACAAATTTGCTTTGCTTAGTATTATGAATTCATTATACAGTTTTAACAAATTACAGATATAGCGAAGTAAATCCAATGGTCCCTGGGAGTTCGCTATAACCGAGTTTTACTGTAATACTTAAATAAATCATTTAAACTTAGATGACTGGTTAACCTTTAGTATACACAAATAAAACTTGTATGGGTTTTTCGTTTACTAATATGACATAAAAGTATTGCACAAAATCTTAAAACAAGTTACATGTATATAATTGTCTACTGAATTTGTTTTTCTTCAATAAGCCATTTCTAAGGTAATGCACTGCCTTGGATCAATATCACTGGCATTAGATATCAATGGTTGATAGGAAACCAGAACTTAATCTTCCACAAAATGTCTTTTTTAATGTTTTTTCCTTTGTTACTTCTTGAGGAGTTTCTGGTTCTTGCGCGGTGGTTCCCAGCGAAGGCAGGAAGAGTCGACGGTCAATACTGGACGTTTGTACTGGGCACTTTTTATATGTTCTTCTACAAGCTTCGGTGTGACACAGATGACATGCTGGCCCTTCCAATACTTGATCATGTTGAGAGATTGTAGAGTACTAATTATGTCGTTCTGGGTAATACTTGTCATCTCACTGTAAAATATGATCACAATGAAATAAGTCAAGGAACATATATACATGATAGAACAAAAACATCTGACACTGTAGAGATAACCAAATCTTTCAAAACTCAACAGCCACATATTTTATTTAAATATATATTACTATAAAACAATTTCCCACAACAATTCTTACGAATGCAAGAGAAAGATGCATTTACCGGTATGTACAAACTTTCTCAATTTTTAGCTCACCTGAGCTGAAAGATCAAGTGAGCTTTTCTGATCACCCGTTGTCCGTCGTCCGTCTGTCCGTCTGTAAACTTTTTACATTTTGAACTTCTTCTCTAAAACCACTTGGCCAAATTCAACCAAATTTGGCACAAAGCATCCTTATAAGAAGGTGAATATAAATTGCAGAAATGAAAGACAGATCTTTATTAAAAGCGGAGAAAACCTCGAAAATGTAAAAAAAGGGGGGTGCATTTTAAAAAATCTTCTTCTCAAGAACTACTGAGTCAATTTCAACCAAATTTAGCACAAAGTATCCTTATGGTATGGTGAATATAAATTGCAGAAATGAAAGACCGATCTTCATTCAAAGCAGAGAAAACCTCGAAACTGTACAAAAAGGGGTGGGTGCATTTTAAAAAATCTTCTTCTCAAGAACTACTGAGTAAAATTCAACGTAATTTAGCTAAAATAATCCTTCTGGAAAGGAAAATATAAATTGCAAAAATTATGGGCTAATTCTGTTTCAAATTTGAGTAATTTACGTAACTAATAATAAAGAGATAATAGCGGTAAATCAGTTTATAACTTCGGGTTCGGTATTCCATATCTCGAAAACGAAAGTTCTGTGTGAAGCAGCCATTTTGAACGCATGATAAACGAGTTAAACTGACAAATTTGCTTGTTGTGCAACACTTTACGTGCGATGGGAATATTTGAAACATGCAAAATATATTTGTGCCGATTTTGTGAAGTAAATTGAGGTTAAATACTTCAATGCTTTGACATTTTAACGTGTGACGGTTGTTTTAGCTTGTTTTGATTCTCGTTTCATTTTCGTTACTTGAGGGGAACTATCGCCTGTATTTTGGGATTTTTACGTATCAAATCAAATGTAGACTTCGGTAAGTCAGAGAGCTGAGTATTTACCTGCGCAAAATGAGCAAAATCTGATGCACTTACAGCATATTATAAAATACTATACATTTTATTGGTAACTCGGTACGATACCTACGTAATGGTTAATTAATGGAACGTGTTTTGTTAAGATGCTCAGCATTTTCAGTCTAAGCGGAGATTATTTTCGCTGCTATATATATGTTGAAAAATAAATTGTGATCTTTGTTTTCGTGCACGTTTCTTCTGTTTTAATTGTTTACAATTTTCTATTTACTTACCGTATTTGAGTGTCAAGCTTCAAATTATAAGCAAGATACAGAGCTTTGCTCACAATTTTCTGTTTGTACACAGAGCTGAGGCTATGTTTTTGTGCTTTTACATTTTAAATGCTGAATAGGAAATACCAAGTTTAAAAATCTTAAGTTGAATGTAATAAACTCGTGTACAAAAAAAATTGACTCAAACCTAGCAGAATTGTGAACTCTGTATCATGCTTATAACTCTACGATTGAAGCTGAAGTTTTAATTGATCACTAGAAATTTCTCGCTAAATGTTAAATACTTGTACAGAAAAATTAAAGGAAGATATGCTGTAACTACTTTTTGGGACCCCCGCCTTATACGATGAATTACTAGTATATGAAATTTACACCAACTTTGATGGTTTATCAGACAAAACAAAATATAAACGATCTCTTTAAAACAGTTTCCATAGTGTTACGGGGATAAATGTTTTATCGCTCTTAAGAAAATATTACAGCGGAAAATCATATTGGTTTGTAACCATTTGTTGTTTTTGAATAAAGATGAAAATAATGGGTGAACCTTAGTAAAATAGAGTGATATTCCTGTCAATACATTGCAGTTGTGTCGGAAGCAAATTGAAAATGGGTGGGGGAGGCTAGAACTTATATATCGGAAATCTTGACAAGCACAAAAAAGAAAAAAAGAAAAAGGATTTTGAGTACGGCTATGTCTAACTTTGCCAAAAAAAAGGGGGGGGGTCTTGCATAGGATCTTGTTTTCAGTAAAAATAGTATTTCATAAAGGTACAATGTCAAAGATTAAGTGTATGCAAAAATAAGTAAAAAAGTTGGATACTTCACAGTATTCCTTTTGTTATTCTACCGATGGACCATATGGCACAATATCCTTTGAACACCAATATAAACCCATTGTTGCTCAGGTGAGCGATGTGGCCCCATGGGCCTCTTGTTAATTCACTTTTCATCAATGACAAACCTCAAATCTCTGATGGACAATGTTCCTCTGAAATCTCGGAGGATTTCTAATAGAACCCAGGACCAGTAACTTCTGTAACTGAGCTTGCCCAAATCTGATAGAGGTTTCTCGGGAGAGCCTACAGTGCCCTCCAGTTTGGACAATTCATAACCTATAACAAAAATGGTTCATCTTTAACTTCAGTTTGTTTTAAATTATAAAAAACAAGAACATAATTTTGTTAATTTTTTTTTTCCAAATACAAATTTTAATTAATTTAAGAAGTATTTTATTCAACGAAATGGATTGAACAGCAGGCATAATGCCTATTTATGTTCTCTCCTGAAATACAAATTTTACTTACTGAAAGCAATTAGAAACTTTCCATATCCTTTCCTTTGGAATGGTGGTAGTGTCATAATACAGGCAACATTATTTCCATCTGGAGATTCTTTCTCCTAAAATAAAGCAGGCTTCTTTAAAAAATATTTGTAAATTTTTTTTTTCTTCATTAAGGGACAGATTTTTTGTTCACAAAATTATTATTCTATCTTACACACTCAATATTACACATGCTAATAATTATCTCTTTTCATCCTCTTTGACTTTACATTTTGTCAGAATCAGAACTGCATCAAACTGATATCTCTCCTACATGCTTCAGAAAAATAACTATCACTATTACTACAGTACATGAAGTACATGTAGTTTATAGTGTTTTGAGACGTTACCTTGGAGAAGTAGCCCACAAGATGGCAGCCCTGCCTGTCTACTTCTGTCAGAATATAAAACATGAAGGGCTCCACATCAAAGTAAAGAGTCTTGTGATCCAAAAACAACTTGGCCAGTAAACACAGATTCTGACAGTAGATCTGAATCAAGCAAAAAAGAATCGGTCAATGATTTTGCTTAATAATTATTAAAATTAAATTTTTAAAGCAGCTGCAGACTAAGAAATGAAGAAATGATAATCAGCATTCTTTGCTTATCACCTTGGCATCTTTTCCATCAACCTCAAACAAAGAAATGGTTCCTTTTCTGTAGATTTCCTTTCCAGGTGGGTGGCGATAAATGCACTGGCTCTGTATAAGGTTAAGAATTACCAATGTTAATGACCCATAATTTTTAATTACAAGTTCTAAAAATCCCAACCAATATTTTCTCAATGTCTTTTTTTCCTCAAATAGTATAAAGTTAAGAAAAAAGATTTTTTTTTACATAGGAGAGAACATGCTGCTATACAGTCACAGTACATAAACACTTCTGCTGAATTATAAGTGCAATTTTCTGTGCAAAGCATGTTTAAAAGTAAAGAAAAAAAGACTGTCAAATACAGCATTTTGCCATTCATATAGATCTTTAAGGTGGCTCACAACACCTAACATTGTTTCTCAAATCAGCAAAAAATCACTTGATTATGAAAGATAGAATGGTGTATAAGAAGTTTATAAGTCAAACAGATGGAAAAAATGCAATTTTGGATAAAAAAAATTATGATTTCCAAACAAGAGGCCCATGGGCCACATCGCTCACCTGAGCAACAATAGGCATGATAAAATCAGCTTAATGGAGTCATAATACAAAATATCTGGACAATGTGGTATAACACATGTAGATCCTGTATAAATCAAAGGCCTGAAGGGCCACAATGGCGTCGAGTTGACATTAATTTGAAGAGTAAAAACCTGAATAATTTTGTTAAAATTTCAAAATAAACCCCTGACTTAACAAAAATGCATTTTTTTTTATTTGTGTTGTTTATGGTTCTCCTTCATTGATCACACATACATTTAGGTACTATAGATTAAACAAATCTTTAAAACAAAGTATGATTTTGTATGTACTTAACTTGAGATCAACTTTTCTTATTGTTTTGCTGGAGATTAATGTTTATAAAAATTGAGTCGGACGGTCAATTTTAACAAAACAGATATTTTATATGAATTTTATGCAGTCAACCTAATACGGAAAAATCAAAATGAAGTATGATTTTTTTTTTCCAGAAATTATTCTAATTTGGTTATTGACCCTTCATTTAGAAAATTGGTATCAATTATACTTACTTTTTAAAAAGAAATATAAAGACAAATACATTAGTTGACTACTTTCAAATAAATAAAAATTATGTTTTTTATCACATATTTAATTTTATTACAATTCATTAAAATTTGACTCACCTAATTCTTAAAAAATTTTGAATGTTAGTTAAAAATCTCTTAGAAGTTAAAATTTTTTCAGATATTTTTTCTCTATTCAAATAGAATAAATTTGTATATTAAAAGTATGATTGTATTTAATTCTTTATATTGTATACTGCTGATAAACACTCTGTCTCTTATTATCAATTTGATTTAAAATTCACATGGGTCCAAATGACACGGGCCGAAAAGAACAGGGGTAGAAATAAGAAAGCACCCATTCATCAGTCTAGTCGGACTCCCAAAACGGAGTCAACGGAAGTGAATTTCTGCAAGCATTTTGGACTCCGTTTTGGGAGTCTACGCATGCGCACTTGTACAAAATATGGCTATTTTTCGATGAAAACATGGGGTCCACAAGAAATCATCTTGCAAAGCGCTGCATGTGTTGGCAGACTCCTAACATGTTTTAAAAGACCCATGATATAATTTACTATCGATCGTATTTGCACGAAATAGGGGTTTATTTGCACTTAAGAAAGTTATTTATCTCCGAAGTTGGATGCTTGGACGATGCTTAAAAAGTGATATTTTTGTGTTTTTCATGGAGTTTTATCGTTATTAAAAGGTAAATTGCATTAAATTTTACTTTTTTCGTATTGTGTTACAATTTAAAATCACCAAACATACAAATTGATAAGTGCGTAAACGAAAAGAGCTCCGATTACTAACAAAAACTGGCTGCTCTAACGATGATTAAAAACGTCTTATTTGTAGTGAAAAAATAGGATTGATTGTTTAAAAGCCTAGAAAATTAAACAAATTGTCACTCTAGATACAATAACTCTTTAAATTGAACAGATAATTATCATCAAAACAATTATAATCGCTCGCGGCATTTCCGATGTTAGGAAACCATGTTATATACATAATTATTCAAGATAATTGAATAATTTAGTCTGAAAATGATTGAAATGGGACTATACTTTTAACAAACAATGATAAATAAACATATCCAAGCGTTTGATTTATTTCAAAACAGTTATAGTTGTGCGCGATCGAAGTTATGGGTGAATTTTTCATTTTAAAAATTAATCTTGCGTAATACAAGTAAACAGTTATGAACGTATGACATAAATATGTCACATAAACGTTCAGAAATGTTTTTGACCGTTTAAAATTAATTTTTGGCGTGTTTTTGGCCAATTTTAGAGATTTATTTAGAACTAAGGGGCATAACTCACCCGTTGTTTACATTAGAAACGCCATTTTACCGCAATGCATGATGGAGCCAAAGACTCCGTTTTCGGAGTTAACTCCGTTTTCGGAGTCCCGACTAGACTGTTCATGTTGTTTACGAAGTGAAAGTAGATGGTTTAGAATTACTTTTGGTTGTAGATATATCACCGATGTAGGAAGTTTTGTTTCTAAAAGATCAACATTTGTGCATTGTCAACATTCGATATGGAAACAAAATAATCTGTTTTGCAGGCAGGTATATTTCATAAACAAATTAAGTATGTAGGCCTAACTATCGCATGTTCTTCGGTAAAAGTGTATTCATCCGCCGAAACACAGACATATTGTTTACAATAAATTATGAACATTATCAAAGACATCCAACTATTTTTGTATCTGCCAACTTGTTTTGTTGACGTACAGTTCTGCTCGAAATGGAAGTATGTCATCTTATTTTCTTCAAACGCATAAGAAAACTTTGCACTCATTTCTGCGAATGAGTTGTTCGGCTCCTTAAAATTGGCAACTTCCGGCCGTACGATCCCTAGATGGCTTTCGAGCTTCGCTCGACCCCATAATAAAATCCATTTTCCCCCTGGATATTCTTATGTTTATAATCAAGTCCCTTCTCTAACAGGATGATTTTATAGTCGTATCACATGTTGAGCATTGCAGTTCTAAAAAAGATCTTACACAATTGTAAATATATGGGATATAAACCTACATCAAACTCTGAACCCCTTGTGAGGCCCAAGAATCGTACAGGGGCCAGAGTCTAAACAATTTTAAAGAATCAGCAATATGTCAAAATGCTTGCATATAAGTAAAACCATATATGATAACATTTCAGTTTTTGTGAATAATTGAAATGTTTTCCTTTGTACAATTGGATCCCCAATGTGGCCCCACCCTACTCCTCAAGATTTTGATTTTAACGAATTTGAATCTACACTATTTTAAGTTGCTTTCACTAAAGTTACAGCTTTTCTAAGCAAATGGTTTTTTTAGAAGATTTTTAAAGATTTTTCTCTATATATTCCAATGTAAAAATTTGCCCCCCCCCTCCCCAGTTGTGACCCCATCCTACCCCCGGGAATCATGATTTGAACACACTTGAATTTACCCTACCTGAGGATGCTTCCACACAAGTTTCAGCTTTTCTGGCCAATTAGTTTCTGAGAAGAAGATTTTTAAAGATTTTTCTCTATATATTCCTATGTAAAAATTCGACCCCCATTGTGGCCCCACCCTACGCCCGGGGATCATGATTTTCACAGCTTTGAATCTCACAACCTGAAGATGCTTTCACACCAAGTTCAGCTTTCCTGGCTGATTGGTTTCTGAGAAGAAGATTTTTAAAGATTTACTCTATATATTCCTATGTAAAAATTCGACCCCCCATTGTTGCCCCACCCTACCCCCCGGGGATCATGATTTTCGCAACTTTGAATTTACATTACCTGAGGATGCTTCCACGTAAGTTTCAGCTTTGCCGGCTGATTGGTTTCTGAGAAGAAGATTTTTAAAGATTTACTCTATATATTCCTTTGTAAAAATTCAACCCCCTACTGTGCCCCAACCCTACCCCAGGGGGTCATGATTTTAACAACGTTGAATCTAAGCTAGCTGAGGATGCTTCCACACAAGTTTCAGCTTTTCTGGCTGATTGGTTTCTGAGAAGAAGATTTCTAAAGATTTACTCTATATATTCCTATGTAAAATTTCGACCCCCCATTGCGGCCCCACCCTACCCCCGGGGATCATGATTTTCATAACTTTGAATCTACACTACCTGAGGAGTTCAGCTTTCCTGGCTGATTGGTTTCTGAGAAGAAGATTTTTGAAAATTTCACGAAAATTTTCAATAATTCCTAATTATCTCCCCTTGTAAAAGGGCGTGGTCCTTAATTTTCACAACTTTGAATCCCCTTTGCCTAAGGGTGCTTTGCACCAAGTTTAGTTGAAATTGGCCCAGTAGTTCTTGAGAAGATGTTGAAAATGTGAAAGTTTACAGACGGACAGACAGACACAGACAGACGGACAGACAGACAGACGGACAGACAGACGGACAGACAGACGACAGACAAAATGTGATCACTTTCAGCTCCAGTGAGCTAAAAATGATTCAGCAAATATGAACAAAAGCCCTATGCGTATTCGAACTTGTGATCTGCAGCTCACAAGCCCGCTACTTTAACCACTGAGCTATGGTGATATTCAACCAAAATCAATGATACAAACAGTCTAATAAAACATTTAAATCGCCATCTTGTGATGCAGTGACATAAAAAGTATAAGCCTTGATGTAGTGAGGTACCTTAAATAAAACATAAGCTCTTTGTGGAGAATTGTGGCAAAACTGAAAACTGTCCAAAATGGGTAATAATACATGTAGAATGTCAAGTTTGAGTTAGAGAGGCATAGCACTAACTGCCTAAAGTACTGTAAACCAACTTTTATTCACGACAACATTATTCATGATTTACTGGAGATGACTAATTTTCGGGAGTAAGCCTTATTAGACCCATGTTGTTATTACAATCATATGACAAGGGCTGGTTCTCGAGAAATATTTGCGCCGACTGGGCTCTTGTGAATCTCGTGAAATTTTCTCACTCGTGAATAAAAGTTGGTTTACAGTATATCAAAACAGCTATTATAAAATCAAATAGGTTTTGAATGGTGAATACAGACATACCTGATGATAGCGGTAAGATCGCTCCAATCTCATGTATTTTAGACAAAATTCACAGATCCACAGTTTGGACTGTTTACCATAATCTTCTGGATAGGGGGAGAAATACCAGGCATCAATCTCATACCTCCCAATCTGTATCTTATCAATGTACTTGACTTTTGTGATCTGGAAAGATTATTTGGTGCACAAAACGTAAATGATCAGGTACAGTTAACAACCATAATCGTTCATTTTGACCTTGATGTAGGGAGAAGGCTAAAATAGGCTGTGCTTGCTGCCTTATCCCATTCAATATATATTGAATAAAATATTGTTTAAATTAAAAAAAAAAAACCAATCATAATTGATTTGATTGACCTATAAGTAAATGATTTATACCGCTTCATGCTCTTTTTCCAGGGCGGCTGTTGTTGGATCCATTTCTGCATAAGTCTATGAAAAAGAAATTGAAAGTTAGCACATTGCTCTAAGAAACTGAGTAATTCTCATTCCTCAAGAAAGGACCCATAGGAAATGAAAACTTTAGATGTACAATTTAACATACATCTGTTTAATATCACAACAAAAAGGAAAGATTTCAGGGTCAATATAATGACAATCAAATGTATATGATTTTATCAATCAATTCTGACCAATGTACAGATTTTAAAGGATTCAGTAAATCCAATTTGATAAAGTTATGATGCATGTTTAAACATAACTGTAAAACTACAAACCTTCTGTACATGATTAATCTCGTCGTGTTTACGTTTTTGATTGCGTGTGATTTTGCGATCTGTTCCATCACTAAGGTCAGTCATCATGATTGACATGTCTTTGATTTTGCAGTGAGGGTCCTCCAACTTGTTACTCAAATCCAACCTTTCAATCTCCACCCACTCATCCAAACGGCGGTTAACTGTCAACAGAATAGTTCTTTTAATCCATTACTGCAAAACTATGAGCATGTCTTCATACTATGGTTATATATCAAAAAATGATTCTGCAAGATGAAAGAACTTTCAGCTTTAGAATGTAACATTCCTTACATGAAAATTAGCAAATCCTGCTTGAATTTCATATAAAGACCATAATCAATTGCATGTACAATACATATTATTCCTCTCATACTTACATCCCTCGTAGTGTACATAGTATTCATGCTTTCCACTACCATGGTCACTACCTCTGCTCTGTATGATCTCTGCTGCATCTGAGAACATCAAATTTAAGTTTAATACCAAAAAATTCCTGAGACATTTTACTTTAGATGTCATTACTTTACTTGCCTCTTAATATCTTTTAAACACCCTCACCAGTTCCATAAAGTGAAATGATGTAAAAATGGCGGCTCTTGATACATACATGAAAATAAAATACATGTACTTCACTTTCCAAGGTTGCTTAGGGTGTTTAGGAAAATGTTTGAGGCAAGTAAACTGGTGAACCAGTAGTAAAATCTCTCAAAAATTTTTTGGCATTAATATTTTCACAGAATATATTCCTAAATTAGTTTAGTAAGTCCAAAACCGTGCGCAACTTTTTGTGCACAATAAATATACAAGTATACAAGATGGAACTAGCGGATCTGCTTCGCATCAATTTTAAGTCTGTTAAAAGGGGAAACCATGCATATCTATACATTACAAACCTTTTTAAACATGTATATGAAGTTAAGTCCACAAAATATCCATTTCTTGGGTCATACCAAGGCATTTTGGAAATACACTATTTCTACGTTTGAATTTGCCTGCCATTTTGCCGGAAATTGCATTAGGAATGTCTCTGATTTTATCACTAACATTGCGACCATAAACAGTGAATTTTCAAAAGTTTTGTTAAACATGGTAGTGATTTCGTTGCATAAACAATGAATGTGGTAAAATGGGATTATGAAAGAGCAATCATCAATAAATTTAGGCGAGATACAACACAATATTTTTTTTTCATTTGCTACAAAGCGAGTAAAGGGGGCAAATTCTATCATTAAACCGGGTTCGTAGGACATCTGTAATTTTAACAATAGAACATTCTATTTAGGGCGATAGGTCCCATGCAACCTGTTTATTTTAACATAAATGACTAGAATGTTATTGAGAGAGCTTCGCTCACACGGGCCCTTTGGGCTCTAGATAGGGCTTTATGGCATGCACTCTGATGCCATGGACCATAATGGCAAATTCTTTAGTTTTTGAAATATTGTATGGTGTCCAATATAAAGCCTGAAAGGATAGACTTTTTATTTGGTATACATTTGTACTGTTCTCGCCCAAATGGCAGCACCGCAAACATAAGTAGTATCATGGTATCACATATCTCAGTCTAAGACATTTCATAAACAAAATAGACATGGTAACACAAATTGAAACTTCAAAAATCCGATAGCGTCTATTTACTTACGCCATGTTCCGTCTGGACGTCTAACAAGGTAATGCTCTCCAATCACGGGCATACAGCCAGATGCTTTTGAATCCTTCTTGTCTTTTTCTTTCTGGTTGTCTGATAAGGCATTGCCATCTCCTCCTTTATCACTTTGGTTGGCGTATTTTGACTCATTTTCTGTATTTTCCATTGAATTTTTTGCAACTTCTGCCATTTTCTTTATCTTGAAGTGCTTAAAGATTTCACGTAAATATCAACCATATTCAAACGCTTGTCTGACGACAACATCAGTATAAAAGTCAAACTGAATTAGGCCTATTCCGAATTGTTAAAATTTATAATATAAGGGGTGTAAAAAATTTTAACTATCAGATTTCATGATTTTCACCATTTTAAGCAATGAGATTAGTGCATTAAATTTCATTATGAGGTTAAAAAGGTTTAAAAACGAGTAATTCACTATCATGACTATGAGCAGACCCCCCATGTGACGTCACGCCAAGTTTGGTAAAGTTTTAGGTGACCAATCCCAACATTTGGTAGAAAGTCAACATGGACGGTAAAGTTGTGCTGTGCTTTTTGGTTATCTGTATTGCAGTCTTAGAGGCTAATCTTCATGGAAAAGATTTCAAGAAGGTAAATTTTAATTTCATAAACCATCGCACTTAAATAGTCTAACGTATGTGTGCCTAACTTTAATGAAAGTTATGTCTGTTGTGAAAGTGTTATATTAATAGGCATTGTTTCATCTAACGTATGATCCCTTGATTTCAAACCCGACATACACAAAACTGTTGGTGGTTGAACTTCCCCACTCCACTGATACAGGGCATATTACTGTATATAAAGATAAACTATAAATAAAAGTAAATCGAATTGATTTGATTAATAATTAACTCCATCTTTTGATTATTAATTTTCAGTGTTCTTATCTTTTATTCTTTAAAAATAATATAACAATGGCATTCTCGGGGGAAGGGGGGGGGGTAAAAAAAATTATTGGGAAAATGTACAGGTTATAAATTAGGAAAAAGCAGTGATATTTGCAAGGGGAAAGACTGAAATTCCGACCTAAATTGGCTTCAGATAAATCACTGAAAGTTCTAAAAGTTTTTGGGCTGTATAAAGCAGTGGATTCATGACCATACACCATGATACACTTACTTCTTGAATGAAATTATAAATGAGGTTAATTCTGGTAAACAGATGATTGGTATAATTATTCAGCACAATGTGGAGAAGTCAAACTTATCCACACAGCCAACCCCAATACACACTAAGTGGTGTACAGTTTGCCAAACAATGGAAATGTGTCTTTTGCTTAAAAGTGTTCAAAGCGACAACGGTAACCTTGATTTGGGATGCTCTTTAATAGTCCATAGTACCGTACAAATAAGAGTTGTCCTATCAAGCTATTCTGAATAGCTTTATCAAGCTATATAAGTGATATATACCTGGTAGCTTTTAAGCTAAATTTTAGCCCTCTACCTATATCATGAATTGTGCTAGACCTGCAAAATTTACATAAAACTGCAGTTGGACATTAATTTCATTGAAAAAAAATTAACAAATCCTGTGATACAGTTTTCTATAACATCTAATTATTAATTACAGTATTGAGACCATGCACTCTCAATTTAGTGTATTTCTGCTGCAATTATGCATACCATATTGATATTGCTAAAATATAGATCTTTTGATTCAGTTTTGGGATATTTGCTCTGTTCATCCTTTCTATCAGTTTGCATGAGTTCATTTGCTCAGAGTCCTTAAGCCATGATTATCTTTCCCCCCATACCTTGTTTGCTCCAAATTTGTTCAAATTTTATTAAATAGTTTGGTAACTTTCATTATTGATAATAATTGGTATTCGTTATTACCTCATTTTTAACCTTTTAAATACTCTCCTATATGTTTTGATAACTTCATTTATAGTACTAGGACAGTTATCAATTATCTATATATTTCTAAGATTAGAACTTTGCAAGTTGTCAAACCGTTTGTTTGAACCTTTGTACATTTACATCCATCCAAAACATGTAATATGGGTTACCAACTATGCCTACTATTTTCACATGAAAAAAGATTTACTAAAATTTAACTTTTGTTGCTGACAAAGTTTAATATCATATTAACATTTTTTTAAACAGAGAATGTGGAAAAAAGAGTTCCATACAGATAAATCCTTGAAATTCAAATGGTTTACAAGAGGTGAGCATCTCAAACTTTATACACGCTATAATATTTTATTGTTAATATAGATGTAAAGAAAATTTGTTTAAATTACCAATACCCTATTCACTGATGTGAAACTTAAAGATAATGGGAATTGTTAGCTACTCGGATAATTTTTGACTGGAAAGCTCCTTCATATTTATAAAACTTTTAAATCATGATTCAGGACATATGCAATATTGGCAACATTGTATGAGGAACATTGCAAAGAATTATCATCAGCAAACAGTCTACACAGTGAAAGCATATTTTCTGACACATCATTAACATAAATCAAAAATAGAAGAGGGCCGAGAAATGAGCCCAGTGGTACACCAGCAGTGACTCTTCTACTGGAGGATAATATATCCTTATAAAAACTTTTTGTTTACGATTACATAAGTAGCTTTCAAACCAATTAAAAATATTGTCACATATACTATATGTTTGTAATTTAAGGTAATTGTCCATACGTCACAAAACAACGTATGACGTAATTCACGCGTTATTACGTTTTGCCCGTGCCCTATCTTTACTCTATACGCTTAGCAACGAGCATAAATATATTTTCCCTAAAATTGTTTTTAGAATTAAAATCATACGTTGAAGAAAAATTACTTCATTTTTTAGAACAGTCTTTAAAACAGTAAAAATAGTTGAATATAGGTTTTGTCTTGAAAGCATATCAGGTAATTAGCGTTTTCCGTGTATGTGACTGCAATTTCTAAATACCGATGTCAATCCATAATACTTACCGATATTCAAAAAACCCCATCTTTTGCGATTTATATAATACAGATTGATCAACAGTTTGTTCAAATAATGTTTTCTATTTAACAAAAAGCTAAATATACTTTTTAAAGAGATGAAATGATAAAACTATACAAAATTTTATTTTTACGGAACTTTTTTCAAAATATATATTTAAATGAATTTTACCAAAAATACGCCAATTGTGATCCTAAAAAGACCGGTCCTTTGGGTAATTTTATTTTCTATTGATTAAGGGCCGTAAGGGGTAACCATTATCACTATTTCAGAGAATTCTGTAGGTAAATAAAATTATAAAAGATTAAATTCTCTTTGAAAATTTGTTTGATTTTATCTCATTTGTAAACAAATTTATCTATTTTTTAATAAATAAGCATGTGTAACATCAAAGTATTTGTTTTAAAAAATAAATTCGTTCATTTTACATAGGATATCAATCAAAAATGATTTTCTGAAAGTCAAATTTCAGGCTAAGGCTAATATTCTTAATGTATGAAAAAAGCACCATTTTCCGTAATTGGTTCTATTTTTAGCAACGGTCCTAGCTATTATAATACCGATGGACCAGTTAACTGGGTAAAATTTGATAAGGATATATCCCCAAATACATGTTTGAGAAATTTGAAAAAATTCTGTAGGTATTTTATTTATGTAGTGGAGTATGGATCATTACCTTAAAAAGTAGACCTTTATGCAACACTCTGTCAAAAGCTTTTGACAAATCACAAAAAATCATACAACAAAATTTCCCTTCATCTGTATCTTTAACAATACTGTGATATGTTTCTAGTAACTGTCTGATGTAAAGTTGGATGGCCAGAAAAAAAAACGCTTGATATTTATAAAATAAATTGTTTTTAATAAAAGAATTGTAGACATGTTTGAATATAATTCTTTCCATAATTTGGCTAAAAGAGCTCAAGAGTGATACAGGTCTGTAGTTTGTTGCTACAGAAGGGTCGTCCTTTTTAAACAGTAGTAATACATGAGCAATTTTCCAATTATTTGGATAAATACATTTTCAAAATTAATGGTCTTTAAAGACATATGTTTACTGTTTAGTGTCCTTGTTTTCAAAATATGTGCTTGATTTTTTGGTGAAAATGTAAATAACGGTATTTCTCATATGATTTTGTGGAGAAATAACCCAGAGACTAAACAAATTGAATTACAGGCTGAAAAAATGCAACACCTGCCAAATGCATATGAATGTGGCCTTGTTCTTCATTTATAAAGTGAAAATTGACTAAGTACATTATTCATCAGAGATATTTTCCATTAACCCCCTTGCATTTTTTACACTGGCTGTAAAAACAGTATTAACTTAGTATGTTAAGTATCTAATACAGCATTAAAGCCATGTAGATTAACTGTTTCAGTCAAAGCCTAGTTTTTTGAAACAAATTCAGATGACTTAAATAGATTTTTCCCAAATTACAGGAACTTGTCTTGAAGAATGTAAGAAAAATGAAGTTTGTGTGAAAGAAAAAGGCACGGATAAATCTGTGTGTCTGGCGAGACACATAGTAAGAGACAGGTGAGTCTGGGCCCGAGGGTTAAGGGTGTGATATTTAAATATACCTGAACAGGTACATCAAAGAGAGGTATACTGTATGCATTGGAATCAATTTATACCAATATTTGTTGGCTAACATATCTAATGTCATTAAGTTTGTTGTACATGGTGTATAATGTGGAAATGTGTGTCATTCTGTAACATCATTGGATAAGATGTAACTAGATAGGGTAGCACCTTAAGAGGAATGAACGATGTACAGATGTTAAAGGTAACAGATTGAGAAGGTTCCATGTAATCATGCCTCTCTCTCCTGAATGTGGTGTAACTTGATCTGTGTCAGTTAAAAGCTCGTCTCTCGTCTGTCACCTGGGGCTACATTACACTAGAAACCCTACCTGATGTTAGCCCAGTTTAAGTCACATTAATGTAAAAAAAAAATACCATGCAGATATTATCTTCCTTCTTAACTAAACAAAGTAAGAAGAAAATGAAGTTTATTCATGAACCATGTACCACCTCAGAATGCAGTTCTATTATTGTGGCATTTAGAACATTGTTTACCTAGCAGGCTTGTTGATGGTACTGATACATGTATTGCATTGGAAACTCCGAAAGCCCCCAAAACCTTTCACATTGTCAAAAAAAAAATTTAAGACTCTAGGGTTGACATGTACTTTACGATGCAGAGTTTATTTGTAGGTAGTGAAACTGATTTAATTATTTGTCAATGCTTTTGCTATTGCAGTCGAAGACTTTTGCGCGAGAGCCGTCGCTTAGGTAGAAGAAACTTCCAGCATGGTAAACATACCAGATTCAATAAGAGACATCATTTCCAGGAGAAGCTTAGCAAGCACCAGAAGCATGGACTGGATTACTATGAAAAGAAGGCACTGGAGTTCTCAAAATATCAAGATAAAATAAATATTTTGAAGAACAAGCATGCCAGGGTTTATAAACCAGGGAATCCAGTATGTTAATGTATATTTATGTTTTAATTAGTGCCAATTTGATTTGTAAAAGTTATATAATGAGATGAAATTTGATTGTAAAAAATTACAAGTTGGTAAAGGTAAAAGACATAAACGGTATCTTTATCAGCTTAGGGAAGTAGATCAAGCAAACATGTATATAATGTTTGATTTATTTGAAAGAGACTATGAATAATTGTCTAAAAGACCATCAACTTTCCAAAAGTTGGGAATTTTGATGATTTGTTACACAAAAGAACTGTTAACCAACTTCTAAACATGGCTTTAAAAGACTAAAAATAGGAAGAAAACTAAAATGCTATTTATTATCAATGGTTGCTGACTAGTATGTTTTTAGAATTAATGGTTCATAGTCATGGCATTTCCACTTTGAATTAACAAATGCATATTGCACTGCATGTCTGGAAGTTGCATACATGTACAATTTATTTAATGAATGTCTTTATTATCTTTTGCCTAGCAATTTTTTTTAAATAAAATTTCAAACGAGAAATTACTTTTCATTTTTTTTTTTTTTTTTTACAGGAAAAGGTCTCCAAAGACAGGATCCTCTTAGAAAAGATGGAGGATGCCAGGGTGAGTGGGGTACTTCAGAGTTATTGGAGCTAGTGATCTCGCTTGTATCTGATAAAACCTTTTGTAAAATGAAAAGAATTAGATACATATTGCTTTTATAAATACATGTAGGCCTAAGTTAGTTGTAGAAAAATATAAAAAAGAAGTATGTAAATTACAATTATGTTAAGTTGATGTATTTCGATACATATATGTAAATTATGTGAAAGATTGCATTTATCTGAAGGTACATGTATAACATAATTGGCAATGGATTTTATCATTACAGGAATTGATGAAACACATGGTTCATAAACCAGCCTCTGAGTCAGGTAATATGCATTCCAATCAGTTCTGTCCATCTCTCAAAATTGTTACATTATTTTAAAATAATCTAATTCTGGCTGTACCATTTTTGATTGCCTGAACATATTTACATGTATCTATTTTGTACGACATCTCTTATGATTACTGGTAATAACATTTAAATAAATTGCACATGCAGTCACATCTACATGTATCTACATGTACTTGATGTTGCATCAAAACTGAGTACAAATTAATGGCATTTTAAAAATTATTTGACTTAGAATTGTATCATATAGCATAGGTACAAAATTAATTTCATTCTTTTAAGTGATAAAACTTGCTTTAGGCCACACCAATATGATTTCTTGTTCTTCAGACAAATGACCTAAAAAAGTAGGGGCGGGCGAGCAATTTGGTAATATATATATAATATTATTATTTTGTTTTGAAATAATTTCCAGGCGGTACATAAAATAGGTGGAGCGAGCGATTATATTTTTTTTTTATTTTTTACATTTGTAGAGTAAAAAGGACTAAAAATCTATATAAAGTTAAATAATATTGTAAAATATCAAACACTGAATGATTTCCATCTATCTGCATTCAATTATTGTAGATCAACAATATATATATACAACCTAAATTAATTATCAAGAATGACAGTTTTTTTGCACTAAATTCAACTTTTGCAAATATTGTTTGCTACATACATGACTTTATATGATAATTTTGCCTTTTACTGGCTTGGTTTTATTGTAAAAGTATTGTGGATTTTTATATTATTATGATATAAAAAATAAGTATAAATAAATATAGGATGAGAAGAAACTATTTATTCAAAAGGCTTATAGATGTAGTTAGTCTTTCATGTTTGTGTGATCACAACTAGAAAAATAATAAAATCCAAAACATTGAACAAATTTACAATACAGAAAGTCTTTGACTGATTCAAAATGAATACAAATAGGAGGAAGATGATGTCTCAGTGAAGCATTGAAAAAGCAGGTTACCACTTCTCAAGAGCAGGCTGAAGCTTTTCTAACCATTAAAACCAAGCTTTGAATTCTTTGTTCCTGGAACAAGGGAAACAAAAGAAGTGAAGTTAATATTCCTCCTTTATTTGTTGAAGAAGCTCCTCCTAAATGAAATACATATACCATATTCACAGTAGTTATAAATATCGTTACACATTAACGATATGATCAAGTTTTGCCATTGAGCTATTGACATTGTTCATTATTTCATCTGATAATGATAGTTCGATCACAATATCACTTACTTGGTCTATTGTCAAGTTTTGTTGTTGTAAATGTAATTGCCACATTCTTCACTCAGGACAATGTTCGAACCCTTTTGATAATTGCATAAGTCTATGTTTTGACAGCCAACTTCACTTTGAGATTTAACATGACCTGTAGGGATCCTCAGTATTCTGGCCATAGCCTGTGTTAAAATTTAGAGAAGATATAGTAAATGTACATGTGTATTTTTCATTCTAAAACCAAAAAACACAAAAATAATGTACTAGTCATCGCTATAAAATTATTTTTATTTTCATCTGACTCAACCCCTGCTTTAATTGGTGTGTGTGTGTGTGTGTGTGTGTGTGTGTGTGTGTGTGTGTGTGTGTCTTCCCCACACGCAGTGCAACAGTATGTAATAGAAGGGGTTAGAGCCAAAGGAATCTCAAAAAGTGTTATGATTTTTTAAATACTTACATCCAAGCGTATCCAAAATCTTATTAACTCCAATGTCCGAAAGTTTTGCTTCTATAAACTGAGCTGGTATATTGTCCCATCCATGCTGTCATCCTCATTTGGATTACCAAGTCTCTCGAAGAATAAGTCGATAAGACATCGAAAGTCGTATTTATGGCCGTGCTTGTAGTAAAACACATCATCGACATCGTTTTCTGTAGTTTTTTAACTTAAAGATTCGAGACAGCATATGTTGTTCAAGACAGTCAACGTGTATTCTCTTTCTACTAAGGATTAGTAATTTTCCGGTGATTTCTAAGCGCAGATGAGACCGAGAATATAAAGTAAAAAATAAATTGGAGCGGGAAATGGAATGAAATTTTCTGGACGCGTGAAATTTAAAATAATATTATTTTTGCACTTTTGTTAAAATACGAGCGCGTGGGTCTGACGAACAAGAAATTAAATTGGTGTGGCCTTAATTAATACATGTATATATGTACATTACAATGGCTTCTTCATGTGTTTTTGTCCCCCGCTGCAACGCGGAGCGGGGACATAGAAATGCCGGGCGTCCGTCCGTGGGTCCGTGTGTCCGTGGGTCCGTGTGTCCGTGCGTCCGTCCGTCACACTTTTTTGTAAGCGCTCTCATGCCTACAAATTTTGACAGATTTTCATTACATTTATACCAAATGTTTATACACCTATTACCTTGGTCAAGTTCGAAAATCAGCAGTGGTCGATACTTTTTGTTGGAGTTATGGGACTCTGACCACAATAATGACTCCGTTTTATCCAAAAATTGACCTTGTAAGC
>WFKH01007768.1:5225776-5236302 GCA_016163765.1 Magallana hongkongensis | reverse complement strand
TATCCAAAAATTGACCTTGTAAGCGCTCTCATGCCTACAAATTTTGATGGAAAATTGGCCCCCACGAAATTTAATGATTCCACAGTACAGTATACTAGTATACTGCTTGAACGGCGGGGGACCCAGGAATTCTGTTCTTGTTTACTGTACATTTTTATTGTAAAGATTGTACGTGGATTACAAATGTTGTTGATTAATTTAGTTTGTGACAAGAAGGACCTTGAAAAGATGGCTGTTCGCCTCCAGGGCTGGTTTGTAACACTTCATGAGAAGCACCATGAGGAGAAGGGCCATGCCCACGTCACAAAGAGAAGTGTGAGCGAACCTCAGAAGGGTAGGTAGAAAACTCAGTAAAGTGAGGAATTGATGTACCTTGTTGTGGGGAGTTTGGTGGGGGAATGAACTGTAATTCCAAATGTTTGTTTAAAAGATAAATCATCAAATCATTGAAATAAAGTGGCATAAATTGTAAAACCTCTAATGTTTGTTATGGATGTAAAATCGCAAAATCTCTGAACTGATGTGGCTAAAATGATCAGCATACCTTTGTCAAGGAAATTATCTCTATTAGTCAAAATGAGAGACACATTTTAATTTGTAATATTTTGTTTCCTCTGCATTGAAATGAACATGTTTTGATAACAAGTGTTCTTCTTGATTTTTAGATGGAAAGTGTCACTGTGTCAAGTCAGTGATGTGGCAGTTCCATCAGCTGGACAAGAACCAAGACCACCACCTGGACAAACATGAGATGGCCATAATGGAGAACAACCAGAAGGAAGCATGTATGAGGCCGTTCCTCAACTCCTGTGACACGGACGCCGACTCACACCTCGGTAAACAGGAGTGGTGCTGCTGCTTCCAGGCCGAGGCCCCGTGTGACCTTGCCCAGAAAGAAGCCAGGGAGGGGAAACTCCTGGGTGCCACAATGCCAAGGTGCACTGTGGAGGGCTACTTCAAGAGGATGCAGTGTAATTCTAGCACAGGGTTCTGCTGGTGTGCAGATTTCAATGGAAACGAGATCAGAGGGACACGGATGTCCATGAAGAAAGGGGAACCTAACTGTGGTAGGTCAGGGCTGGGCCAGTGATCAGCTGTTTATAAATGTACTAATACTGATATTATGTTAGTGATTGAACAGTTTAATAATAATCTTTGATAAGAAAGATATCTTTCAATGTCAGCAGTTATCATTATACAGATACCATTATGACATAGTGATCATTGACAAAATTTGGCAAAATGTGATGAAATTGTGTGCAATTCAATTTTTAGTTCATTATTAACGTCACTGAAACAAAGTTAAGAATGTTTATGTCATCAATTGTAGAAAATATAAATAACCTTTCAACATTTAAGTACACTTGATGATTAATTAACTACATGAGTTCAGCTATTCATTCAACTGAACAGCATTATCTACATGTACATTTTTGTTAAATGCAAAATTTTCTAATTTCAATTACAGCATCATCTACATGGTTAGATGTACATTTATGTCTGATGTGACCTATTTTAATTACAGGGAAGTTTGATGCCCTTGGACGTGTCAAGACTACAATGGAGATGAACACCAACTGATTCCGCTGCTCCCAAACAATTCATTGATGAAAATGTCGACAATATATAGTTTTTTAAAACAATGCTGTTCTATTTTTGGCTTAAAAGTAGTTGAAAAGAATTTCTATGCAACATTTGAAATGGTGTTCAAAGATTTTATGATCAAAGAAATATATACAAATGTATTTTATCAAATGTATTTTATATTATATTGATTACAATTTTATCTCCTTTGTATCTATATACATGTACAAACATTTATTTTGATGTTTTGATTTTATTTTTCATTTGATATTACCAGAAACTACGGTATATCTTTCTATATATCTAGGTTTGGAAAGCATTTTAAGAAAACTTTCTGAGAGCCATTTTGCTGCTCCTTTGAACTTGGCCCACCGTATTGCCTTGCCTTTGTAACTTCTCAGCATTTGATCTGTCACATTTGACCCAGCTTGTACTAGCCTTTTATGTTAAGTCAGTAGATGTACACCTGTAGTTATTACTACTTTATATTTACATATGCAAGATTCTATGTACATGTATGTGTCAATCTTTTGTGTATACACTCCACCGATGGCTGTTTATGTGTTGGACATTCTGTGATTGGTTGTGAAATTTTTTAATGTTTTAGATTTATATTCTGATATACAATTTTTGTGAACTTTTTTAAAATCTGAAAATTGATTTTCTTTTATCTGATGAGATAGTAATTTATCCCAAGACAGTAACAATGTGGAATAAGAGGATTTTTTTTTTTGTATGAATCTTTCATCCTACTGAAAGTGGAAGCTGAACATTCAAGTAATGACATTCTTGTCAAATATTTGTACTTTATAAAACCATCTTTCATATGTGATCACTTTTGAATTCAAACTTTATTTTGACTTAAACACAAACAAAACAACGAAAACAAAACAGTGTTTCACTTTTGCTCAAAGTTTGCTTGTATTTTAAAACTGTTTGCCTTCTTTTGATTAAATTATAGCATTCCAGGCTGTGTTTCACTTGATACTCTTTGCTTGGTATCTAATGATAAAGGATGGCATCAACCTGTCTATATCCTGTACATATTTGTATCAAAATTAATGCTGTACAAGTTCCAATGGAATGAATTGTCTGGCGTATGGTTTAACAATTTCTGCCTTTTGCTCCAATTTGTATCAGATGAAGTTGAGCTGCATTGAGGCAATGCAATTAAGAAGTGAAAGCAAATGACCATCGTGGTCTTAGCTTCTTAGCTCATGGAATTTTTGGTGTGCTTGGCTCACAGACAGTGACTTGTATATAATTTATACATACTACATGTAGAGGTGTTCCTGAGTTATCTGGATATATTTAGTTTGTGAAATACCACCATGAAGTCATGTCCTCACACAATACGCCTTCAGGATAACAACTTCACACAACATGCCATCGGATTATCTTGCTACACATAAAGAGCTGTTGTGCTAACAAAGCTTCATAAAACTCGCCATCACGCCACATGCCATCAGCCAGCTAAATGTGCCTTGGCATTAGCACAACTTCACCTAACTAGTACGTTGTTCTTGAAAACAATACGCTGTCTCACAACATGCTATTCTTTGCATTTTTGTGGAGCTATGTTAGGATGGTGGCGTGTTGTACGATACCTCCACGGCAAGATTTGTGAAGTACTGTTGGTAGTTGGGTTAGCTTTTTGTAGTAGTGTGACACCCAATCTGTTTTGATACTTGAGTGCGGTAGCATATCAGAACAGCTGATTTTAATCAGATCGTGTGACAGTATGTTTTAAAGTTGTGTTGCAGCGATGGTGTGTTAAGTTGTGCAAGTTATGCAAAGTTGTATAAGCATGACTAAATGTTTTATAACAATGCAAAGGAGTGTGATTTTTCCCGCGCTATTAAGTCTTAGCAAATTTCTCATGCATATCGCTCATCCCCCGGTTTTAGTTCTAATTGGCAATATGTTACAACCCAAACAAAGGAGGTTATAGTCATCCATTATAATAACAATACCAACTGACTTAAAAAGTGCAAGACTGAAACTTTGGTAATTTAATAAAATTTATACCATACGTCCTTGAAAATCTTAAATCCATACATGTATTGTTCATAATCTGTTCAAAACTCAAATTAACAGCTGATCAAAGGTATCTTCAGAAAATAATAATTTTCATATAAACAAAGCGTTGCTAACACAAGAGAATTTTTAAAAAATAGCCAAAATTACTTTAAAATATGACTTATTAGAACTGTCAATCCAAGCACGTTTATAGTTTCAGTTTCGACTCACTCACGTGACAAGTGTTTTGAGTGCAATATCACGTGATGTAAATATGGCTGACGATCAACACGAAGAGAATCAAGAAATCGAAGAAGATGAAGTCCCTAGGCCTGTTTTTGACGATGGAATGGTAAGATTGTTTATTTTGCTTCTATGTTGGACAAATTTGATTTTTGTTCACGAGTATTGAAACCAGTCGTTGATAATAAGATGCAATCATAGTCTGAATAGTGGACCCATTTCAGGCACACCTTTTGTCTTTAGAATCTACACTACAGACTGTAAAGATGTATGATTTCGATAATTCTAGAAAGGTTAGAGTCATAGCAGACATTACTCGCCTCTGCCTGATTCACTGTTATTCACATTTTACAACATCTTTCAACAGCTCTAATATTATTTTGCTTTAGGCCATATTATTAACAATATGAACGAAACAGGGACTCTAGATTCATGGAGTGGTAGCTACCACTGGATTATATTATGATAACTGTGATACCGCTTTCTTTCAGTGCAATTTGATACAGTTCTGTCAATCTCTGGAAAATGCAACATAATAATATGACAGCTAAATTTACTAGTATATTAATTCACTAAATGTCATTTATTAGAACTTTGACACACCGGGAATGTATATACTATAGTATGTCCCAAGTTATTGCTTTCATCACTTTTTGATGATTTTTAATTAAAATAAATATACCTGTCAATGAAGTACAATTCAAATTGATAAAAGTGAAAAAATCCAAGATTTCTTCATTGATACATCATCTGTTTTTACCTGGAGAATTTAATAGGAAAGAAAACAAACATCATACGGGGATTCAAAATGGGAAATGTTTACATCTTTTCTTCATTCGGAAGTGCTCGGGACACCTCACACTCTTTTATAATGTTATCATCCGGGATACTTTCATGTCTTTTGCAATGCAAAACCCCCATAGACTTTTTATTTAGGACTGTGTTATTAAACCTTAAGCAGTAGAGGAGGCATTTCAAAACAGATAATCTGGTCTTTTTTCATTCTAGTGAATGTTTGTATAGTTTGGGCACAAAGGTATTTATGATTATTGAGATATTATGCAAAAACTGGTGGAAGCAGAAACTTGGGACAGAGTATAGTTAGTTTATACGTCCTGGACACACTGTACAGATTTAATTTGACATACAAACGAGCAGTACTGAGTGCTATGCACTCTTCTTTTTAATTTCAATCTTTGAACATGGAATTAGTTTATATATATGTTTATGACTCATAAAAATTCTTCTGCTTGTTGCAATTCAAAAATGTTTTACATGTGTAATATGCCTCTAAATTATATTCATATACCAAGTATAGATTACAATATGTTTATCTTAATGCAGCCACTTGAATTTTATATTTTGGTCTTTGAATGAACAGCTCTCATTGGCTGGACAGGATCTTACAAAAATCCCTGTGGAAGCTGTCAATGAATTTGCTGAGAAAACAAAAAGATTAGATCTGAGTTTTAATTGTTTAAGGTAAGTACAATGGAAATCCTCTCCATCCTCTTCATCAATCCTCAGGTAAATAAGTTGTCACAAATTAAGAGTATACTACCCTTTTCCCAGATTCAACATTATGACAAGATCTGATTAAAATATTGGGAAATAAAATGTAAAATGTTATTAGTACTATATTTTTAGCGTAGGTAATATTTGAAATTTAGAAATTTACTTTCTAAAAAAAAAATGATTTTAAATTAAATGTAACATTCCAATAAGTTTATTTGTTAGAAAGCCAGTTTCTGCCAATTTAAAATATTGTTTATGATAATTTAGAAAAGTGCTAAATTAGCACTATTCTAGTTTTAAATTCATTGGTAATGGTGAATGACATAAGAGATGAACTAGATTTAGTACATGTAGAAGATTCTTTATGCCAATAACGCTAAATAGAATGAAAAAAATTTACATTATTTTACAGAGATAACTTACTGATGATAAACAATGAAAAAAGGTTTAGGCACCATTTAATTTTTCCTTTAATTTTAAACTTGGGACTTACTGTATGCAATATATTGTAAACCAACTTTTTTTGGTGATGATTTTATTTTGTGTTTAATCAATGTTAAACTTGTCTGCAGCTAATTAATTTTTCAATTTTTCAAGCCTATGTTGATACCGGTATTATTAACAGAAAAGAGGGACATTAAGCATCATGTTTGTGGCAAGGAATGTTTGTGACAAGGATTTTCTCAAAATTCTTATGAAATTTTCTTGCACGCAAATAATAGTTGGTTTACAGCATAAAAATGCTATGCGGTTATACTGCCAAGTTCAATTTCTTGAATTGATTGTTCAAGATAAAATGAGCAAGACTTGTTCATGCAGCTTTTTCTCGAAGATCTTCAATGCATGTACATCTTTGATTTGTTTAAATATATAGGTCCTATAGGCCAGGTGCACTATGTTTATTTAAATCTTGTATATTTTAAGTATTTTCATAATGCACAGTGTCTTTTTAATAATAAAAATTACAAGCTATTTTTTTTCTTACTTTATGTAAGATGATGCCTATACATTTATTTTGTTGTAATGTTAGCATTTAAACTGACCATTTCCTGGAGGTTAGACTAATTAAGTTGATGGCTTATATATAATGTAGTAGTTGGGGCTATATGGACCGTGGATATTGGCCTGGGTAGGTCAGTGGTAGAGCTCCTGACCAGAGTTGCAGGTGTACCAGGTTCGATTCCTGGTCCAGCCATATGTTTTCAATGTATTTTTATGCTCATTCCTCCTTTCCTATTACATTTAGTGCCATGACCTGCCCTGGAACTGACAGGTTAACTCCTGCCAGGGGAGGAGCCTGGGGTGATTTTTGAGGCGAAGATCATTTAAGGAGGGAGGAATGTAGTAGTTCGGGCTGTATGGACCGTGGATATCGGCCTGGGTAGCTCAGTGGTAGAGCTCCTGACTAGAGTTGCAGGGGTCCCGGGTTCGATTCCCAGTCCAGCCATATGTTTTCAATACATGTATATGCTCATTTCTCCTTCCCTATTACATGTACAATACATTGTTTTGTAGATCTTTGGATGGTCTTGAGAAGTTTTCACAGCTGGAAGAACTTGTCTTAGATAACAATGCCCTAGATGATGACATAAAGTTTCCAACACTCAAAAACCTACACACTGTTACTTTAAATAAAAATAGAGTATCCTTTTTGTTCATTTGACCGAAACTAAATTGCTCAAATTTTTAGATGATATATTGTAAACATAGATCTTCATAGATTTTCATTTGATTTGTGCAAAACAGTTCTAATTAATACTATACACAAAGATTAAGATGTGCATACATATAAAGCAGAAGCCAACTCTCTCTCTCTCTCTCTCTCTCTCTCTCTCTCTCTCTCTCTCTCTCTCTCTCTCATATAGACATCATCATTGATCAATATTTTGTAAGTGAGTATTGCAGAACTGTGCATCCATTGATGATGTGATTTTGAACACTGCTTGTAAATGTGCACTTACAAGTACACAATGTTTAGAATTGGGTTTCACTTGATGATGTGATTTTGAACTTGATCCTCCTTGTAATGTTGGCATTCCTCATATTTCTTCCTTAAATACTGCTAAGATAACAAATCTTGATCAGCTTTTGAATAACATCTCTCAAAATCTTCCAAGTTTGACATATTTAAGCATGCTAAGCAATGAAGCCTGTCCCAATCAGTTGTCAAGTCAGGATAAAGACGAAGAAGATTACCAGAGATACAGGTAAAGTGATCTTACCACACATATAGATAAATGAATCTTAACAGAGATACAGGTAGTGTATTTGTTCTTGTTAGAGATACAGGTAGTGTGTTCGTTCTTACTCGAGATACAAGTAGTGTGTTCATTCTTACTTGAGATACATGTAGTATGTTTGTTTTTACCAAAGATATATGTAGTGTGTTCATTCTTACCGGAGATACAGGTAGTGTGTTTGTTCTTACCCAAGATACAGGTAGTGTGTTTGTTCTTACCCGAGATACAGGAAGTGCGTATGTTTTTAACCGAGATACAGGTAGTGCATTTGTTCTTAACCGAGATACAGGTAGTGCATTTGTATTACCTGAGATACAGGTAGTGTGTTTGTTCTTACCCGAGATACAGGAAGTGCGTATGTTCTTACTGGAGATATAGGTAGTGCGTTTTTCTTACCCAAGATAAATGTAGCATGTTTGTTCTTACCCGAGATAAAGGTAGCATGTTTATTCAAATCTGAGATACAGGTAGCATGTTTGTTCTTACCCGAGATACAGTTAGCATGTTGATTCATATCCGAGATACAGGTAGTGTGTTTGTTCTACCCGAGATACAGGTAGTTTGTTTGTTTTTTATTAGTTATAGGAATGCTTAAACTAAGGTGCAGTTTACACATGTTTACCATTGTTTCTACCATTTTAGTACATTTTACACATGTACACTTACTAGTATATAAGATAGCTAAAACATGTAAGTACTGTATATACATGTATTATATATAAAGTTGTCTACTGGTGATAGTTCTGGAGTGAAATTGAGAGGAAACATCTTGGCTTTGTACTTAAATGAAAGGAAGTTGGCCATTGAAAGTTAACAATGAAACAATAATATAATTATCTGTTAAAGCGATATACGAGCTGTACATTGTGTACGCTGTTGTGATAATTCTACACATGAATTTAACCTTCAATAAGACTAAACTGCATGAACATTGAATTTCATTACATGTTTGGAATATATAATATTACATAATTATTTACAAGATAACAATGATTAAATTTGACATGAATCAGAGCCCAGAAATAGTTTTTTTCACACAAAGGACTATTAATATTTAATAAGACCCAATATACACGTATCTGCCCTTACATATCTTGATAAAATATAAACACTATACCGTTATATAAATAGTGCCTGTTTGGGAGGGTAACAGTTGAAATTGACACCCCGAGAACACCGTTGTCAACCAACGCGAAGCGGAGGTTGACAATGGTTTTCAAGGGGTGTCAATTTCAACTGTTACCCTCTCAAACAGGTACTATTTATTTTATTATACTGAATGTCTTAATTTTAAAGAAAACTCTACTGCTTTTATATAGGAATGACGTGAATTCTACGGCGAACCATACGCACATAATTTACACGCATGTAACAATTCGTTGTGTTACCCGTTGCCAAGTGTGTTGCTAACGCTGAGGGTAATAGAACGGATTATAAACTGCGTCTAAACCAATCAGATTTCAGTATTCAACATGAAGGTATAATAATATGTAATGGTTATTACAACAGTCTGGGTATTAGTCACCACTGCTCAATACTTGTCCTGAGACATCATTAAAAGGGGTCATTTCCTGCAATTTCTCAAATAGATAAAAAAAAAGTCTTTTTTTCCTTCATATTAGGTCTTTCAAAGTATATTGAGCAAGGCTACTCAAGTACCATATTTATGTGTAACCGTTCATATTATTTGACTTATAGTACGGGTAAATATTGGTACGTAAGCAAACATGCACTCAATTTTTTTTTTATCAAAAACTGATGAGAAATATCCAATATTTGCAACAAATATCATTTCTGTGAAATAATACATGAACAGCATATAGTTCTTTAAATAACATTAATAAGACCTCAATTTTTTTTTATCTTTGAAATTATAAATCACAATAATTTTTCAATAAAAATTTTCTCACAAATATTGCAGCTCATACTTGTATTGTTTAAATTGTACTCTGGAAGAAAATTAACCCAACTGTGGATAATTTCTTTACGCTATAATGTAAAAACTTGTTTGTCTGTTTGTGGCAGGTATTATGTTTTGTTCCAATTGCCTGGCCTAAAGTTCCTGGATTCCACAAGTGTAAAAGATGAGGAACTAGCAGAGGCAAGAAGAGTTGGACCATATATGCAGGTCATCAAGGTCAAGGAGGAAGAGGTAAGAGGTCCTGCCTTAGAACTGATGTAAAAAAGGAAGAGGTAAGAGGTCCTATCTTAGAACTGATGTCCATGAGTTGGAGGTTATAGGTTGTGTCTTAGAACTGATGTCAAGATGGAAGAGTTAAGAAATCCTGTTAAGGAACTGATGTAAAAGAGAAAGGATTGAGGTCCTATCTAAAAACTGATGAAAAAGAGGAAGAGGTTAGAGGTTCTATCTTAGATGTAAAAAAGGAAGAGTTAAGAGGTCATATCTTAAAATTGATGTGGAAGAGGTAAGAGATCTTGTCTTAGAACTGATAATAGAGTAAGAGGTAAGAGGTCTTGTCTTAGAACTTATGTAATATAGGAAGAGGTAATAGATCCTGTCTTAGAACTTATGTAATAGAGGAAGCGGTAAGAGGTCCTGTCTTAGAACTGATGTAAAAGAGGAAGAGGTAAGAGATCCTGTCTTAGAACTGATGTTAAATGGAAGAGTTAAGAAATTAATGATAAGAAGAAAGAGGTAAGAGGTTTTGTCTGAGAACTGATGTAAAGAAGGAAGAGGTAAGATGTCCCGTCTTAGAACTGATGTAAAAGAGGAAGAGGTAAGAGATCCTGTTTAAGAACTTATGATGTGGAGGAAGATGTAAGAGGTCCTATTTTAGAACTGATGTAAAGGAGGAAGAAGTAAGAGGTTCAGTTTAAGAACTAATGATAAGGAGAAAGAGGTATGATGTTCTGTCTGAGAACTGATGTAAAGAAAGAAGAAGTAAGAGGTCCTATCTTAGAACT
>WFKH01007768.1:5193578-5223465 GCA_016163765.1 Magallana hongkongensis | reverse complement strand
GTCACATGATAGGCCATGTCATCTGATGATCTACTGTAGTCAGTCACCAAATTGCTCGTTAGATCAGTATTAAAATTTTAAATATATTAATGTTTGGCCATAAACTAATAATATTTAGTTAAGAAAAATCCAAATAGTTTAGGTCTTTGTATAATGGGAGATTAATATAAAAATAATCTAAAAATAGCCAAGACCATCCAGCCCTCTGATTAAAGGTTAACGTTATATAACAGACTCCGAATGTGGTACGGTATGTCTTCATACAGATTACATACATGTAACTAGAGCACAGAAGGACTTGGGTATTGTGTTTTCATTCAGTTTATATGTGTATAAATAGACTAGAAAGAGTATTACATACTGTCCATCTTCATGCAGTTTACTGGTTAAGACTTGATATGGAAGGAGTATATTACTGTATGACTTAATACCAAGTACATATAAACTGTTACTTAAGGTAGCTCGCGGGTTTACTGCTTGTGAGAAAACCTACCCTGAAAATTTGTCCGCGTGATCCATAGGTTTCAGAGTTTTATTTCTAAAATTTATTTGAGATTCGTCTGCATGGTAATAATGTTATCGTGTTTCAAACACAGTGTCGCTGATAAAATCAAGCAACGCCATTTCAATGAAATATATAGTAAAATGCTTATCTTAGTTGGGAAATGCATTTCAAAACTATGCTCCAAATTTTTAGGCGATTTAGACGAACTTAATTTTACTCAAAACTATAACAGAAGAAATAATTTTGAATCAATTGATAAAAAATAATTAATATGTGTTCTTGGCCAATTTTTTGCAAAACAAGTTTAAAGATTAAAATAAAAGATTTCACAAAACCTTACATTTTCATTATGACATTAGCCCGACGTCATCATTTTCTTAAGTCTGAGAACCAAAAAATGAAAATGCGTTGATTGACAAGACTAGCTGATTAACACATATTAGAACATGTAAATACTAATTAGACATTATTATGAATGGTATCGAATGCACAAATGCAGTTAATGTAAGGTTTTGAAGAGAAGAAAAATGGCTATTTGTTTCTTTTCATGAAACTCTGAGTCAATCAATGCACAAATAATTACCATACAACTATTGATATAATAAGTTTGTAATCGTATATGATGATTAGCTAAAGCCAAAAGAATTTTAATAGTTAGATTGGTATTTGAAAAAACAGAAATTATAATTGTAAAAGAAGTGAAGTTAATGCATACGGTTCAATTTATTTACTTGTCTAAACATGATTTTAAATAGAAGAGTTATAATGCACACTCATACCTTATAGAACAAAATGTGACAATGTATGTCACATCTTTAAATTTTTGGCACTTGATAATTATAAATGTTTGTATAAACTGTATTTAAGCTTTTTGAAATATTTCCTTTTATGTTTCTAAAGATCATTTGTCATTTTTTAAAAACTATGGGTTTGCTATGACAGTCAACTCGAATCCTATTGTGACGTCAGCAAACCCGCAAGCTACGTTAAAAGATGTGGGTACTGCATGTTTTCATACAGATTAGTTATGTATATCCATGTAAATAGCCATTCTGAAGGAGTATGGCATTGTATGTCTCCATTCAGGTGATAACCATATACATGTATATAAATTATACATATTATATACATGAAGATATCACCACAAAAAATGTTATTGTACTGTAAGTTTTCATACAGATTATATACATGTACATTTTAATGAAGATTATGTACATGTAAATCAATAGGAATTTGGCACTGTACGTCTCTATACAAGCAATAGAGACTTACATGTAGATGGTGTATGCTATATAAAAATATATATAGAAAACAAAAAACAGCTGAGGGTTTCTATGTTTATCTGCATTTTTTCTACAAGGCATATATATGTACAAATGTTATGAAACAACTTAACATGAAGAAATACAACATTCAAAAGCACACAAACACTGTAATGTAACAACAAACCTACTGCATTATTATAGCATTATTTCATGGTATCCAGCGTCAAGTTCAGAGATCCACTGATTCATTGACAATATTGTGAACAATATTTCGCAGCTGCTTATATACAAATTATAGAAAAGCAACATGTACATGAGCAGACGCGAGAACTACAAATTGTAAAAAATACTTTTATCCTTGATGTTTAAGCTGCCTTTTATATACAGTGTTTCTCTGTAAATGTAGAATAATGAATTCAGAACAATAATACAGGTATAGATCTGCACATGGTGATTTCCCATGTAACAGGCTCAATAACGTATGTATACATGTACATGTATATCAAAGCAAAAAGTAATCAAAACTTTGACCTTAATAACACATATTGCACAGTTACCTTACCATGGACAACTGATGATCTGGGGCATTCAAGTAAAACTTATCAAAACAATATGTTCCACATATTCTCACAACGAAATATCTAGATGTAAAAAAAATCTAATGAAATACGTTTATTAACAAAACTCACTGCTTATTTAGGGATAATTGTCATTGGATTTTTTAACAAATGCACCAATGACTAACAATTTACTGGCTCCAGTGAAAAATCAGTTATTCTATCTCTGATTTTCAACATCAACTACTACTCAAGCAAGTTATAAGCTTATGGCAAGAAACTTTAATTTGGGTTGGATAGGAAGTTTTAGAAAAATCATCTAAAATACCATGTTTTGGGGGGGGGGGGGGGGGTTTAACAAACACATTACCAGTACACTTGCACCTAAGCATGTAATATACTCTCCAACTCATTATAATTGATATGGGAGCTTAATGAAAATATTCAGCATTATAATTTTCACTTTTTTTTGGCTTTCTTTTGAAGAAAATTTCTTAGCAACACAATTAAGTACATGTCTCATAAAATGCATGTACTCACATAGTTATTTAAGTCCAAGCCACCCTGTGGCCTTTCATAAAATTCAAAACAAAAGCAACATAACAAATAAAATGAGTTTTCTTTAACAATAAATTTGTTTGAACTAACTGTTGTGGATAAAGATTCCCTACATCCTGTCTCTAGAAAGAGATAATGCTATAGTAGGGGTGATAACTCTGTTGTATGTCACTAACAGAAGTAAACTTGCAGGATCCAAAATGGCTACTTTCTGGAGACAGGGGCTTTCCGTTCCTTCATACCACCTCCTCGGCCAGATTTGGTTTTGCGAACAATATAGATCTCATCGTGGTCATCATTTACAGTCTCAAAGTCCATTCGATCAGCTTTATCCTCTACCTCACCTGCCAGAATGGCCGGGGAGGGCACAAAGGGCTTCACAAGTTGAAAGGATCCGCCACTTCCTAGCCCCGACACCTGCCTGTAAATGTAAGTAGATACTGCTGACTATATTGCAGTCTAATCAATATTCCATTCATAACTAAAACAAAGAATTATTTTCAATCTTCAAAACTTAAAATATTATGATGTACTTTTTTAATCAAACAGTTTGAATCCAACAACTTCAAAGAATGACATGGTGGTTTCTTAACACTAAATCAAAGCAGACTGATATTTTCTTTTAAATAACTCGTAGTACATAAAATATCCTGTCCCACTGGACAAATAAATTCCCTATTAAACAGGGCGATCTAAGTTTCAGAACTTGTGCCCAATCCCAATTGTAAATTAATACAATAAAAATATGTTCAAATCAAACAACATGCATAAATAGGGTACTTAACCTCTGTGTGTCTGTACTGACCTGATTATGTTTTTGGAGCAGGCTTTCTCCAAAGCTTTTTTGAATCTATGTGGCCTTTTATCAATCATAAAATTCTCATGGTATTGTAAAATATACTTTTTAATCATCTGTCCTGAGGCTGTTTTAGGTTCATGGGTAGCCATGATGGCTTGACTAATCATGTCTTCAATATCGCTGGCTGCAAACAAAAAAAACAACATAATATAAATCTGCAAGCCACTCTCTTTAGGCCTTAGTAGTTCAAGCATGTAATGATTTTATCTAAATAAGAAATCAAGTCATACTTAAAATCTACTGAGAGATCAGATTCTGAAAAACAGCAACATTTTTCAGAAGGATTATAGATTCTTCTTTAATACATTAGAGGAAATTAACAACATCAGTGATTTGTAAGTATGTAGGTGAATAGTTTGTATTCGACTTGGGAGTTGGAGGAAACTTATAAGTTTGTAGATGAAATTTAAAGTTTGTGGTTGAGTTGTAAGTGTCTAGCTGAATTCAGAGTTGTAGATGACTTGTGAGTTTGAAGCTAAAATGTGTGTTTGTGGCTGAGTTGTAAGTTTGTAGCTGATTTTGGTTTTGGGGTTTTACAAGACTTGTGAGTTTGTGGCTGAAATCTGAGATTTTGTTAAGTTGTGAGTTTTTAGCTGATTGTTGGCAATACATTTCATTTCAAACTATTGACATATAGATTTTATCTTTTCATTAATAAATTATGTCTTGAAACAAGTTATATTTTATTCTATACCAAAATCAAAGACCACAAAAACGCTAAATCGGTTAATCTAATAATCGGTTAATCTGATAATTTTTCTCTGACAAATTGATTATCAGATTAAGCGGAACCCTCTGTACTGCTGATTTGAGAGTTTGTAGCTGAATTGTTAGAATGCTGTTGCCTTGTTGGTTTGAAGCTGACTTGTGAGTTTGTTGTTGAATTGTGAGTTTGTGGTTGAGTTGTGGGCTGGTAGCTGACTTGTTTGTTGTTGAATTGTGAGTTTGTGGTTGAGTTGTGGGTTGGTAGCCGATTTGTGAGTTTGTTGTTGAATTGTGAGTTTGTGGTTGAGTTGTGGGTTAGTAGCTGACTCCAGAGTTTGTAGCTGAATTGTGAGTTTGTAGCTGAGCTATGTTAACAACACAGTCTTACAGTATCCTGGATTAAACTCCTCCAGCAAAAGGCGGTATGACTGACCCCCAACAGCCTGCCACATGTCATCTGATTCACCTTTCTCTAATGCCTTCTTTAGTCTGAAAATTATTATTCAACTGCAAAACATCTTTCATATTTTAAAATCAACTAACTAGACTTCATAAAGGATTTTGATAAAAGCAAATTGTTTCTTCAAACTTCTGTGCTACTTTTCATACCGTTTTGACTAACAATGAAATCAATAACCTTACGTTCTTGCTAATAAGAGAATCTGCCAAGATATTAAGGCCCAACCGATCATGATTAGTGTAAATGATTCAAAAACCTCTTCCTCTGCTTCATCCTTGGGTAATTTTAAAATAGAAACTGATTCTTTTACATCCTTTCAACATGTTCCCACTACCCAAGATTGTACACATTACATACATGTAACTTCAGTTCAGTTTATATGTGTGTAAATGCTCATGGCAAGTTATACTTTGTTTAAACAATCTTTAAATTCATCACTCCCTAATATCTTACTTTCTTTACAAATTAATATAATCGTGTATAACTATTTCAATATGAACAAGCCCTTTTACATGTATATCTACACATACTTGGCATCTGTGTCCACTTCTGGGTAATACTTTTCTATGTATTTGCTGATCTTTCTGATGGACGCCTCTTTGGGGTCACTCATGTAGGTGAGAGCCATAGGGAAAACATCCTCTATGCGGGTTGGATTCCCATGTTTTTCCGCCTCTGATGAGAACTTGCTCGACATGTACTTTTGCTTAGGTCTTCCTGTTTATCAAGATAATGACAAAGTTATAAACTAAATGAAGAATCCAACATAAACAGCAACATCACAAGACCATAAGAAAAATAATTTAGTCTCTCAGGCTAACAACTTCAAAATTTAATGCAGCAGGCAGGTATTCGTATGTTCTCCTTCATACCCTTGTGACTTATCACCAAGTCACAAGGGTATTTATTTAAAAATTTGTGAAGGGGAATAAGTAAAATATTCCCCTTTTCAAGTTGGCAATAAAATTACAGTTAATTAATGTGGTAGAATTTGACCTATTGCATCAGTGTCTGAGAAACAAAACACCACTGATCAAAGCTTTAAAGATACAGCTTTAAGGGCTAGATGGTCATGACTTCCTGGAGAAAAGAGCATTATGACTTTTTCAACTGAATAATAGTTGGCTTGAAAAATCATACCAGTGTTTCAAATTTCTAGGAGGATCTAAATTGGGGGAATATTTTGCAAAAGGGCCATCCAGCAAATTCTAAAGTATACATACACAAAAAAAAACCCACGGATTGTTTTGCTGTCATATAAAATTGTGTAATTGAGAAAAATGTCGAGTCATATAAAAAAAACATTGCAGAACAAATCATTCTAATAACAAAGAAATTAGTATATTTTGCAATTTGGAATTTGATGCCTTTTCATAAATATTGATGAAGGAAAAGCGAATCCAACCTTAATGCACATGTCAACAGGAAATCAGATGGTTGTTATTGTTGCTAAATTGCACATCCATCACAATTGTGTATATGCTTAACAGTTGTTGATTTGAATTATAATAATGTATTATAATACAGTGTAATATGTTTTTCATTCATGATACCCTTACTCTTGCCTGTTTAAAATAGGGTAACACTCGCACGAACTAAAAATAGTCCTTAGGGGAAAACACTCACATCATTGTTCCAGGGAAGTATATACATGTACGTCCCCAATTGCTCATACACTTCATTTTAGTTTTGGTTTGTTTGTACTTGTATAAAGAATCAATTTATGATTTAAAGATGATTGTATATCTTTTCCCTCTTGAACCAATAAAACAATTGTGAAGGTGTTGACCCTCCACACATTTTTATATATCAGCTGTCAATGTCGCATGATTGATTGATATTCAAAAGGAGGAACATACATGTACATATTTTTTATTAATCAAAATTTTATATCTTTGTAATGCGATCGAATTCAGCATTGTAATTTACAGCAAAAATGTAACTTTTATAGGTAAACAAAAAATATGCATTTTCCCCATCATTCATAATTGACGCAAATTATAAATATGTTATTATTCTAATTCCTAAAAATACATTGTAGATTAAGCCTGTTACCGCTCTTTTTCTGTTTTTTCTTTTTGCCTTCCTGAGAACCCTCTGAATTCTGTTCCTCTCCTTTACTTCCCTCCATCTCCCCGGACTTCCTTTTCCTCCCCCTCTTTTTGGGCTCTTCTTTGTCCCCTCCCTCTGGGGTCATTTCCTCATCATTAGCAGACTTTTCACTGGTTTTTCCAGACTTTTTCCTGCTCTTCCCTTTTGGTTTTTGTTTATTTTCTTCTGTGACCTCAGCACTTTCTGATGCTTCACCATTTTCATTTTCTTTTCCATCATCTTCCACTTCACCTTTCTTAGAAAAGTAAATAAATGCACATTCAAAATTTTGTATATTTCATGGGATACATGCTATTAAACACATGACTTTTGTCTTTCTTCATGTAGATATACGATACATGTATATTATGTTCAGAATAATGTTTTAAATGTTATCAGCAGAACATTATTTGAGAAATATTTAAAGAAGGTGTAGATTTTTGCTTTACATTTTTCTTTACTTTGGGTTTTGGTTGATCTTCTTCTGCGGTGCTCTCTCCTGGCACTCTGTAGAATCCACATTTTCCTGTTCCTTTCACCTATAAAGAAACAAACAAATATCACACATGATTTTCCCCATAGACAATTGTTTTCAACACATTCTGATTGTACTGGTAGATAAACAGAACAAATAATTAAATACACATACGTAACTCTTCATCAACAATAATCATTTTTTTAATTTATTAATCTTTAAATGATACCGACTCATAATACAGTGAACTCAAATCCTGGAGTCATAAATTTTATCATCTAATAATTCCTTCCAACATAACCCTACGCTCTATATAAATATGTACAATTATACATGTGTATACTCCAAAAGTTTCAAACACAAGGAAATAGTTAATTTTAAGCCACTATACACACAAGTATACGATCTTACCAGAATGATGTTTCCAAACCTGACGCCTCTCTCCAGGGCATTCAGTAACTTGTTTGGATTGGTTTCCAGCTGCAGAGCTGGATATTTGGATCCAACTAACTGTTTTAGGTTGAAAAATCTGACACCTTTATTCTTTCTACGTTCAGGAAAACATAAGATTAGGGTTAGGATTTAATGCATTAGTTAATAAGTACATATGTTACCTGCCATTACACTGCTTCTTAAAAAGTATATGTATTTCCTTCATGATAAGTGTTTTCTATAATATTATTAGTATATAACAGAATAAACATTTCACATTCTAAAGAGGAAAGAAATGAAGAATATTGAATACAGCTTCATGGTTATTCTTCAGTTGTTAAGCTAGATTTCACTATTGCTGGATATTTTTTTATTGATAGTTAGTTTAAAGGATACGGGATTGCCAACACCAGTGATGACCTCATTCAGAATGTCCTTTAACTTCAGACTGAGTGTCTCTCCCTGGACCTTCTTCTCTTTGGGTTTCAACTCTTTAATTAATCCATGAAGTGGAGACATTTCCTTTACTCCATAAAATTTTCCAAGTTTATCACGAATGATCTGGAAATGATAAATGAATTAATTCAGTCCTCAAGTTGCGACTATTACACAAATAGGAAACCAATTTAACAGAAAATACTTAGACAAAGAAGTGATTGCACGCCTCACACATTCTTCTAATAATAATTATTATATTAAAATGAAATTATTTTAAGATACTAGGTGAAAAGAATAATACATGTATAACCAATTCAACTGAAAATAATGAAACACAGAAATGATCCCACATCTCACACATTCTTCTAAAAATAATACATGTATAACCAATTCAACAGAAAATAATGAGACACAGAAATGATCACACGCCTTACACATTCTTCTAATAATAATAATAATTGTATTAAAATAAAATTATTTTAAGATACAAGGTGAAAAGGATAATATAAGTCCTACCCTGTGGAACAGACTTAAATCTGCAACATTCCCAGAGTTCTCTAGGATGGATTCTGTGTAATATTCATACATCTTGTTTATATTCACATAAACATCTTCTTTTTTTTCAAAATTGTCCATAATCCTGCAAAATTAAGGTATATATATTCACCTTTTTAATATTTTTTTATCTCACATTTAACAAGAAATTCAGATAACATGAAACATAAACAAATTTAGTTAATCCCCTAAAACATCGTGTATATATTTTGTTAATTAACCTTTGGCAGTCTAATATTAGTAAACTTATCATCCATCTGACATACACTTAATATCAGACTGAATCAGTAATGCAATTCTTCAAACTAGTAAATAACTAATTTACAAATGAGTATTAATGGACAGTAATCTAAGTATTATATATATATGCCATACATAGTTCTGTAATGGTTGCAGACAGATTGAGGCCCTTACTGGCTAAAAAATTGTCAGATTATCTTTCACAAAGGACATTGATTTACAAATATTCACTACACTTTGAATTCACGCAGCTATCAACTATCTCCAGATAGTTTTAAATGTTAATAGAAGGGATACACCTCATGGACAAAGTTTTCGCAGGTTGCCCAATGGATGCTCTTAGGATGCTTTGTTTCTAACAAAATAATTGACATGACTCATGTTCATGTTTATTGTGCAAAATTATTAGGCTTTTTACTTTTCCTTTGGTAATAATGTAATATTCTATAAGATTAAGAAGTATGATTTTTAAGCAATATCAAAATTGAAAATGTGAAAGTAAATCCATAGTATGGTTTTTCTCCTATCCAATATAAATCATATATATCCCTTTGTTTCATCAGTCCATTAATGTATCAAGTTCAAGAGAAAATTACAGCAAAACTCGTTCATAGCGAATTTCAAGGGACCTTAGAAAAAACTTTGTTATAGCCGTAATAGCAAATTCGTAATGAAGTCGTTACAAAATAATCAGCTGAGAGTACTTTAAACTACCGGTATCGTAATTCATAAAATTAATATTACAGTCATTTACAAAAAATTTCAATATCACCTTTCCACTTCAATTTTAATGAATATCTGTGTAATATTTGAATTTGAGTATTTTATATATGCATCTTAAAATTGCATGTCTTCAATGAAATTTGCAATGGAAAATATTCATTATATAAATGATAAAATACGTTAAAATTTTGCCAGTGGGGGTCTCGTAATTACTTCGTTAGAGCCGTAAATTAGTTATTGCTGTGTTCGTTATATATGGCAATTTTCTATATATTTATATAAGAACTTTGCCGGGACATGAATAAGAATTTGTTATAGTCGTAAATTTGCTATATCCGTGTTTGTTATATTCAAGTTTTGCTGTATAACGTATTCAATGTTTGGTAGATACATCGAGGAATTGATCTCATATAAGGACTAAATCTGTATATTAAAACTGTAAGTTATCCAGCAGTTACCAGTCCTGGCACTTCTGCTCCACAACTGGAATCGTCCTTTTGCGTTTCTCAAACAGAATGTCATTTTCATTCAGATAAGCAGGGGGTGTCTGAGGGAGGCGGGCTTCCTTTTTCTTCTTTGGCGGCGGGGTTGGTGTACTGGTGGTCACCGTTGTCTGTGTGGGGGCAGCAGCCTCTTGAGCTTCCTTCTCTCTCTTCTTTTCCAACAAATACTCCTGAGTTTTTTTCTTGAGTTTGATTGCTGGCATATTGAATCACCAGCTGTAGTTATCTTCAACTTTGCTCTGCAACAGTTTCCTGGAAAAAAATCAGAGCACTCCTCATCAAAAAATTATTCTTCATATCCACATAAAATAAACAAAGACTTTCGTATATCACAGGAATTAATTCACTATGAAACCTGTACATTTTACTGGTTCACTGTTCTCATAATCACGCCTCAGTTTTGTCAATACATGTGCATTGATAACAAATAGGTATATACATCGCATACATATAATTTTTCAATCTTTATGGTTATTATAGCATCTTAAACTGACAAGTCAAATTGAGATATTTTGGCTTTATTAAACATATATATATTTTTTTCATCAAAAGAAATCATTACAATTTTAATGGTTTTATACTTTGGTAATATTCAAATTTTGGCATTTTTGCTACATTTTTATTAAAACAAAGACTAAACTGTAACACTGGTTTCTATTATAACTTTAGAGTTATAAAAACTGTGAAATAGAAAATATATATCTGCCAGCAATGCAGAAAAAGGTGTGATGTTTAAAAATGTCTTAAGTCAATATGAAAATTGCATGATTATCTAAATGGTTTTTGTTTGGAAAATGTGTATTGCATGTTTGCTTCCTTGCTTTAAAGCATTACAGTAGACTTTAATAAAAGAAAACATTCATCTGAATTTGCTTTTATCTGGCTGCAGCATTCCTTGCATTAATAAGTACTTTGTTAAATGGATTGATAAAAACTGAAAGATAAGATCACCAGTATAAATAAGCATTATGTCCTAAACATTGATTTTGTGAGGACTAAACCAAATCAGAAAAGAAAGATATTAAAATCACCTAAATGACTCGAACTTGATCCATAGTTTTTTTTAATATTAAATATAAAGCATCAGTGCTGCATCACAGCAAGTTCCAGATCACTTTTTAGATTGAGAGTGGTCTTACTCTCCGAGAACAAAATAGTGAACTTAAAAATATCACTCCTTTTACAACTGTCACACTCAGTGTAAGCAGATCTGTTTGCGGCCTTATGTGCCTGCGGGCACGAAGAGGTTAGGTGAGGTGTGGTGAGATCTGTTTGACCATGACCTTACTGATTAATTAAGAAGAACTGAATGAAAGAAGGAGGCAATGCTACATTTATAATATCTATAATGCACATAATCAGACATTAAAAATGATGAAACATACCAATAGCCATCACCTTTCACCTGAAACAGTCTTCAAGGCTGTATCAAATTTGATCAAAGGTGAAGGCCACTCGTGGTATGTGTCAACATTTGAGCCTTGGCGTAAATATGTAAATAAAAACGTTTGCATTATGAATTGAGTGTCCATTGCTTGAATTTTCTAATCAAGTCTTCATTCTGGATTAAACTTCTCTTTTGATTTTACAATATGATGCATCACTGCATAAATTAATTCATGCTCTCAGTTGGCTGTATATTGGATGACAGTCTCAGCAAATTCTTTTTATAGAAACTGATTGTTAAATGCAAAAGACAAAAGGCCAGTTTATTAGTAACACTTAAGAAATATATTTGCAAACAAAGACTATCGATTGCGTTCGCGCTATAAAGATATGTGGGATGCATTCAAGATAAAATACAAACCAATGATGGATGAAAAAAATATGTGCACTCTCCTGCGTTGTTTACTACGTCATCAATAATTGCAAAGTCTTAAACAACTCGTTCCGATAAATGTCGGATAGACTAAAAATTATTTGTAGTATCCTGCGGCCTCACAATTTATGTAGTTTTCAGTGATAATTTATTCTTACGTATAAAGCAAATGAGCATTGGGTTAACCTTTGACTTACCTAATAAGTCCATTCCACACTTAATCACGGGTGAACTATAACCTTTAAACCTTTCAATTACAATTATGGTCACTCTTTATAGTCAGATGAGATTTAAAAAGTAAAGAATGTGATAACGACAAAGATTTTAAATAAATATATGTTATGACCTTGACATCTGAAGGTCACTGCACCATGCAGATAATGCCCAATCTCTCACCAGATGGCGTATGTAACGCTGCATTACAACACCTGAGATATAAATAGGAGAATAACGATAACTCTGGATAGTGATCGATGTGGACAGGACCAAGCAAGGGGAGTAAAATATATGACATGAACAAGGATTTTAAACGGGTGGTTTTTATACTTTGACTTTTGATCACGAAAATGTGTTCAAGGTCACTGCACTCCCTTATCCCTTATAGGAATTAATCATTTTTATGTGTGAAGTGTGAGCCTGAGACTGATCACAATATGCCGCATGCAGAGTTGTGTCCTAGTTAGGTGATTATCATTAAAATTGTTATCCTATATTCGAAAACAAAATCTATGCTAGAACAAATTAAATATCGGGTTTAATTAAGTACACGGGAAAAGACTGTCCACTGCTATTTTATAACGAAAAATACTTAGCGTTTTGCACCATGCACATAAAATATGCGAATAGTTGAACGCTGAAATATGATGGTCATTTATTAGTAAAAATCATTATAACAAAATGTTTTACCTTTCAGCGAAAAATTTAGTTTGAAAATTTTCCCATCTTTTATACAATGCTCTTCGAAAAAATTGAAAACGAATTGGTAACACATCCCCAATTATAATGATTATTAATAGCAATATTGTTAATCTGTTACACCCTAATATCTATCACACTCAACGCTTTTTATTGTTTAAATATAGTATGGAGACATAGTTAATATAAATTATGTCCCATCGTTTCTTTCCATCACTTTTGACGATGAAATCATTTGCACGCAAATAATTATATCTGTCAGAGAAGAACGACTGACTTCGATATCTAAGAAAATCCAAGAAGACATTACGGGGATTTATGGTGGAAAATTCTGACATCTTTGATCCATTTCGAGCTTTTCGGAACATTTGGCACATTTTTTTTATATTATCATACAGTAACTTTCACAGTTTTATGTCATTAATTAATAGGACGAATCTAATACAATATCTCCATAGACTTCTTGGTCGAGTTCAGATAGAGGGAACTATTGAATGAATATTGTTTGTAAACAGAGGAATGTATCGCAGAAAATAGAAGAAAAGAAACATTTGACACATCATAAACTTATATCTGTATTGTGGAAGGTGGAAGCTGGTTCGCGTGCTCCCTGCTCAGGCACGTAGCATCGGGGGTGGGGGTGTGGTTGCCCCCCCCCCCCCATGCACTTTTACTCGCAGCAAACGTTTTTCTTAAATTTACATATAGAAAATTAAATGATCATAGAGTTGCCCCCCCCCCCACTCCGCACTTTATTGGAAGCATATAAAAAATTGAAGTGAAAATCAGGAAATTAACAGTGAAATCGAAGTTATAGGGCCTAGTAGGTATACCCCCACCCCACCCAAACGGATTAGGATTTTCATGATTTGCGAACTAGCCTTTTATTTATTTATTTTTTATTTATTTGTTTGGTTTTTTTTTCATTTTTGTTTTTGCTTCCCAAGAATTTGTTGGATGAGGTCGGCCCCCCCCCCCCCCCCCCCCAACTTTTAAAAACGATACTACGTGCCTTGCTAATATAAAAAAAATAATGTTGACGACAAAAGCCACTCCTTCATTATTTTGCAACTTCATGGTAATCCATAAAATCAAACAACGATTTAACGCCATAAACCCCACCACCACCACCATTTCTCTTACCATTATTACCATGCTTACATTTATAGACTATAGTTTACTTTAATAATGACACTTACGGGTCTCCATACTGGACACAATGAAATGAAACATTTAGTAGTGTATTTTACGGGTTTTGAACAAATCTTTGCATACACTATGGGTCATTGAATCTCATATCGTAAAAAGTTCTAAATCTAATGTAAAGAAAATAAAAATCGATATTTTTATCAGCTGTACGGATCTTCGGATTGAGGTAGAGACGCCATATTTGTTGACGGTCCGTGCAGCAAAAATGTTTTGCATTGGTTGTTACCCAGACCCCTCTTAAAGTTGTAGGTATGTATATAGTTAATAGATTTTAGTAAAATGTCTTTAAACTTTTGATACCAATTTACTCCATCAAGAGGTGGTTAAAACCACCTGACGCTTGCTCAAGATAATAAAAACAGCTCTTGCTTCTTCTGGCTGCCGTCGAGGGCTTCCAGTAATGGTTCAAAATTCATTGCAAGATTTAGTATTTTCTTGCTACGTTGATATCAAAAAACTGAATTGCTTTAAACTGAATCATCAAACAAACATCCGAAAAGAGTTTAGTGTAAGGTAAGAAAATTGCAATGTCACTGTCATTTTGTATTTTGTGCTTTTAAAAAACGCAACTGGCACACCAGTACATGTTTGCAAAGATAAACCATCTCCGACATATTTTAGAAACAAAGAAAATAAAGAATAATTTTGAATTTTATAATCTGTCTGATTAGAACCTAAAACTAGCATCATATGATGTTGAATTTTCTTGATTTATAAGCTGAGGGAATTTTCTGTTTGTCTGTCACACTGGTTCAATCACTGATGCCAGTTAGCTCAGTGGGTACTGAGTAGGGCACTTGACTAGAGATTCATGGGCCAGGGTTTGAATCTCGGTCAGGTCGGTCATTGTTTCTCCCATCTTGTTAAATTTGGTGCAGTGCCAACCCCCTGTAACTCCTGCCATGGGAAAGAACCTGGGGATGTTGATCTTTGAAGGCAAAGATCATTTGGGAGGAATGTGACAGTCAGACTGGTACAAACATCAGTGCCAGATAACTCAGTTGGTAGAGCACCTGACTAGAGATTCAGGGGACCTGGGTTAGAATCCTGGTCTTGTCCATCATTGATATTTCTCCCATCCAGTTACATCTGCATGATTTTTGTTGGTATTCCTCAAGACCTTGTTATGTTAGATACAGACTTTTGAAATAGGACAGAGATTTTACCTTTACTAAAGAATGATTGGAAAAAAAATATTTAAATTCAGGAAACTCTTTAATGATTGTTAAATACTTTCCTTCACAATTATAAGATAATCCACTCAAATCATATTTTACGAAAAAAAACTCCAAAAATTTTGGATCAATACACAACTAGGAGGTCACTTCACTTTCAGAAAATATTCATCATTAATTCATTCATAGAAAATTCATTTATCTTTTAACACTAGTGCTTTTACTTTATGTAAAAAATACCCAACTTCCATAGTTTTGTTTTTACTTTCTTTTTATAATGGCTGACTTTCATTTCGTTTCTTGGGGAACATTACGGAAAATACAGACAAATGGATGATTTAGATATATGGGGATAGAAGTGTTATGTATTATGACTAGTGTTGTAAAATCGTAACAATTTTACTATCGATTATCAAATTGAATCGGCAGCTCACAATCGATTATAAAATCGATTATGTAAACTTTCAAATTCCAGCAAAGATTCTTTTTCATCCTGTCAATGAGTGAAAGATACCAGCATAAAAGAAAATACTTTTTTAAATTTATAATTCATATATCAATAGTTTTTTTAATGAACTTATTTTCAAATGAATTAAATATTATACAAAGAGGCCAACCTAGGGAAAAATTTTAATTGATACTGGATTAGAAGCAAGATAATAAAAATAAAACTTCTAAAATTTGTAAAACCTTATCCAATTTGTTAAATTTAATTGATCTGATACATTCACACATTTTATACATTTAATGTTTTGTACTTCTGTAAGTTAAATGACAATTAAAATCAGTCCATGTACTTTTGTGTATTTTGGAGGTATTAGTGCAACCCTTAACCCAATAACAACCGTTATGTAGCAGATCTGTTTAATTTTGAAGACAACTGTAAACAAACGTTTTATGATTATTTTAGCAATAATTTGGCAGTATTATTAACTAATTACAAGTTTCAAACTATAATTGTAATATCGGCATGAAATGTAATAAACATCGGTTGTAACCTTCAATGCACAGTATCACCCGTTTTTATAACACATGAAGATAAGACAGTCGCAAGTTACTAATCACAACAGGGTCTTACTGAGCTTGTGAAAACGTCTTATGAATTTGATAATTATCATTTTATTGCATTTGGGTTAAATTAACAAGATCGCAAACTCAGAATACAGTGCGACTTCACTTCTCTTTCGGAGGAAATTCCGGCGAAGTTACCGATCACAAAGCAGGTCGCCCCCTAGGTTGGTCACTGTATATAATACCAGAGACATTAATAAAATGTTATTTTTGTCTCTGATAATACTTTAGTCTTTTTATGGATACTGCTACGCAGTAAAAGGTCATCTGTCACGTGACTGAATTTTAACGACTATCGATGATAAAAACTTACTATCGATTGTCGCCGACTTGCTGCCTTCAGCGACGATTTTTCGATAGTCGGCTACTATCGTAACAACACTAATTATGACCTTTTTTGGGGGACCAACAACACTCAATGAAAGCTAAAAGCTTTATTATAATATAAGGTAACAAAAGGGGGCTCTTATTTTTTAAGAAAATTGAAAAAAGCTGGAGGAGGCTTATTGCGATAATATGGTAATTCAAAAATATTTTTGATATAAGGTAAAAATTAACATATGGTTCAGTGTACTTCATCACCTCAACATGCAAATTTTAACATTGCATCTGACATTTTGGAACAAGGTTCAAATGAACCAAGTATTATTTGTGCAGTACTTGCTTGTTATGGTCTGTCCCAGGTTACTTTTTCCGTCACTTTTAGACGAATTTTAACGAAAATACACATACCTGTCAATGAAGTAGAATTGAAATCGATGTAAGGGAAAAAAATCTAGACTTCTTCATTGACACCTCATCAATTTATGCCCAGAGAAATTAACATGAACAAAAACAAATTCCTTACGGAGATTTATAAAGGGAAAAGTTTACATCTTTTCTCCATTCGGAAGTACTTGGGACACCTCGCACAATATTTTAACGTTATCATCCAGGTACTTTCATGTCTGCTGCGATGCAAAATCCCCGTAGACTTTCTATTTTGAGTTGTGTATTGAAACCTAAAGCAATAGAGGGGGCATTTCAAAACAGAAAATCTGGACTTTTTTCATTCTAGTGGATAAACATAGTTTGGGTACAAAGGTATCTATAATTATCGAGATATCGAGCAAAAAGTGGTGAAAGCAAGAAACTTGGGGCGAAGTATAAAAGCATAATTATACAACTGTTTTGTTACTGAAATAAACATAGTAACACAACAAAAAGTATCAAGAGAGTAATCTTTTCATTACTGATACTGACTTTTGTTTACATCAATGATTTTTCAAAAATAATGTGGACAGAACATAGAAACGCTGCAATGCCTGCATGTAGAAGACACCTTAAAGTCCATTTGAGTATATTGTGCAGGCATCAGGGATAGAAAAGTACATCTATTTGAATTGACTGGGTTTTGTCAGACATAGGATTTTTTTTTCTCAGTGGGCAACCTATAGTGATCAGTCTGCCCGTACGTCCATCTGTTCATCGGAGATCACTTGTCCAGAGCATATCTTCTCTCCCCTTTGGCCCAATCTGGCTCATACTTCACCCACAGAGTGTCCTTTGGTAAAGGTTGTGCAGTGACCTTAAAACAAAGTTTAAAGGTTTAAGGTTTAAGGTTATAGCAGAATTATCTTTAAAAATCCTTGTCTGGATCATATATTCTCTCCCCCTTGGTACAATCTGGCTCATACATTACTAAAGAGTGCTTTTGGTCAAAGGGTTTGCAGTGACCTTGAATGACATTTCAGGGTCAAGGTCATATCGGACCACTCAATTCTTTTTCCAGATCATATATACTCTCCCCTTAGCCCTATTTGGCACATACCTCTGATTGACACAGCCTTGTCATATAAACAGAGCTTTTGGGTAGAGGGTGTGCAGTGACATTGATCCAAGTTTCAAAGTCAAATGTTAAGGTCATAGCAGATCTCTTTAAAATCCAGTTTTAGACATGGTAAGGGGTAATGAGCTTGAGTTAAAGCTCTATACCAACTGGAAAATTTCTAAGTCAAATGTCAAGGTCAAAGAACAATCCTCTTAAATGCTTTTTATCCTATTTTCCATTATTTAATTAAGCGAGGCCTTTTGAGATGGTCACCATCTTAATGATGTCTAGTTTCATCTAACTCATATAAATACATATAGTGTACAGCAGATCCAGATTTAAATATGTTTCTGATAAAGCATAGCATCAACACTGGATTGAAAACTTGCATTATAAGGAATGAATGTCATTTTCCTTTGTCAGTTTTCAGTTAGATTTAGTTTGATTTACATTGAAAGCATATTTAAACAAGAAAGGTTGATTATGAATATTTTGGTCTTAAATTATGTTTGAAAAATAAAGGCTGTAGATTTATTAAACATTAGATATTTGTCTAAAAATTGAATATCTCAACATATACCCAGCTTTAATCGAATTACAGTCAAGTCGTACCCAAACTGACTCGAACCCAAACCGACTCGTAATCAAATGGTCAGGTCGTACCCAAAACTATGTGGTTCACTCGTACCCAAATATTTGAGTACGACTTCACTAGTCGACTCGTACCCACGGTATTTTTTTGCGTTAAACTTTATTGTTTTGTATTAGCTGCATGTCTGTAGCTCCCAGTCTGAAAAAATTTGGATGGACGACCTGTCGAACCATGTCAATGATCTTCCAAAAGTGATGAAAAAATGCGTGTTTCTTCTTAATTATGAGCAGCATGTTTATTTTGTGCTGACAAACCCATTGGTTAACTTAACGGAATCACACAAAGCAATAAATTTTAATTGATCATAATAATAATCTTTCTTTGACCCGTCCACATTCAAGTACAGAACTATAGTAGACTAGATTTATATAACAAATTCTTTTAAATTTGTTTTACAATTCACATAATGATAGCGATTATATACAAAACATAACAACATATGAATAAAAACTATTCATTTTATTTTCTTATAATAAATATTGATCTGTCCGTATTCTAATACAGAACTATAGGCATGTTTGTATATGTATAAATTTGTTATACAAAACATTATTTAAAAAACATAACAACATATGAATGAAAACCATTATATTTTATTTTCTTAGTATAAATATATTTTTTTCCGTGGGTACAAGTCGACTAGTGAAGTCGTACTCAAATATTTGAGTACGAGTGAACCACATAGTTTTGGGTACGACCTGACCATTTGATTACGAGTCGGTTTGGGTGCGAGTCAGTTTGGGTACGACTTCACTTGATTCCCTTTAATCATTGACACTTAATGTACTGCTATGCAACAAAGTGTGAGTCGTTATTCATTCATGTAAAAATGAACTTTGATGAAGAGCATACTCAAAATGTACAAAGAATTGAGCAAAAGAAACTCATTTATCATTTAATGAAGAAGTCACAGTTTAATTCAAAAATTGGTTGTTAACACCTGCAATTAACACTTTTCCTATTGACACTCTGTTTTTCACACCTCCCCCAATAAGTGGGGGTGTCTCTGTCTTATTGGCTTGTGCCAGTTTTGTGGGGGTAGATTTCAAATGTTTTTAAAAGATGGTTTTTTTTTGCAGACATGTAAATACCGGTACTCTTTTTAAGGATACTTAATAATGAAATGTTTCAAAATGTGAGAAAACATATTATGCCCACTTGCATTTCGTCAGCTTACTTTCCTTAAGTAGTCAACAGGTGGAGGAAATGGCGCATTACTTAATATAGAGAACTTTTTAATAAATTTTAGTTGGGATTAATAAATATTGTATACCTGTACTGTATATGTTTATTTTTTGGCACAAAGTGTTCAGTAATACCTTAAGATTCAGGATGCACGTGATATTAGCAATGATTCTCCCTATAACCAGAAAATGCTGAAAAGAGTGAAGGGGAGTATTGATCTGTTTCTATCTTTATTGCGTAACCCCCATTTTGAATGAATTTTGACTTTGGGAAAAAGTGGATATTATACATGACTTCAAGTAGGATATTCCTCTTAGTAAGTACATTTGGAGTAGTCTTGGAGTTGTATTAGTAATTCCAGAACTTCGAAATTCGTAATCTCTTTTTAGAAATCAAAGTCCTTGTTCAAAAATAATGAGTAATGATTGAAAAGAAAATAAGCACAGTAAAATGAAGTTAAATCATTTGAGTTAGGCCACATAAAATTAATATTTAGATTCTCATCCTGATTTGCAAAAAATATGGGGCGGGTGGGCGGATTTTATTTATTATTTTTTATTTTTTTTTAAAAAAACCTTTTTCACCGTTGATCAACTTCATGTTCTAGAAATAACAAGTGCTCTATTCTTTAAATTTGAATATGCTAATATGAGTACACAAACCCCCTTTTAATCTTTTAATCTATTTTATTTCAACTTAACTGTTAATGCATGAAGACATTTGTATCCTTATAATAACAAACATGACTGGAATCAAACGGTAATCCACATGTTTAGGCAGCCATTAAAATGTTTTGTATACTGAGCCCTTTTTTTGCGGAAATTTTTTTTCCACACAAATTTAAAAAAAAAATAAAATAAAATGCATTGGGGCGGACCATTTTCAGAGGGGCGGGCGGGGATGAGAATCTAAAAATTAATTTTATGTGGCCTTATATGAATATTACCTAGTGGCTCCTAGTGGTATTTGCTATATAAAGCAGTTTGAGGTAAACATTTGGAGCTCTTGATCATGTATATAACACAAATTATAGATTACCTTCACTAGTGCTTGTGGACAGGACTCTGCGGTAACATCCCCCCCCCCTTTTTTTTTTTAAAAACTGTTTAATTTCATTTTTAAGCTCACCTGAGCTCAAGTGAGCTTTTCTGATCACCTTGTGTCCAGCGTCTGTCTGTCTGTAAACATTTTACATTTTTGACTTCCAGAACCACCGGGCCGATTTCAACCAAACTTGGCACAAAGCATCCTTAAGTAAAGGGCATTCGAGTTTGTTAAATTCAAGGGCCACGCCCTCTTTCAAAGGGAGATAGTTAATAATTATTGAAAATTTGTTAGTATCTTTCAAAAAACTTCTTCTCAAACTCATTCATAGACTGGAAAGAAGAATAGTCCAAGATTTCTGTTATGAGTTGTCCTCTATCATCAGGTTAATGGAGAAAGTCAAAATTAAAAAGTCTAAGGGGATGACATAAAAGTATCCAATATTGAAAAGTGTGCAAGATTTTTCTGAAAAGTTCCTGATGGATCAGAGATGTCAGATTTTATAATTATAAATCCTTGTCAATAAAGAAATCTCGGAATTTTTTCATGATATTGATTTCAGTTAGTATTTGTAATATTTTTAAAACTTCAAAATTTAAAAAGTGACAGAAAAAAAAACTTGCAAGCAGTGAAGAGGTCTTCTCTCCAAATTTTTGAATAAATGAGATTAAATTTTTCTCTGAAAACTTTGTTGTCTTTTGCAGAAAAGTTTTAATACAGATGGCAGACCATGAATTAATTTGGGAAATACATGTACTGTGGGTTACTTGTATAAAATTGGTTCTTCAAATATAGCTAATGTCTGCTTCCAAAATCACTACAAAAAATTTGAACATAAATAAAAATGAAACTGAAAGTTTTGTCCTTTTTGACCAACTGCCAGGCAAAATACCTTTTAAATTTTAAAGTCATGATATAATATATCTTGGCTAAAAGTTTCCTGTCTCTCTATAAAGCTGTTCTTGAGATAGATGATGTTGCAAATGTGAAATATTTTACCCTCACTTTCGCCCTAATATCTTACAATTTAATTTTAATGTTATCAAAGAAGAATTGGGGGGGGGGAGTGTTTTGAGGATCTTCAATTTCATTCATTATGATGAACAAATCAAGTGGTGACCAATGCAAAATGCTGACCAAAGAGGAGAATAGGGACCAATGATTGGTCCAATTATTTACAGCAAATCTAGAAGAAGCATTGTTTGTGTTGTGCTGTATACAAATAAATGTATAAATATATGTAAAAAGATTTCCCTTCTAGTCCAGGGAAATGAACTACCGTGCAGCAGTGCTAGCCCAAAAGTCTAAAACTCCTAGAATATATATCTCAGAAGTTTTGTTACTGGCAGTACATTAAATAAGCAAGCACACTAAGGATTTATGGTATCAGGAAGGTATATGAAAAAAAAGAAAATTGTGAACAAAAAACAACACAGGTTTTTAGCTCACCTGAGCTGAAAGCTCAAGTGAGCTTCTCTGATCACAGTTTGTCCGTCGTCTGTCTGTCCATCTGTAAACTTTTCACATTTTAAACTTCGTCTCTAAAACAACTTGGCCAATTTCAACCAAATTTGGCACAAAGCATCCCTATGGAAAGGTGATTATAAATTGCAGAAATGAAAGACCGATCTTTATTCAAAATGGAGAAAACCTTGAAACTGTAGAAAAAGGGGGGTGCATTTTTAAAAATCTTCTTCTCAAGAACTACCGAGTCAAATTCAATGTAATTTAGCAAAAATAATCCTTATGGAAAGGAAAATATAAATTGCAAAAATTATGGGCTAATTCTGTTTCAAATTTGAGTAATTTATGAAACTAATAATAAAGAGATAATAGCAGTCAATCAGTTTATAACTTCGGGTTCGGTATTCCATATCTCAAAAACGAGGTTCTTTGTTTGAAGCAGCCATGTTGGACACATGACAAACGGGTAAATCTGACAAAGATGAAATTGCTTGTTGTGCAACACTTTATGGGTGAAGGGAATATTTGAAACATGCAAAATATATTTGTGCCAATTTTGTGAAGTAATTTAAAGTTAAATATTTCAATGCGTTGACATTTTAACTTGTGACGGTGGTTTTAGCTTGTTTTGATTTTCGTTTCATTTTCATTATGCTTTTTAACTTGAGGGGGAACTATCGCCTGTATTTTGGAATTTTTATGTATCGAATCAAATATAGACTTTGGTAAATCAGACAGCTGATTGTTTACCTGCGCAGACCGGACTCCTGTAAAATACTATACATTTTATTGGTAATTCGGTACAATCTCTACGTAATGGTTGATTAATGCAACATGTTTTGTTAAGATGCTCAGCATTTTCAGTCTAAAGGGAGATTGTTTTCGCTGCTAGAAATATATAGGTATATATATGATGAAAAATAAATTGTGCTCTTTATTTGTTTTAGTGCATGTTTCTTCTGTTTTGATTGTTTACAATTTTCTATTTACTTACCATATTTGAGTGTCAAGCTTCGAATTATAAGCAAGATACAGAACTTTGCTCGTAATTCTCTGTTTGCACACAGAGCTGAGGCCATGCTTTTGTTCTTTTACATTTTAAATGCTGAATAGGAAATACCAAGTTTAAAAAATCTTAAGTCGAATGTAATAAACTCTTGTGAACAAAAACATTGACTCAAACCAGAATTGTGAGCTCTGTATCTTGATTATAATTCAATGATTGACACTGAAATTTTGATTGATCACTAGAAATGTCTCGCTAAACGTTAAATACTTGTACAGAAAAATTTAAAGGAAGATATGCTGTAACTACTTTCTGGGGCCCCCTCCTTATACGATGAATTATATGAAATCTACACATTTTGATGGTTTTTCAGACATAATTAAATAAAAACGACCTCTTTAAAACAGTTTCCATAGTTATGACACATTAATGTTACAGGGATAAATGTATTATCACTCTTAAGAAAATATTACAGCGGAAAATCATCTTCGTTTGTAGCCATTTGTTGTTTTTGAATAAAGATGAAAATAATGGGTGGGCCTTAGTAAAATAGAGTGATATGCCTGTCAATACATTGCAGTGGCGTCGGAAGCAAATTGAAAGTTGGGGAGGGGGGGGGCTAGACCTTATCAAAAATCTAGACAAGCAAAAAAAAAAAAAGGATTTTGAGTACAGCTATGTCTATCTTTGCAAAAAAAAGTGGGGGGGGGGGGGGGCTTAGCCCCCAACCCCCGGTTCCTACACCTATGCATTGATTATAATACCGGTAACTCTTTAACATATCACATGACAACATTTTTCATTCGAGTTTATTCATCGATCAAGTGAGTAAGGTTATAAAACGTCACACGAGTTCACGCCAGGTAAAACAACACTCATTTATAATGCGGGAGACCAATTAAATTTTTGAATGTTTTTAATTTGAGTGCATTGAGATACAATTTTCTTCTTACACATATAGGAATTTTTTCTTTTAATAAAATACAATAACTAATAAGTATGGTAGTTGAAAAAGAAAATGTACCTATATGCTCTCATATATTTTTATTGCTTTATAAAGTGGGGGGGGGGGGGCAGAACTAAAATAAAGGGAATTGGAAGTTAACAATGTACCCCTACAAAAAATGTAGTTTTATATCTTGCATAGGATCTTGTTTTCGGTAAAAATGGTATTTCATAAAGGTACAATGTCAGATTAAGTGTATGCAGAAATAAGTGTAAAATTTGGATACTTTACGGTATTCTTTTTTGTTATTCTACCTAGGGGCCATATGGCACAATATCCTTTGAACACCCATATAAAGCCATTGTTGCTCAGGTGAGCGATGTGGCCCCATGGGCCTCTTGTTTAAAGTTCAAGTATCAAGGTAAACTATTTCATGCCACAGTAAATTTTCTCTGCTTCACTATGAAATACACTCAAAAAGGTTCACCAATTGCAAGTTCAGGATGGAAGATGGACTATTATGCATGAAAAAATAATTCGAAGAGATATAAATAAAACTAAGTGTTTTTACTCCAACAAAATTTAATTGTTCTGCGAATATAAGTTACCAGGGGCTTTTGGTTACTGTAATACCCTATAACACACCAAGTGAAACTCCAGTAAAAAGAAGAATTCTTATGAGAATACATTGTCTGAGGAGTCTGAGGACCCTTCAATGTTGTTGTCTAACATTCAGATGATGAAGTCATTACATAAATGAGACCAGTTGGCAATGATGCCAATTAACATATCAGAGTCACATTTTCATTTGCTCGACTTGATACTGCATTTGACCATTGTCTGATTGATTGTTCTTCAACCGAAGTCCTTTTTCCTGCACTGAAGGATCGTTAATTGTAATGTTTAGCTTTACCCGATAATGACTGTTTGACAGTATATGATTACTTAGTCGACATTTATACTGCTCACATCAGCACGTGGCTGTACATGATACGGAAGATCATTCTTAAATGCAATAAGATTTTAGGAGTGTGCATTATTGAGTGTTCTTTTGCATACACTGATATAAATAATGGTATTCTTCATTTGTATTACTAACAATAGTGTTCATTATTGGAATTACCATCTTTATGTCTATGAGTATGTCTCTTAACTGTTACTTACTTATCCAAAAATTTCTCTCCCTTTGACCCAATCTGGCTCAGAATCACCTATACAAGTAGACTGTTAGAGAGGTAAGGGTGTGCTTTGATCCTAAATCTTTTCTTTTTTTTTAAGAAAAAAAAAATAAGTTTAAAATTCATGTCTGGTGCATATTTTCTCTCTTGGTTGATTGAAGTAACCTTGAACAAAGTTTCTAGGTCAGAGGTCAATGTCAGAGCAGATCTCCATATAAAATCCTTGTGAGAAAATGCTGAAGTCTCATTTTAATTGTCCTCTGCCTAAGAAAATGAAACTTTAGATCACCGGTACAAAAGAATTGAATCTGTGGCAAGATGTCTTTTGATAGATATATCCACTGTATAAGAAGTGAAGGAAGTCTCAAAATGATACAGGTATGATCATTTCTTCAACTGAAGCATCAGCTTTTGATATTTATATACCAGTACCACCTCAAAGAAGGTGGTGCCAGGTGTCAAGTGACTTTGAAAAATTTATATTTTCATATACAAATGTTAGAAAAGGTAGATGCAAAAAAGACAGCCCCCCTCCCCCAATATCGTTATGTGCCTGAAAATGCTTCCAGATCTGTTAAAATGTAAAAGGGAAAGAAGAAAGATTATTGGACTACCATTTGTTGATTGTATTACAGTATTTCTGCTCCTAAAATATGTCTGTGTTCTTTAAACCTTTTTCAATCGATATTATGAGGTGATCTAACAAGTCTGATCTATTTAAATTTGGCTGTATACCAATCTTAGTGTTTCTAGTGGTTTAAACATTATGTGTGGTTATCATGTAGCAGTAGATATAACTCTATGGAGCTCTAGCTGATAACATGCAGTATTTACATGGACTGACAGTCTTACAGCTTAATGATAGGCTTAGCTGTTACAGTACAGAGATATGCTCACCAACACTGTTCGCTACATAATATTGATTTTTCGTCACTTCTATATATCAAGTTGCACAGACTAATGCCTATGACAACAGGCTAAAATAAAAGGTATCATTGGTAGATTCAGTTTATATCTCTCCAAAATTCTTCCTACTTTTCACAATTGAATACATATAATATGAAAAAAAACTTTGAGATTTCTTAGTATTCAAATCTATATACCGGTTATGGGTATATATTAAAATCTTTCTCCTAATTTTCAAGGTTTGGGTTTTTCAAAGTCCAGTACGCCCACTTTGATCCGCGCGTGTTGGGGCGAATGCCAAATACATGTCATGTGATCTTCAGCACATGCGCAATAAGACTGTTTAATGTAGCTCTAATGAGCCTGGCTCTAACTTGGCCTCGCCAAAGGCCTGTTAGCGACGATTTTTATCTGGATATTCGGTTTTAAATGTGGCAATAAGAATGTCTCATCACCGGTGCTATGTATAGACTTATTTTGTAAACTCTGATGTTCGTTACTTTAAGCGTAATCTGTGATAGTGCAATTCCAGGGTAAGCCTTGGGAAAGTCGCCATTTCAATTTTCATTCCGAAAGGTGAGTTGTGTTATCGAGTATGTAACTGAATTTTTCATGCGAATTTCTAAATTCATTGGGTTAAAATACTTGAACGGAATGAATAATCAATATTTGTGTCATATGAGCATATGGATTGAAGTGATTGCGACTGAGGTTCCGTAAAAATTGTTGTCGAAGGAGGTGTCATTTGATTGGTGGTTATGCAGAGTGTTCAGTGTTTGTCTGCTGGTCGGACGCAGCCCAGACGGACGGACACGCACCACTCGGTGAACTGGTGGATGCATTAAATGCAGCGAGCTTTTGAACACCTTTTTTGATTAACAACGTTGAAGTAATTGTACAAATGTTCTGCAAACTCTTAATAATTCTGAAATAATTTGCAAAATGGCTACCCCGGCTAATCGTATTCAAAATGGAGGAATGCGGTTGACAAAAATAGCATAATGGTCTCGATTGATTTTGTAGTTTTCTTAGATGGTGGATAGAATGCCAGGATTAATTTGAGATTTTAAATTGCATAATGTTGACCGTATATTTAAAATTAGATTTTCGAAAAGATAATGGAACGCAACAACATTTGTCAGTACTCGGAAGTGGGGTAAAAAAATGTCCACATTTCTTGAATGTTTTTTTGCAGGGCTTGGTTGATAATTACATTAGGTTAGGACTAGTGCCTAAAATGTTTTTTTACCAAATCTCTTAGGATTTTATATTCAATATGGTTATAAATTAACAAAGAAAAAAATATTTCAGCTTAAAAATACACAAAAGCAACAGTTTTTGGTATTCCATTTTTTTTATTTTTTTTTTTGAGTGGGCTGAGTACTGGAGAACATAAAGTTGAAAGTAGGCTGAGTAAGGCCTAAAAAAAATAATGGTTTGTTTCGGCTTTCATGCTGAAAAAAAGTAGGGTCGGTCGGAACTTTTTCTTTATTTTTTCAAATAATTTTTTTTCTTTTAATATTGCAGTACTGTATGCATTGAGCAGTATCCATACATACCGGTTAGATACTGACACTGCTGAATGGTATAAAATGAGAAATCCTTTAATATCTTTCCTGACGATTAAGCTGGTCTAAAGAAAACACAAAAATGATATATATCAGATACCTCCTCTGCCAGCGATGAGAGCATTATTAATATCTACAACACATGGAAACATACAGCCATTTTGAAACAAAATGTTTGAGTTACACTGATTTAAAAAGAGTAACTGCTACAAGTGTTTTTATGACCAAAATTTTGAGTAAATTTTTTTCCAAATCGGATATAAACGATTTTCAATCAAAAATCCTTTTAAAAAAAATTTGAGTTGGCAGTAAAAGCTAGGGTCGGTTGGGAAAGCGGAACAAACTATTTTTTTTTTTAGGCCTAATAATAAAGCAGTACTTTATATAGGCATGATGTTGCATTGAATTTAAGTTGCAAATGCAAGTATATTTGGTGAGTAACTGACATATGAAAATGAAACCTTTTGACAGCTTGTTATTTTTTTTGTTTACATGATTTACTTGTGTCACATGAAGTCCTCGCATTCATAATTAGATATCAAATGATTGGTTACAAGTGATGTCTTCCTATACTGCTATTACTATAGTCCAATCCACACCTTGCAAAAGTTTGTTCCCGTTGCGGGGTCAACCCAAAGGTCAAAAGGGAAAAACCCAACTTTTCCCTTCTTTATGCAACCAAATATTTGGGCATACTGTGATGAAATCTCTTTGAATTTGATTTATTCCTTTTGAAGTGTGGGTTGCCCCACAAATGAAACATGTTACTCACCTAAAGTACAAAGGCTATTGTGAGAAAGCTATGGGTTTTTCCCCATAGATGGCGGCCAAGGGACATAACTTTTCAGTGCTTTTTTTTGGCCTGATTTGGGGCCAAAATTTGGCCCCAGTCCCAATGGGAAATTTCCTAATATTTTCCCAAATTTGGACCCAAAATTTCAAATTGTAATTAAAAAAAAAAAATCTTTGTACAAGTTGTCAAAATTTCCAAGGAAGACTGAACAGAATAATAAATAATTTCAAGAACTCGAGAAAAAGAAGCGTTGTTCTTTTATTAGTATTTGAATAAATGATACAAATCATTAAATTTCATTATAATCAATAAAAACAAATTTTCCAAATTTTCCTATTTTGACACTATTTTTCCCAATTGAAAGGGCCCCAGTCCCAAATTGGTGGGAAAAAAAACACTGAATTTTTTATAAAGTGTAGATTGGTATATGCTGTGGACTTGTTACGATCCATAACAAAGACTTCTTCATTTAAAGTGTATACATAAATACAAACAATATTTTGTTATTAGGACATTGAATGGAATGAAGAGGAAGAAGTTTGGTTTAGTTGACAATTAACATAGAGAAAATGGATTGTCAAGAGTAAAAATCATGATCATAGTGAGGATAGTTTTGAGAACTGAACCACAGATTTTATGTGCAATGCAGGCCATGTGTATTTGATAATCATGCAAACTTGAATGTGGCATTAAGGCATGATTTGTATGGGGTCATAATTAATATGTTAAAGTCAATTGTTTTGTTTTTGGTTTCTTTTTCAATTTTTTTTACACATTTTT
>WFKH01007768.1:5163578-5183578 GCA_016163765.1 Magallana hongkongensis | reverse complement strand
AAACCTCTAGAACACTCTCTCCTATTGTTAGTTATTCTAAGTTATTCTATTCATAGACTTTTAAAAAGAATGTTCACCTGTACAGCACTGGATTCTATAGAGCATCAATTCTGCTTGGAGTATTTTTATTTTTTTTTTTCAAAAATGTAATTCAAAAGACATTTCTGAAGAAACAAACAAAAGAGAAAAGTATAACCTTAAAAAGGAGGTATTTTTTTCCTGCAAAAAAACATTAATAACATTTTGGTTCCACGATTCCTGGTGCAACATACAGCGCTATAAATAGTATTTTTGTGCTGTGACTGCTTAATTAGTTCAAACTTTTATAGCAGTAAGGTAGGATAACAGAGAAAATATTCCCAACATGTTTACTAGATATAACTCACTTTATTGCTGTCATACCTGAGTAATCACATGACCTAGATTTAAACCTAATGTGATACCTTGCTGACCAAATTGAATACCCTATTGAGCAATCTAGCAAGCTATTGAAAACTCTACTGGTATTCTGCAATTCGCTGTAAGATATTGAAGAGATGATTAATACTGCAATTGGAACTGACAGGAATGCTTTAAAATATCAATATATACACCATTTTGCAAAAGAATTTACATTTCTATTATTTCGCCCTCTATGGATTTTCTACACTGACTATACAATTGAGGCATACAGTTTAAGGATTTGGAAACCACCATCTTCCCATGGCAAGGGATTCCTGATCCACTGCTCGACATAAACCATGGACTTAGATAGTAGACCAAATTATCTTATCATAGGCTAATCTCCAGAACTTGACCAAAGTTTAAAATGATTAAATATGGATGTGATAGACAGGGAAACTTTTATAATAAATTTATTATTACAGTCAAGCCTTTATTCCTTCTTGTCATAAAACTAAGTTTAAACTTACGTATAGCTGTAATAAATTACAATTATAATGAATCAAAAGTGTTTATCTCTGGCATTTTGTTGTAATACTGTATTACTAATTTGAATCTTAACGAAAATTACATTAACTTTGCAAAGGGCATAAATACCAGAAAGACGCATACATACATGTACATATATCATCTGGACTTTAATTTTAGTACATTTCAGAAACCCCGTTGAATGAATGGCGATAAAAATAACAAGTACATTCATGCATGAATAAAGTTACTCACTTATGAATCAAAATCACAGTATCATGTTTAACATAACATGCTTTAATTTGTTCGCTAAGATATCACAATAATTCATATTAAGGCCACTGGTTCTATCATTTCCTTTTATTCTTCAGGCTCTCCAGGTACATTCCTAGTGATTTCTGAATGGCATCTTTGGTGATGTAGTCCCTGAAATAGCCGATATCCTCCTCCTTCTTCTTCAGTAACTTCTCTATTGTTGGTCTTCTCATCTCTGTCTTACTTAACTGTCTTGCAAAACCTGGAAGTAAAAACAAATACAAGCACATGTAGTGTAAGGAATTAAAGTTGTCATTTAAAAAGCTAAACATTGCATCTAACAGCTGTTTAGAATGCATATATTCTTACACCAAGAGCAGGTAATTTCACTGGATTGCGTAGATTTCTGTCTTGTCATGCATGTACGAATTATAATCGAATATCGTAAGAAATAGAGGAAAAAAATGCTTAGTGATGTAAATATTTTATCCTGATATGTTAGCATTTATTACTGATAATTAGAATCATGGATAAAATATCAGACATATATACATGTATAACTGTAAACTACGCCCCTGCAAGAGGAATAAATCATTGTTCATTGTCAATATTTTTGTCCATTCCCACCCTTTTTTAAGAGTAATAGTATAATGTATCTGCAAATATCTGGTCACTGTAACCTAAAGATAAACTCTCTATGCTTGTTTACCACAATACCAGTGATGAAGATATTCAAACATTTCATTTTAACCTTCCTGTCATTATTTCCCTTACATCGTTCCATTATGTTGTACACGTTTCTATTATTTATTTTATTAAAGCTTTTAATTGCTAATCGATATCTTTATTGGGAACAAAGTGTAATTAAAACCATAATACTGTCAAGAAAATTACTGGTAGTAAATTTTTTGCAAAATCAATTGTGTTTATTTTTTATAAATTAACTTTTTGGAAAAAAATAACAATGATATTTACATGATGATTTATTGCTCTTATATGGGCAGGGCTTTCATGGAAAAAAGACAACACAAAAGCTAGGGCTTTTATAATTTTTACCATTAAAAAAAATTTAAACATATTTTTTGGTCAAATATCTCAAAATTTGAAAATTCTAAACTGCATGGTGAAAGTATTTTGATTGTAATGTACTTTTATCTACATTTTTTAAAATATCAACAGGTGTCCCATACCACCTTAAATAAATTAAAGATAAAAATAAAAGAGAAATCCAATATTGACAGTGATTTACCTGGTATTTTGAACCATCTCTGCATTTCCTGTTGAGCAGCACTAAGAACTTCCTCCTGGGGTACCACTTTGTCGATGAGACCAATGTTTAAAGCTTCCTCTGTCTTGAACAAGGTTCCCAGCTGAAGGGCCATCTCTGTTTGTCTGAAGCCCACCGTATTCAACATGACATCTGCAAACCTAGAAACAAAAGATATATGAGATCCCAAATAATTTTCAGCTACCTCTCCTAAAATAAGCACAACTTACAAAATAACAAATACCAATAGTGAAAACACTCACCAAAATGGTGCAACTATTCCCTAAAAAATGAAGAAATTACATTTAATGACTATCAGCAAATGTATGCAGTCCAAGCAATTGCAATCTTTTAAACGTTCAAAGATTTCTGATCAGTGTCTGTTTGATATATAGTTCTTGCTGTTCTCTATTCTTGCTGGTCCCTACCAGTTGTGTTTCGTTGAGGCCGATGGTGTAGTTAGGAGCCATTATTCTGTAGTCACAGCTTATAGACATCAGACAACCACCAGCTGGACTGTGTCCCTGTTAACACACATTTCATGCTTTTATAAATTATTTACCTACTGTAGAAGCAGAAATATTCATTGAGGATTTAATTTCGTTATTTTCGTTGGCAGTATAAATCAACAAAATTAAATCCATGATGAATTTTTAACCCACATATTAATAAATACAGAGTTGATACATGATACATTTTTGAGATTACGATATGACAAAATTAAATGCCAACGAAATTTTTTTTGGTTAAAAAACAGCAAAATTTTAACCCAACGAAAATATGTGCTTCTACAGTATACATTGTACATGTTATTTGTATGCTACAGAGGCATAGGTAGTAAACAAGAGGAAATGCATTTACAGTTGTGACGGTCAGGCCAATTTGAATTACCAGCACCAGATATAGCTCGGTGGGTAGAGCACCTGACTAGAGTTTCAGGGGGCCTGGGTTCAAATCCCAGCCTGGTCCGTCATTATTTATCCCATCCTGTTACAGTCAAACTTTGGTATCGCAAACATCAATATTTCAATAATTATGGATAGCTTGAACGGAGTTAAATGTACCATCCACTGTTTCTTCATGTCAAAAATTGATTTCAACAAAAGTAATGCACATCTTTACTTTATATAGGTCAGAATCAAAGCCATTTACTGTAGATTCCTAATTAAATGCGATGAATTAATATTCGCGTAAAATCGTGAAAAGCACATCTAGTGAATTTGAAAATCTCGCTTTTATTTTTCGGACAGATGTAAACTAAATGAAACTATGATAAAAATTTGGCATTTGCGATTTTATATTCTCGCGATTTGAGGCAAAACTGTTCAGCGCGGAATTAAGTACTCAAGTAAAATAAGGAATCTACAGTATATAGACTGCTTTTCCATAAATTAGACTAACTTACATTGATTGCAGCGATAGTGACACAGTTCATTCCATACAGCTTGATCCACATGTCTTGGAGAGTTCGCCAAAACTCCTCTAGTCTGTCTATATCAGGCTGGTACATTTCTGTGATGTCTAGGCCAGCACTGAAAATCTTAGGAATGCTCTACAACATACAGAAATACTGCTAGGTATTCAAGTTTCTCAAGTAATTTTCTATTATTTCCTCAATAAATGTACCTTTAGTTGCCTTTGACTATTTAATTCATACAAAGAAGCAAAGAAAGCCTAATAGTTTTTCATTGACAATAAAAAACACACACACAATTTTTTATTTAATTTATACAAAAGAGTAAAGATTTCTCCTTGTAGCAAGCCTAATAGTTTTGCAATGGCAATAAAAACCCCACCAATTTTTCTTTTCTTGTCTTTAAGGAATGATCATGTTAAGAATCCTTAGACCCTCTTTTAATACATTTCTACTATACTATTTTTAATTTAATGTAAATTCTAACAATTCAATAAACCTTTGAGTATATGGCAAAAATGATACTAATAACAGTACTTAACAGACAAATAGGTCCACTCATATCAGTTTTCTATACATATCATACATCCATGAACATACAGTCAAATAATAAATGCAATGGTACCTACCATTAGTACATACCTACCATTGGGGGCAAGAGCGGAGCTCCAGCCCATATGGAATTAACTGATACCATTTTATGGTATAAAACCATAGTTGGTCAACTACAAACCAGGAAACTAATAATATCATGTACTGATGCTGTGTTACGTAATATCATGTACTGATGCTGTGTCATGTAATATCATGTCCTGATCCTGCATCATGTAATGTCATGTACTAAGGCCTAAAAAAAAATAGTGGTTTGTTTCTGCTTTCATGCTGTAAAAAAGTAGGGTCGGTAGGTCAGAATTTTTTTTTCATTTTTACAATTTTTTTTTACTTTTATTGCAGTATGTACACATGCCTGTTTGATACTGTATAAAATAATAAATACTTATAATCTATAATGATAAGTTAAACGATTCCTGAATTCTTTGATATTTATTTTCATTACAATACATGCTACATGTACACACAACAAACACTGGCATAGTCATTCTAATGACGAAGTCATTGTCCTCTTTCGCTTTTTAAAAAAAAAAAAGTTATCTTGCTTAAAAGAGAGTGTCATTGTGTGGTGATTATGGGGATATATCGATAACATCTACCGTAACAGGTGATCGCTAATAAGGGCTGAGGGTTTTGTGAAAGTGGCCAACAATCCATGAGATTTGGCATAGGTGTAAGCTGAAAGTCGGATATTCAAGACCTTTCAATAAATATCTTCTCATGGATGTCACTTGACTATTTAGCTGGCCCCACAAAAAAAACCCACGATCTTATATATCAGATTCTTCTTTGGATGATGCCAGCGATTTAATCTAATAGAGCATTAATGGTATCAACTAGCATGGAGACATCCATCCATTTTAAAATAAAACATTTGAGTTACACTGATTTGAAAAGAAAAACTGCTTCAAGTGTTTTTGTGACCACAATTTCGAGTAAAAATTTTTCCAAACTGGACTAAAACAGAAAATTGACGATCTTCTGTCAAAAATCCTTTAAAAAAAGTTTTGAGTCGGCGGTTTTGGCTTGGGTCAGTCGGGAAAGCGGAAACAAATCATATTTTTTCTTAGGCCTAATGCTAAGTCATATAATGTAATAATGCTGTGTCATGTAATGTCATTACTAATTGATGCTTTGTCATGTAATATCATTACTGAATGATGCTGTGTCATTTGATGACAGATGCTGATGTTGTGTCAAATTAGGTCATAACTTATGCTGCATCATGTAATGTCATGTACTGATGCTGGGTCATGTACTGATGCTGGGTCATGTTATGTCATGTACAAATGCTAAGTCATATACCGGTAATGTCATGTACTGGTGCTGCATCATGTAATGTCATGTTTTGATGCTGCATCATGTAATATCATTTACAGAGACAGTCATGTAATGTCATGTACAGAGACTGTGTCATGTAATGTCATGTACTGGTGCTGCATCATGTAACCCCTGTTATGATGCTGCATCATGTAATGTCATGTTATGATGCTGCATCATGTAATGTCTTGTACTGGTGCTGCATCACGTTATGTCATGTTTTGATACTGTGTTGTGAAATGTCAGGTACTGATGCTGTGTATTGTGATAACATGAACTGTATACAGGGTTATTTTTGCCCTTCTTCAGTTGCAAACGGTTTCACCCCATCTTGAATTCGCCCAGACAAAGTTGTGTTTAAAGAAAGATAATTAAGACATTGGAATTCGCCCAGTCTTAAATTCGCCTGCTGACAACTAGGGCAAAAGGGGCAAAAATAAACAAGGGCGAATATTTCCCTGCATACAGTAGCGAGGCTATGCCATGTGATGACAAGTACTTATGCTGCATCATGTAATAACATGTACTGATGTTTTCATGTTATGTCATGTACCGATGATACATCATGTAATGTCATGTACTGATATTGTGACATGTAATGTCATGTACTGATATTCATTATGAAATGCCATGTACAAAGACTGTATAATGTTATACATGTATCATGACATCGAGTAATGTCATTTACTGATGTTGTTTCATGTAATGTCATGTACTGATGCTGCATTATGTGATGCCATGTAATGAAGCTAAGTCATGTTATGTTATGTACTGATTCTGCATGATGTAATTGTAATAAAGTAATTATGTGCCCTGTAATGTCATGATTTAATGCTATTTCATGCAATATCATTTAATGTTAAGTTACCTACTCACATCACGTGTAATGTTATAATACATACTAACAGTTACCAACATTTAATGTTATGATACATACTGACATCATGTGTAATGTTCTTTTACCTACAAACAGCATTTAATGTTATGTCTCTTACTGACACCATGTGTAATGTTACCTTCCAATTGTTGGAAAATGTAATGTTTGGATCATAATGTTACCTACTGACATTATGTGTAAGGTAATTTTACCTTCTAACATCATGTGTAATGAATGTTATGTACTGACATCATATGCAATGTAATGTTACCTACTGACATCATGCAATGTAATGTTACCTACTGACATCATCTAATGTAATGTTACCTACTGATGTGATTATGAGTCCTTTGCACTGTTTGTCATTCTCAACTTTCTCGAGAGCGATGTTCAACTCTGTCAGTAACTCCAGGCTCAGGCTGTTCACTGGTGGTTTGTTCATTGATAGAACTGCTATCCCTGTGTCATGACAAGCAAGACATCATCAGAAGAGTTGTAACCAATTTATGGTGAGAACCAAGTTGACAGAATTTGTGTTCAATTGTGTTAATATCATTACATGATGTTCTGGTGTAACCATGCAAGTTATACAATTATCAATAAACTTCACTCTCCTTATATGACAATTTGTATTGAACAGGTTGGGACTAATCTCCCAAATGGGATATATATGAAGTGCAAAAAAAATATTTTTTTTATTTTACCAAAAATATGTCAAATCCACATTAGAATAGATGAAATGTACCAACTTTTGGCAAATAAGTTTTTCTGCAACCCCACTGTTCCAGAGATTGATCCATCAGTATATCCAAAACTTCTTGGGGATCAATCTGACAAACTATAGGCTTATAGGAAAACTTGCTTGCCAAAAGTTGTTGCATTTGATATGAAATTATGCAGATTTATTTTTAAAATAACTAGATCAAAAATTTTAATTTTATGCACGTCAAATTTATATCCCATTTGGGGTATTATATCCCAAACTGTCTATTATATCCCGTTTGGGAGATTGCTCCCAACCTGTTGAAAAATTGTGTTTATAGTCAATTGATAAGCCTAACTGTTACCAGTTTTACTGTCTACATTGAGGTCCAGTGGGGAGCCAGTTCCAGTGACCTGCCTTCTACACGTTCTGTAAACTGAGGTATTCTTTCTCAGGCACTGTCTGGCAATACCAAGGCCTGAAAGATTGATGCTATCACATTAGAACAGATCTGCAAATCTTTATATATATCTGTTTATTTCTAAACGGCATTGATGATAAGAATGACTTGTGCATTGACTTGTTTTTACAAAACAGCATTTAATTTACTTTATATAAAGTCTAGAATGCAATCAATTAATTGCACCTTGCATATTTTTCTATTTACCTGACGTAATGATTCCTATCCTCATCGTCTTAGCAAGTTGGTCAGGTCAAGATACAGTAGCCTCCCTTAGAATGCTTAGCATAATGTCCCCAAAATGAATAAATAGCTGATAAAAATTTAACCTATTATTATTTTCAATATTTTAATATAAAAAACAATAAATATTTATTATGTTCCCTTAAGCTTTATTTTAATATCATAACTTTTATAATTCATACAATACTATCAATGATGATTTTCTTAAGAAGTAAGATTTATTAATATGGTTTTCGGTAACTAGGCCAACCCATAGACTAGCCCGACGTTCCTCTATTTTCTTCACGTGTTTACACACAACACCGTCACCATTCTGTTCACACGGGTATATACAGGGTTTGTCAGGCGTCTTTCGACCATGCCAAACCCTGCGTGCTTCTTCGACATCACAATTGACAAGAAACCGGCAGGACGCATTTGTTTCGAGGCAAGTTGAGGTGTTTTTTAAAAGACGCACCATGTCGCATGATTCAATGTCATAGATTGATAGAACAAAAACATAACATTATAAATGTTTGAGGACAGATACATTAGCTGCAGATTAACTATTCATTTATTTTTTGAGGGAGTGATGGCTTAAGTCAATCTTTCATATGCAACAATCATTGATCTCTTTTCAATTGTACAGTACAGTATTAACCTCTGAGATGTAAGTTAAATGCACAGGTTTTTGTTTCTGCAATAAAGGCTACCCCATATTATTGTTATTATACAATGGGCTTAATACATGTATGATTTTTGATGAGGCCACTTGTAGCTTTGCACTAACGCCTTTAGTTGTAAAGGCAAAATTGCAAAGATGTGACATCAAAGGAGTGAAGATGCGACAGGGAAAACGTGAAGGCAAAAGGATGTGCAAAATAACTAATTATTGCTCATTTGCCATCACACTTTTGCCTTCACATCTTTTTCCTTTTGAAATTTTCCACACCGTCTTGGAAGTTATGGATACGCATGCACCAGATAAGTATGCATGATGGCGCCAAATTAGAAGAATGATAAGCATGAGGGTAAATTGTATTTACTCCTGTAAATGAACATTTAATATTGTTTTATGTCAACATAAACATGACAAATTATGACCCAGTATTGGCACAGATAGGATCCTGTCCCTTAAATCAAATTATTTTTCCCTTGACGTGATCGTTGAAGGATATTTGATAGAGCACTTGTATCATATAGGATTAAAATGAAATAAATTTAGAAAGAAATATAGTATTCCAGAGGGAGCCACTCCATGAAGAAAGAATTAAGATGTGAGAATGCGAAGGAGCATAGATGTGATGGCAAAGTTGTGAAGTTTAGGGAGAAATGCTTGTATCGCTCCTTGCCTTTGTAAATTAGCATTTTCACCTTCACATCTCTGCCCTTTGCCGTCATATCTTCGCACTTTCACTCCTTTTTCATTGCGCCATCACCTCTTTTCACTTTCGCCTTTGCAATTTAATTCAAACTTTTTATGACATGCAATAGATGAAAGCCTTTGAGTTGTTTTGATTTTGATATGATCCCATTAGTCTGATACTGGTTTTTAAATTTTTTTTCTTATTTTTTCTTATAGTTGCGTGCTGATGTGGTCCCTAAAACTGCAGGTATCTATAACAGTATTAAAAAACACTGGAAACATCATATAATTTTTGGTTGCACAATTTTTATGGAATTGTTTGGTATCTCTACTTGGAATTACATCTTTAACATATATACATACATGTGATAAGTTGAAGACCACAAAACTGTACACAAAACTAGAATTGGGGTGAAAAAACTGTACACTGCCCATCAAAAAACGGTACAAAAACGGTACAAAATATCGCTTAAATTCTTTTGATAAAGCACCTTATTTCTAAACCAACAAATGTATATTGTCAAAAATGCCTCATTTTAAATGTTTTAATAACGTTTTCTATGCTTTAAAATTTCATATAATATATGAAACTTGATCCTTATTTGTATAAGCAAACGTATGAAACTAAGTCCCCATGAACCAAAGAAAAAATTACTTTCCCTGAAATTTAGACAAAATGATTCTGCATTAAATATAGCTAATTTTAAAAAAAGAAAATGAGCTATGTTATATTATTATATATTATTATAATATACAAGAATTCTAATAGAAAAATCATGTATAGTTCTGTATCAATGAAATCTCTGACAAAAAGTGTAACAAGTTGTTTAGTAATCTGCATGTTCCACTGATTTTCACACTATTATTATTGTCTTTGTTTTGTGGATAAGGAGCTTTTTGAGATACGGGATACTAGAAAAGTGTTTATCTTCCTTTGATGAATGTACATGTACAACTGTAAAAAAGTAGACGTTAAATATTGCTGGTCAGTTCATAAGACAATATTCTAATGTGTATTTTGTTCACTACAGAGAACTTCAGAGCCCTATGTACTGGAGAGAAGGGCTTTGGATTTGCTGGTTCCCTTTTCCATCGAATCATCCCTGGATTCATGATACAGGGTGGTGACTTTACTAGGGGGGATGGAACAGGCGGGAAGAGCATTTATGGCAATAAGTTCAATGATGAAAACTTCAAGTTGAAACACACCGGACCAGGTATGACTGATGAGCTGTGTTAGAGTATTAGAATTAAGGTGATATGGGGCACCTGTCAACATTAACGTGGATAAAAGTACATTATAATCACAGGTTCAGAATTTTCAAATTTTATAATATTTGACCAAAAATTTTGTTTTGAAAATTTTTGGAAAGGTAAAAATTATAAAAGCCCCAGCGGTATTCGAACTCATGATTTCATGATTATTAGTTTATGCTCTAACCCACTGTTCTATGCTGTTAAGTAACAATTTTGGGAAAGAAAATAAATTATACTTGAATTTATTGTTTATTTCAATAAGAAGACACAATATGGAGGTGTCCCATACACCTTAGGTTATCTATAAATCATGTATACCTCAGTATCCCACGTACCCTTCATAATAAGATTGAAAGATTGACTTGATTAACACCTGTATGTGCCCCCCCCCCCTTTCCTTCCCACACCCCAATTTTGAGTTGTAACATTAAATTTTGTGATATGCAAGTCTTTTTTTCTCTTTATCAGGAACGCTATCAATGGCAAATGCTGGAAAAAATACAAATGGTTCTCAGTTCTTCATCTGCACAGCAGACACTGAATGGTATGTTGGGTTACTGAACTAGCGGTGATACTGCTGTTGACACTTCTCTATATTTACCAGTAGTCATGTCTGCAGTTGTCTTATTGATTTTAATTCTAACCAGATCTTTCCAGTAAGACAAGCTTTATTTCTTATTATACAAAAAATGTGGTTTGATTTTAATGATCAGGACCCATAATAGGTGAAAAATATAGTGGGTGAAAATATTTGATCATTGTGTCATCCATATTTGAATTAGAAAAGTTTGTTATTAGTGCCAATATTTTGATTTTTGACAGGCTTGATGGTAAACATGTGGTGTTTGGTAAAGTGACAGAGGGCATGGATGTGGTCAGAGAGGTGGAGAAATGTGGCTCCAACAGCGGGAAACCACTAAAAAGTGTGGCTATTGAAAAGTGTGGCGTGCTGGAATGAGCATGGAGGCGCACCGTGATGTCGGGGGCGGGAACCTCAGGGGTAGAGAGCAGGACTGTAGTCTGGCATTAAAACAATCCCTGATTGATTACATCTGTACATGTTCATGTAAAATCAGGACAGACAAAGTAGAATTGAGATCTGTAAATGTTTTATAAAATTGTGAATGAATTAAAGAGATTTATAGTAAATTGAGTTCCATTGATTTAGATAATAACGTACCTGTCTTGACATTAGAATGAACTGGGCTAGAGGCATACAATTTTGATTCATTTTAAGCATAATTTGTTTTATTCGATATGTTTATAATATTAGGGGGAATTTAAAAGCACTGCTATAAGGGCAAATTCATAATCAGTGTGTTCACTTTAACCATTTTTTACTGTACCCACAAAGTCCACCTCCAAGACAAATTCCTTTAGAACAAAAATTTTTCAGATAATTGATTCTTATATTTTGGGTAAATTTATGACAATTTAATTGGTAAATCAAAATAAAAGGTGCAAATAATGAAAACATAAACTACATGTAAATGAATGTAATCAAATCATGTACAAATCACAATTCCATCTCGGAGTGTGGTTTTTCTGTGGCAGATGGTGGGTTCGAATCATAGTAGCTACAGTGTGTTAAAGAAAGCCACATCACTGCCATCAAAGACTATGTGTATATTCAGATTATTTTTTGAATTCAGAAGGTGGATATTTGACAATAGGGATTTGAAAGCTTCTTTTGTCATTTGTGGCGAGGACGTGATTAAAACAACGGCTCATTTAAGAGCAGGTGGCGAAGGGGCTTATTGTCTGAAACATTAGACGAGTCAATTCTGTCTACAGCGAGCATCCATTGGTCAAGTTAGATAAATACCACATCTTGGTCTTGAAGTTCTCAGAAAAAATGATTCATGCTATTTTTTGTTGTTGATAGAATTGTTGTCATCTCACTAGCGGAGAGATAGAAAAATAAGTATCTGCTTAAGATATATTAACATCCCATTCTCATTTAAAATAGACTTTATGAGCAAGTAACATTATTGGCATTTGATAATCATTTTAAAACAATCATAGTCATTTTAGAATAATCAATGTGTATATTATTTTCTTTGGAACCGGTCCTTTTTACGCAGTTTTTATTTTATTGATTCCATAATGATGACACAAACAACGTCTGTAGCCATAAACAAAAACTAAAAAAAAAAAAAACAAATTTAAAAATACCCAAAAAATCAAGGATATGGGAAAAGTGCAAAAACAGGGCGCTCATTTCAGCACGGATAAGTGAGGCCTATCGATGTAAACACAGTGTTTAACGCGGAGTGGGAAGACGGTTAGGTCCTTAATACACATTTCACCACCCTGAAACAGCCATAGAACATAGCCACAGCCGCGATAATGAGCCAAAATGTCGAATAATTGGACAAGATAATTTGACGTGTCAGCGACTTTTTCTATTAAAATCTCTCAATTATATTGAAATTAACAGTCTACGAGATTTATGAAATGTATTACAAGTATAGAATAAAATTTTATTAGAAAAAATGTTGCCCTAAAAAATGAAGTATAATTTTGCGTCTCAGCCCGAGAATCGGGGCTTTCTCCTTCCTTTCCAAGGATCCGAAATTTCCTGAACGATTTACGTCCCTCTATCTTGTCCTTATTAATTTGTTTATAATGGTCGCTTTCCTGAAAGAAAATATCGAAAAGACATAAATCAAATTTTTAAGGTCTGTTCGCGGGTACAAAGGCAATCGACCAATGAGAGAACAAGCCTTGTTGGAGATTGAGCTATTTTAAGATTCAATGTCTGTTTGGGTGTTTGATGACAACTTGTAGTGCTGCCAGATCTCTGTTGCGTCTCCTTAAATGCATTATAAATGTTCTTCCGTCTTCTATTGGTAAAAATGTCACAGACACTCGGCCCGCTGTTATGTCGGTCGTTGCTTGTTCTGTACATTTTCAAGGTCTCCAAAACTTGATTCAATCTTTACCTTCCGGAACTCTTTCTAAATACCAGGCCATCTTCATCATACCAACCGGTGATGATCTGAAACATTTATAAACAAATCTTCCAAATTCAAATTTATGGTTAGTACCAACAGAACACAGAATTGACCAATTGATAAGTGGAAATGATCTTAACCAATCATCTTTCTACCAACTGCCACTAAAGGTCACAAGACGTCGTTTCCGCCTGCTTTGCTTTTATCAATTCATTTAAAGCAAATTAAAGCTTAGAATTCATCCTTTTTCAAGTGATGTAATATTTACTTTCCTAGTACTTTAAATAGTCCTACATTTCATATCCCTATTTGAGAGCACTAGAATGAGATTTGAATGAACATCTACTGATAATTCTTTTTTTAATCTGGAACTATGACAATGTCATGAATGACCTATTACAACCTGATGTTCAACAAGATGAATTTCAAGGATCATGAAGTTTTAAAGAATTGTTTACATGTATATCCACTAACTTGGGTACCACAACAAAATGCAGCATGTTTATACACATATCGAGTTGTTTCTAGGGTTGTATGACCACAGAAAGGTTTTGGTGAGGGTGGTGTTTAGAGCCTGAACAATGATTCTGCGCCTACTATGACACGAAACATCGATGAGACTGGCCCATTGTCTTATAACCTCTGCGTGGTACCCCACTGTCGCTAAATTGGAAGAAAACCATGTACAGTAAAACACGGTTACCGCGAGCACGGTTATAACGAATTCATGCTTGCATCGAAGTCAGTTTCATTCCCTTCTTATCTTGAAATCGGTTCTATATTAACTGGGTATAACAAGAACAGTTTATAACGAATCTAAATTTCTTGTCCCTGGAAATTCGTTATAACCATAATTTACTGTACATTCATTGAGAAATACCAAATGGTAAAAGCTACCAGAGATTACTGATCAAGGTCCTAGAGCACACAGTGACATTGCTCACTGACTCATCTTGTCCGTCTGTCACCGAGGAGCACAGCTGTGTCCTGACCCAGAAGTCCTAAGAACACTTGGCTTCCGGTCATAGACTGGATGCTGGGTAATGGGGCTGTGTAGGTGTAGGATTATTGACCCAGAGGGGAATACTTTATGACAGTCAAAATTCCAGCTTCTTGAATCGCTTTGATTTCTTTTATGGTCCCAGGAGGCCCAGTAATTTACATACAAATCTACACTTAACTTAGATCATCTGTGGCCTCGGATAGTTGATGTATTTCTCCGCTTGTAATAAAGAGATTTCGAAAACCTTGGACACATTCTTTGATATTTTGTTTTTCCCCTCTTGTTTCTCTGTTAATTTCACCACGAACTTCGATTTTTTTTTCTCTCTCTCTCTCTGTTACTGCCTTATGTTGTGTTATGCTGACCCGCGGAGGAATATGTAATCGTACTAAATCTTTAACATCATTACCTGACAGTCTCTGAAGGCGGGTATTAAAACCCAAATCTTGACAGTCACCACTGAGATCAATTACGATTTTGAATGCAAAACAAACTTGTGTTTCAAAATCAAAATAATCACAGGGCTTAATTCTCCAGTTTTTTTAATTTCTTGACATTTACGATCGCTCCCTTGGGTCCCAAGTTCCTTTTTTCCATACCATAAAGTACATGTTTTCTTCTTCGCAAATATTTTTACCCTTAAAGTGCAAAGTATGGTTTTGCCAAAGCCGTTTTCTTCGAGTGAAGCTCTAGTCATAAATTTAATTCGGTGCATGAATAAAGTACCGGAATATTAAATGAGAGACTTAAGTCAGAAACCTGTGTATACTAATTATTTTCGAAATTAAATATGAAAATGTGAATGAAGTGCTACCCGGTACATCACAAACAAATACCGGCGATGTGAAAACAAATGCATGGAACTTTTATCCCCCTAACATTTCGATCCATTGTTAGTAGTTGCTGATTATATATTCTGAGTCGTATTGTATTTCTAGAGTAGTAACTGTTGTATCAGTACTCTTGAAAGTGAGTTGAAAAGTTTAATCTAATCGATCCAGGTGTATAAGCTTGAATTTATGATGTTTCCGGTTCAATACATGATCATTTAAATCTGAATTTATCATTCGTATTAATAAAATTATCCAAGAATCACTTCATTCATATAATTTCATATCTAATTTCTAAATTGTAAAACTACTATGCAGGAAAGTTGTTTTTATAACCATTTTGGATCAATCATACCATAACCAAATTTGGTTTCGGAAAGGGACCACAACGGAGGACCTGCACAATCGTCTTAATGGGGAAAATGAACAGCTGATGGTCAATTCGGCAACATTTCATCCATAAAGATTTCATTACTTTATAGTATGTCTTCTCATTTCTTGTTTCTTTAGTGAACGACCTTTGGGGTTTTTTTTGTGACGTGTGGCCATTTAGGGGTGAAGTTTGTTGTCCTCAGGAACGTTATCTGTAATAGAAGGTTGGTTGGGTCTACGATGGCCCTAATGGACAGGATTATCTACGTGTTCGAATGAGTGGCTCTCAAATTGGACGAGCCTTGTGATTCTTGAACATATTGGACCAAGTAGACAACATTTAATAGGCTATAACGCATCCTTAACGCTGTTTGCTTCAAAATATTGATAAGACTACTCAGGTGAAAATTGACTTGCAATAATACTCCTTAATGTACCGATCGTAATGAGACTTTCGATAATAGGGTGTGTGCCCTATGCTTTGAACTTAACTTCATAGCTTCTTTTGGCATCGAATAAACTCGTCAAATCTTGTGTCGTTTGGACAAATCGTTAAATAGACTGTGAAGCTGAAATCTTTGGATACAGTAATTAGACAAGCATTTACTGCCAAATAGGATCCATACACAAATGTCATAGAGAGGGCTAGGGTTACCACTTTAAAGGAAATGATGATGTAAAACGACCGACCTGCTTGGAATTGAGCAATTTTTCTGACAGAGAAGAATGGAAGAGTTATGATTGTCAAAGCGCTTAATGAAATTAACCACTATCTAGGTCGATCAGCTGAGCTTTATCTTTTTATCTATAATTATGAATTTCCGAGTGGCCCATGGCTACTGCAGCGATAAGCCCGTCCTACTGTTTTGACCCTTTCTTCTGTTAAATAGTTCTACACGATCCTCTCGTCAAATGTTACGGCGAAAATATCCGAATTATGTGTTAAATATATCTGAAAAGCTTTCGAATAATTATCCCGTCGACATTACCTAGATTATGAAAAGACCCAAGAGTTCTGTAGTTCAAGATAATCGCTCGCTTTTGAAGTTCTAGGGAGCTAACTTTCTCCAGTATCGATCACAGAGGTATGATATGACGCCGTCCTTTGGATTGCGGGTATTGGAGGCAGGTATTTAGTGAGGACCAGACAATAGACGGCAACGTTTGAGCTGTGTCCCTTCATTCCAAAAGATGGTCCCTGGACACCTAGATCACGTGATAGAGAGGACAATGAAGAGAGCAGTTCTTATTTTCTTTTCCCTGGAATTCATTAAAGTCGTTTCAGGTGAGTTTTTTTCTTTGAGAGTTTATCACTTTTTTCACTTTTTTAGTTTTGCAAACATGACCGGACGTATATTGAATATTTTTCATGAGAAAAATCTTATCTCTTTGATTGATTCTGAAATTTATGAATTTGATGTAGTCAATTTACGAAATTTGCAAGCATTCATGCAATTTCAATTCAAGATTATATGGATATGTAAGTTATCATTATTGAATTAGCAAACTCTACTTTTGTTTGATATGAGGTTGGGAATTAAAGTTATTTAGAATCGAGGAAACATCACTATAGAGAACTTTAATAATAGAAAAATTAAGAGCTTAAAACTTAATAGAACAGGTATTTACTTTACAATTAGTTAATTATTATTGTACATACATTGTAGTTGTCAATTATGGTTAAAAGATAAAGATTTAATTATTTTTTTTTTAAATCTTGTGGTAATTTTTCTTACCCGTTATGATACATATTCCCCCACCCCTTCGTACTTATTCACGGGGAAGAAGCAGACCATCCACCCGGGCCCATAGAATAGAGGGGAGTTTTAGGAATTGCGAGATGTTTATAATATGTTATATTATATGTATATATAAGTAACATAAGTAAAATTAAAGGATTTAAATAGGTCCTCTGGTTGATATGTCTTGTGTCGTTTACTGAATGTTATTTTATTAAATGTAAACCCGTTTACTTAATTCAATTTAATAAAATAAAATTATGTAAACTATACTTGTTTGGATGAAGATTTGTCAGACAAAACTATATAGTTTAACCTGCTGGTTCTGTTTGTCAAACAATGTTTTGATACAAAGCCCTTTTGTTTAGAAATGATTTAAACATACAACGTTTAGTCATTTGTTTTTTATATGACTATAATTATTATTTTTTTTAAATCTATCTGGCATTCTCGATATACACTAGAAATTCTGTTAATATGGATTTATATTGGTGTATATGATATAGATCAAGGGCTAAATCATTCAGATTATCTGAAATTGCTTGATTTCAAAAAAGGAAATTCGGGATCTAACAAATATTATTATTCTTTAGCAATGACCGTTGATATTATTGTTTTCAACAATGTGCCAAGTATAAACTTAAAGGTATGTTGCACATACTATACAGTCACTTATTTTTTAAATCATTGTTTGACGGATAACTGAACAATACAAGGGACTTGAAAAATATCTGTTTGAACGAGCTCATATGTCACTCATATTTCCCCTTTATGAAAATAAAAGAGAATCTTGGATACAATCTATGTGTTGATTAAAATGCTGTATGTTTAGAAATACAATGTTTAAAATTTGCTTTCATTCTGAAGTTAAGTAGAACAATCCTTATATTTTGGAAGAGTGTATACACGGTGTAATAAATCTGAGCTTCAATATTTTTTGCGTACTTATGGTCATCGAAGCGGTCACGGTCCAGTAGCTAAGTCTTAAAGTTTATTATCCTGATGGTCCAGTAATCCGAAGGTTCAAAAGTTTGTCGGTTCATTAGTTTGAAGGTTTATATATATATACATTCAAAAGGTTCAGTAGTCAGAAAATCCAAATAGTGTGAGTTCCACACCAAGAAGTTTTAGAAATCTTAGATATAAAAATGTATGTAATTGAAATATTTCAATTATATGAAAATGTATCGTTATCGGTACCATTTTCAATCATATATTTACTTTCCTTAGCAAGTACTTATTCATTAGTTGCCAGTGGTATTTTGTTCGTATAAACTTGACGTTATTGAATTTGACTTTGTTCAAACTGTAAAGTCGATGCTGTATTAAAATGCAGCAGTCAACACTGCTTTTAAATTGCTTTAATATCAAGCTTTCATTATTAAGTAGGGAATCACAAAATCTAAAGAAAACATGTAAAATGGTCAACTTCTGGAAATCTTTTTAATCTAAATCGCATGCAGTCTTCCGATATAGATCGCTCCTTCGCCTTCGCAACTTCGCACTCTCGCATCTTCGCCCTAAAGGCGAAAGTGCGAAGGTCGAAGAGGCTCGAACAGAACACCATAGAAAAACATTGCGTTTTACTTAAAATTGAGAGAATTCTAAATTGCAATCTCCTGCACTAATTTTGATTGATTTACACGGACTGGTACATTATGATATGAATATTTTATACAGAAAAACATTGTGTTTTACTTAAAATTGAGAGAATTCTTAATTGCACCAATTTTAATTGATTTACACGAACTGGTACATTATGAAATGAATATTTTATACAGAAAAACATCTTGTGTTTTACTTAGAATTCAGAGAATTCTTTTATTTTAATTCCCTGCACCAATTTTGATTGATTTACACGGAATGGTACATTATATATATATATATATATATATATATATATATATATATATATATATATATAAAAAAGTTTATTACGAACACGGATATAGCGAATTCTCGGATATAGCGAAGTTTTTTTGAGTCCCCAGTAAAATTCTCAATAAATCTTTACAAAATTTAACGGTTATAACGAATTCGGATAATATATTTACGGATATAGCGAACTAATTTTGAGTCCCGTAGAGGTGAAGAATTACAAAATTTAACTCTTTTATAACGAATTTCTTTACAGGTTATTAAAGTTTGCACTGCCATTTAACGTAATAATTTGAATGAATTTATTTTCATATAAATTTATCAAATTACAATCCGATTATTAAAGGTATCAAAGTAATTTTTTTTTATTTTATGCATAAAATAACAAAAATTATTGTCTGGTGAAAGAAACATGTGTATAGTGAATTCGCTGTAGCTATTATTATGAATTCGTTATACGGATATAACGAATTACGGATATAACGAAGTAATTCTATCGGTCCATAGGACTTCGCTATAATCGAGTTTTACTCTATATATATATATATATATATATATA
>WFKH01007768.1:5136700-5163478 GCA_016163765.1 Magallana hongkongensis | reverse complement strand
GCATCTTTTTCATCACATTGAATGATACGCCAGAAAATTTCGAAGCATGAAATATTTATTTTTAAGCATGCAAAATGCCTTTCGATCTTAACACTAGTAACGGACTAGTAACGGAACACGGATTACATACTGGTTTTTTATGGTAGCGAACGATAGGGTATATATAGCATTTTCAATCCTTTTATACTTTTATTTTATCTATTTCTTAAAGGAAATATTTATAGCAACATTATTGCGAAAATTAGATAAAGTTAAATCGAATTCACCTCAGCATCTAAACATTAGAGGATTGAAATGCCTGTGATGCAATTTAAAAAGTTATCAAAATATTACTGGCCTGTTATATATTATTAGCCGGAGAAAATTGATAATAGCTGATATATAATTATTTATTAATCTTAAAGTGCATTATTCGATAACGAGGCAGAAAAAAATAAACGAATTTCAAATCCGAATTTATTTTTATTTCTTTGCATCAGAAAGCATTGAAAGGCTTTGGATGTAAATTGATATTTCCATTTTAAAAAAATAGCTTACATGCGAGTTGTTTTCTACGAAAACAGCCACTATGGTATATTTTGTCTTTTAGATATAGTCTAACACATATTGCAATGCATTTTCTTGAGTTAAGGAAGCGACAGTAATTGAATATTCATGCAATGCATATAGACAAAGCGAATGCTTCCGCGAATCAGAGTCTGGGCCGTACTACAAGCACGGATATTTCTTTAGATCGTGGTGAGAATGTTAGAAGCGTGTGGGGGTGTCCTCTGTAGTGAAGAATAGCACCAATTAAAAAGATTGGCAACATCTAAAAAATATGAATTCCTACTCTCTACGTATATATCCGAATTACATATTTCGTTCTTATATAAAACTTTGAGTATTGATGATACAGCGCATATTTAGATACTTTTTGCATTAATTATAAATCCAAGTGTTCCTTAATCATTGGACAAAGAATTCTGGATTTTTTCAACGCTTTTATATTATTTGTTAGACACAAGTTTATCATCAGTTTGACTTCGTACCAGTTCTAAATAGCAGTACTAGCGCATCAGTAGGGACCACTAACTTTACAAATACAATTATCTTGGCATATGTTTTGATATATGCTGCCGATTTGATCAAGATCCAGCCAAGGAACATTTTTGCATAGAAAAATAAGTCTTTTGTGCTTCTGAAAAATCGCAAGATTTATTTAGAATGCCGACTCTAATGGGTCAGAATTATCTAGTACAAGTTACTTAATTAGGGTATTCTACTCCTCACTGTGTTTCATCAAGGTTTCATGAGAAGTGAATTATTGAAATCTATATATTAACATGTTTCAAAAATACAAAGAAGTGTGTATGTGGGTGGAGGGTTGTGCATTCCTCTGAGCCACGGTGCAATTTATTTCACATAATTACATTTAAATTGCAATTTTCGCTCAATTACATCAAACATTGTTTCACATAATGCTTATTAATCAGATTCAATATATAAGTAGATTTTTAATGTGGATTTTTGCATAAAATCGATCAAATACTCTAATTTTGTTAAACATGGCCTTCATAGTACGATTCGAACATATCGTCAGTTAAACGTTTTCCTGTATTGTAATGGCAAATCAAATGTAGAGCGCATTGAAAATTTTAAGAAAAAAATGCATGCTTCTAGAAATTCTAGTTTCCCCATAAAACTTCATTGTTTATTGATTCTAAATTGATTTTGCAAGTGAATGGGGTGCAGTAGTGATTAAATAATCTCTCTGTGCTGATCAAACAAATACAATATAATTATTACTTGTTTTAAAAATAGAGATCATGTGCGCCTTGAACCTAAACTCAGACGAGAGGGATATACTTTACAGTGGATTTCAGAAGCTTATTGGACGGACTTTATTCATGTGCAGCCGGTGCATCTAGCGATCATTAATACTTTCGTCAGATAACAAAATTCTCTCCCCAGTCTCCCCAATCCGGACCCCCCTCCCATCTCTCCCCTGTTCCGCTCATCAGTAACCTGTAACTGTTTTATACCCGTATGCCACAAAGAAAGCATTTGATAAGTTGTATAATTCAGCAGACTTTCCGTACTTCACATATAGATATATTTGATTTAATCGTAGGAGTGGTTCCTCCCGGGGGCATAGAGGGACTGTGGATCACGGATTTCAATCTCAAGGACAAGGTCAAGGACGATGCGTACCTGTGGATGCGCACGGCGGTCAGCAGGGTGCAGTGTGCTCTGGAGTGCACGGCGGACGCGCGCTGTATGTCGCATTTCTACAAAGAAAGCAGCGCTACCTGTATAGCTCAAGATGTTCAACTTGACTCCATCGACGTTCGGAACTCATCTGGGTTTTTAGCATATGGATTACAAACAGCAGGTATGATTTAATCTTGTCAATAAGTGGACGATCTTATCAAATTAAATTGCTTTCGATTTTTAATAAATATTTTCATGATGAAGTCTCATTTATAATTTTCTTTGCATATTATATCAATACATACTATCAATTTATGCAATTAATAATGCTTTCTCGTGGGATGTCATCTAGGGATCTTAGGATTCATTCCTGTTTGATTACTATATTCAAATACTAGTATCTGCAGTTGAAAAAAGACCATCTGTTTGATGCATTGGAAAACGATTGAAAAATTAATATAAATCAATAAACGCAGCATTACGGCTTTGATCCACCATTTGTAGCGGGTTGCGTGGCCCCCTTCCAGTACAACCGAGCAGCGAATCTGTGTTTCTGGATCTCTGACGTCAAGGGGAACCTGACGACGGCGCAGCAGGTGTGTGGGTCACACGGCGGATCCCTGGCAACCATCGACACGGTGGCCAAGCGTAACGCCCTGCTGGCCTACCCAAATCTAGGTAAGAGGCATCGCTATTTGAAAAACAGAATGAAAAGCGCAGTGCATGCTGGTTAACCGTTTGAATTTAAATGTTTTTATAAACAGTAACAATTTTTAGTATTAAGTCACGCATGATAGATAAAACGACCAATCATTTTATGCCATCTTTTTGGTGAGCGTGGCAAGATTAAATTAAACTTTTACGCCGGGAAGCAAGATGAACCACATAAAGTTAGAATATTAGGTTGGAATTTTATTCATTTAAACCCAAGTAAAACAGATATAATGTATCCCATTAGGTGTATAGATAATCATGGGACCTTTTTTTTTCAATATCGGGTGGTTATTTTACCCCCCCCCCCTTTCAGGAAAGGGGGTTGTGTTATCGTTAATTTATTTATTTATGTCACCTACTCACTACATGTAAAATGAGAACCGTCGATTCGTTGATCTACTGATATTCAACGTCGCACGTCAGGCATACGTCGTCTCCTGTAATGGGATCTTCACATACTGTAATGGGGAATTCAAAATTTTGCGATGTAGTTTACCTTGAGCCAAAAACCGGCGTATATGCATATTTATTGCCATCAATTTATGCTAAAAATTGTTTAAAATATGTCAAGGTGTGTATTTATTGCCTTGTGCATTAATTTCTTTACGATAGATAAAGATGGATTAGGTAATTTTGTTGCGTCATATCTGATCGACGGAAGTGACGAAATGAATGAAATGGACTTCCGCTACAAAGATGGAAGCGTTGTTCCCTCTGGTTTTTGGATGAGTGGATTTCCACGAAACAACACAGCAGAAAATTGTCTTCATTTTCCAACATGGTCGAATGGACTTTTTATGGACTACGAGTGTGGCAATAGTAATTATTATTTCATTTGCCAAAAGCCTTAAAAATCTCTCTCTCTCTCTCTCTCTCTCTCTCTCTCTCTCTCTCTCTGTTACTGTACTGCTTTATTATAAAGAACACGTCAAGCTTGAAGTGAATAAACACAGTGTTATCTACTGGGTACTTAGAAACCACATATAGCCGATGTCATTGTTTATAATTTCAATAAAATATATTGTATTTATGAAGTGACTAAAGATACTTTTAAATGTTTACTGCAGACTATATACATATGAGTTAATCAGTACATTCAAATTTCAATAATTCACAAAAGCTGATTGACTTACAAACCAATTTCATTCGTAAGTGTAAGTTATTTTGTGATTGCTTACTTAAAATGTTTGTTATTTTTTAATTATACTTATTGACATGTAATTGTTACCTTGGACAGGAATAAAGGTGGGCAATTGTTTGCAAAATGCTTCATGTTGTCTCCCTTATTAGTTATCATACATATAAAGATTTGCCCAACCCACGTGGCTTACTCGTCTTCGTCATTTGAATGCTGTATGTCTGTGTATACTTTAGGGATTAAAGGAACTGCTATTTAAACAGATGTTTGTGGTTTGATTTTGGTATACACGAAAACTAATTATCTGAATTGTATATTACTATTGGTTGATTGGTGAAATTGATTGTTGTTCTGTTTTATGAATTACAAGCTGAAATAAAATAAAATATTTGCACACTAGGAGTTATCCTAGATATTTGACGATCGCCTGTAAATATCTGGCAGAATGTTAAATGATCATTTCTCTGAATCTCTCAAGGAGTAAAATGTACTAGTATATAATTTTGAATCTCCGACAGTAAAATGTGCATTGTTATGAGTTTAAGCTCTATATCTTTGGCAAGACGTCAAAAATACATTACTGGGAATCTTTGACAAGAAGTAACATATACATTCCTTTAATCTTTACTAGGTAAAATAAATTGTATATTACTTTGAATCTTTAGCAGGAAGAAAAATTAACATTCTCTGAATTGTACATGGATATAGTATATAAACTCTGAATCTCCGGTGGAAATGAGATGTACATTTTACTGAATATCTAGTCAGAAGTTATATTTAAACACTAGTATTTCCCCAGCATTCAACATGATGTAAAATATGCCTTAATCTGAAACTCTGTCAGAATTGAGATTGAACATTATGATGATTCTACGGCTTTGAATCACAGGCGCCTGACGTTTAAAATTTTTCGTTTAATAATAAAATTATCCCCTGTACTATAGTAATCATTAAACGAAATATTTTGAACGTCAGGCGCCTGTGCTCTGAGTCTCTGGAAGGAAGTAAAATGTACACAATTCTTAATTGTTGACAGAATTATTAAAATTTGAGTATTATGAGGTAATCAAATACGGTCGGGTGTGATCACGTACTCAAATATTGATTCTTTATAACTTATATTTATATAATTTTCAGCAACTGTACGATTAAATATTGAAATAGTCATTGATGAAATGTATTGGACTATACATTACAAAATCGATTCACTCTGAATCTCTGACTGGCTGGGTGTAAATTATACGCTGCTTATTTCTTTGGCTCTAATTTCTGGCAGAAATTATGATTTTTTAAATATCTAAAGTTAGATACAAACAATTTTACAACGATATGTGATACATAAAATGAATGGGATTTCATATTGAACTTACCCCATCTCTAAGAAAGCAATCTAATTTGTATTAGCTTCAAATTAATTGAGCGTACATGAAGATGTATTTTGTACCATGTTGGAATTCAATCCTCTGACTTTGGAACATAATGGAACTCTGAAAATAAAAGGATATTAAATGCAAAATCATACGAATGAAGGTAACAAAAGACGACCGACGAAGCACCTGCTTAATTAACTCGTTGGTAATTAGCACCGGACTAATACCGGATAAATCGCTGCCAATCGTCTCAAGTCATTTTCTCTGAATAGCTCCATTTTATCAGAAAATCATGATCTAAAAGGTCTTTTATCGATTTTTTTTATGACAAAAATCATTTAAATATAGCTAGTTTTCTTCGTCTGGATATTGCAGCTTCAGTGTTACCAAATGTCTTGAATTGAATTCACTATGTTCGAAACAATAATTAAAAGTAAAACAAAAATGGTTTCAATATCTTCTTGGCATTTATAAGTATAAACGTAACATTTCAACCTACAAAAAAAATCAAAAATTGGTATACTCGAGCCACCATTTCTCCTTATTCCCTTCCATCTGCAAGGTCATTCACCACGGAGCGTTGTGTTTATCAAGATCCAGAATCTGAACTTCGAGTAATTCTATTCGAACACGTCTGACGATAGCGTCTTTGGTGTGCGATGGTTCCAGTCATGGTATTGATTAGGGTGACGGTTTGTTGTGAATAGGTCCTTTTACTAAGGACGGTGTCGGCACTCTCCGATCCACTGCGGATATTTAGCATCCAGATAAGGATAACATATAGGACCCCGCCTAATACTTTACATTTTGTTGAAGGAAAGAATGTGGTAGTGGCAGTGTTATATTTACTGGTGTTAAACACCTTCCCTAAGAAAAAGGATACAATTGACAACCCACTGATAAGTTGTGATTGCTGTACAGAAGTCACGTGATCGATTTATGGTGGGACCTATACTTGGTTGTCTTTTCCTTCCCCAGAGATGGCACGACGGACACGAAACGGTGATCGTTTTACAATATTATAATAGAATTTAATGATTCGTCATCTAATTCTGAGATGCAACTTTCGAATTATTAGAAATAATTGTGGCATAAGATCGAAAAGTAATTCAATATTTTCCATAGCCATTTGCTAAATTTCTTGATAATCAAAGTGTATAATAATATGGTTTTGATTCTCCAAGACCTAAAATTGTTGTAAACGACACAATTAAATAAATGAATTACATGTACGTTCCACCATTTTATTGTTGAGTAATTTAGCGGTACGCATTAAAAAAACGCAATAATCTTCAGATTTTGTTGTTACAAATGGCAAGTCTTGATTATTTCTTTGTCAGAATAAAAACAATAAGGATTTTAGATTCACTAGTAGATAACTAGCAGCTATAAGGCAAATCTGATGAACCAATCCGGGAGAACCAATATAGTAGTTACATACCTGTGACATGTGACACAAAGGTATAGGTTACTTAATGATCAATAATCATACTATGTACAAGACGACTCTACAGGCTTAAGACAATGTTCCGGAGATCAAGCCTTTCCATCAAACCCTCCGAGATAAATTACACGTGTTCCGCCATGGGTGTGACCATTGAGGAACTGGACATTCAGGTCAGTGAAAGGGTGGGGGGTGCCTCAGAGCCCCACCCTCGTAGGCTCCCAAAAATACAGGTATTTCTACACAACGGACAATACTTCACCCTCAATAACACAGAGTTACACCTGTGTCATCTACTGGAAAGGCGCGGAGAAATAAAGACTGTCCGCGTAAACATGGTTCCAAAAAGCAAAATCCCTGCAGAAGTAATCAAGCTGCTGTTACCCGAGGGAGAACAGTCCGAAGACAGTTCACGTACAGACATACAAGGTAGGTGACCAATAAACGATGCTGCCGTCGCAATAATATGTTTATTATTTGCAACAATATTAAATGAATACCAAGCAAAGGTTAACCAAAATTATTTGTAGGACATTGATTTAAACAGGACTTAATCCTCTAACACATAGGAGACAGCAATATTGTTTATTATTAGCATTAGGTTTCTACTTTATGACAACGAGACACGCTCGCTGAACAGTTGCTTAGTATCGTGTCCATGTTCGGTGATTCAAATTTTTCCGCTTTTTATGATACTGATGTGGCTTTATTGAAATGTCTTTAAATTCTATCTTTTATTAAAGAGTAAGGTCACGATATGAGCTGAAAGTTTCAAATTTTATTTTTTCTTTTGTAATGTTCACAATGAAAGTCAGTGGTGAAGGAATCAAGTAATAAGCGGGCTACTGAGCTCACAATTCATTGTTGAATGAACAAGCTAGTGCAAAGAAATGTCAAATCGTGACCATACCCCTTTGAAATCAACTTGATTGCATAGCGGTCACAAAGAAAAATCATATTTTATTCGGGTTTTTTCTTGTACTTTTAAATTTCTTAACTTTGTGTTTTGTGTTAACTTTGTTTTTAGCTTTTGTTTCTTTGTGTGGTCATGTTTTATTTTTGGATGTAACAAAATGTGTGTGTTCTATTTATTTTGAGAATGAAATAAAATATTGGCAAAAGTAAACTTGATCAAAATGAACAGAATTTCTGTTTAGTTTTTTATTTATGATATTTAGCTACATCTATCATTAATCAACAGATTTATTTGCAAGGTGTCAACACCTTCTGAATTGAAAATCCAGAAAATAAACTTAAATGAAAACCAAGGTGTACTATGTTGGAATGGCTTTAGGGAAAGTGAACTGAAAAAAGCAATACAACAGAACGCTCAGTGTAATTCATGTAAACCACATCTTACATTTTATTATTTTATACAACGCCGTGTATTATCTAGCAGGTTGAATCCAAATATTAATACCAATATTTACAAGACAGCTTCATTATAAGCCCATTGTGGGTTATTTCTAAGACTAAAATATCAATAAATGTTCAGATCAGTCTTCAATTGACTGTTGTTATATCCTCAATTCATGGAATTTTTATATATCATATCACGTGTCGATGAAATAATTCGGATAATGACATACAGTGAAGGTCAAAGGTTACACCAGACGAATGTGATACAAACTCTGTATGGGTCAAAGGTCCAATTAGGAAGATCCGCAACTTTTACTGCAAGTACCAAGCGCTTTTAGTGATGTTGCCAGTTTTATTTGTTTCATATGGTTTCTTACCCTCACACTAAATTTTTAGTGAATAAAAGGGTAAGTCCACGTCCTTAGCGCACAACATATGTAATTGAGGTCAAGGGTACTAAAAGGACGAGACCCCATACCTCAGGTCAGCAACCAAGTTTATCAATGTTTTAAAAAAAAATTGTTCTACGGTTTTGATAATTTATGAGTAAAAAAATAAAATTGACACTTTCTAAACTGTGTCAATGTAAAATCATGGTGATTTTTTTTACTTTTGAGCTTTTCTGATCAAAATTTTTCCGTTGTCTGTCGTTGTCGTAAACTTTTAACGTTTTCATCTTCTTCTCCAAAACCACAGGGCCAATTTCAACCAAACTTGGCACAAAGCATAATTGGGTAAAGAAGATTCAATTTTGTCCAAATGAAGGGCTACACCTTCTTAAAAGGGAAATAATTTTTAACTATTGAACATTTGTTGGTATTTTCAAAAATTTCTTCTCAAAAACCATTAGGCCAGACAAACTGAAACTTGTGTGAAAGCATCCTCAGGTAGTGTAGATTCAAACTTAAAGTTTGTTTAAGACATTAAACCCGGGGGTAGGGTGGGGCCACAAAGTGGGGGAGGGATTTTTACAAGGAATATATAGAGAAAAATCCTTTAAGATATTCTTCTCAAAAACCATATGGCCAGAAAGGCTGTAACTTTGGTGGAAGCATCCTCAGGTAGTGTAGATTTAAGTTTGGTTCATCATGATTCCCGGGGATAAGGGCCACAATGGGAGTGAATTTATAGAAAAAATTTTTTTTTAAAAATCTTATTCTCAAAACTGAAAAAAACCCAAAAGGAGCTCAATGTTTAACTTAAAAATATGCTGAGAAAAATTTGAACATCTTTGAAAATCAAGATATATACTCTACTAAGTCTAGATATTTTGTATTTGATACGGTCTAAAGCTTTTGTTGGCTTTTGTTGCTCGGGTGGCTCCTGGACCTCTTGTTAATGTAAGTGTGTCATGCTGTAAATTTTGAATTTACCGGGTGGCAGATGGTGGTAAATACAAAATTTACAACATGACAGTTAAATCATGACTGTTTAATCATAATGAATTAGATAAAATAATGTTTTTAAACAATTTTAAACTATTTGAAAAATTCAACGGAGGAATTGTCGCAGATGGCATAGCCATCACAATATATAATTATCCATAGAAAAAAAAAAAACATATGGACGAATTAACTGCGAAATGTTTTAACGGTTCACAAGATTCAGAAAATTCATTGATTCTAATAACGCATTATATCTTAGATGCAAAAATCAGCTATCAAAAATATGACCCTCCACGCTTAAACATCTAAATGGGTATTTTTATTTTATTGTATTCGCCGTATTGTCAGTTCAATTATTTACTTGTTCTTAATGTACATAATGTTCTTAACACAAAAGAACTGTGTAACTACAATTAACCAAAAGCTTAAGGATCAGAATATACCAAAATGGTTAAAGTCCAATTGTCTGAACCAAGTGCCAATCGTTTGGTCTATGTACAGACGTCAAAGTCCAATGGTCCGTTTCTACAGACGAGTCACGTCAAAGTCCGATGATTGAAAAGCCAAAGTCCGATGATCTGCATTATACGCTCACTACGTTTAAGTTCGATGCTGTTGAAAAAATTGCGCTTTAAAAATATTTGTTCGGCCCCAACATGTTGCAACTTAGTCAATAAGATTCAAACTCTAGGGTCTGTAATTAAAACAGTAATCCTTATAAGCCGAGTTTTTCTTCTTTATCCCCGATTCAATTTTGATTGTACTTTACCCTACTTTAATTATATTTTGACACATTTGGTCAAACTATTGCATACGGTAAAAATTTTCAGCGGACTCAAGCTTCAGTTTTATATTTAAAAACCGCTTTGTCTCCCATACAGCCGAACACCCCTCTTAAAAGTAGCTCTATGAACTCCAAGCCAATATCGTTAAAATTCAAAGTCATGTCCTTTTAAGGAACTCGAGTGTTTTAAAATACTACATATACATAAGTACATGTAACATTAGTAAAGAAGAAAGTGCAATGATTTGAATAAAGTTGTTGTTTGACATTGTCCATGGTTTTCCGGCTTTGTTTTGCTAATTGATTTTGATACAACATGGAAGTTAACAAACTGGTCAATTATTTCAGTATTTTCAGAATGCACACCTTCTTATTAACTCGTTTTAAACCCACAAAAACGAAATATACATGTATATGAATGGTTTGTCTATTTTATAAATCATGGTCAAATAATTTCAGATTTTTCATTCATCATTACACGTAGGCCTATCTGGGTTTTCCCCGGGTACTCCGGCTTCCTCCCACAAAATGGATCTCCCTCGCTAACATATTTATATTTGAATTTCAGTCGTTGAAAAATAAATATGGTTGAGGAGCAGCCATATATTATGATAATGAAAAACACCTGATTAATAATTTTCAAAAAGACCAATCAAATCATTGTTATTTGATGAGGAAGTCCCCAGCACGGCTTTTGCAGGAAATAACAATGTCATTTTGTTGTTTATTTTCAGAGAGTTCTACTTATGACAAATGCAATGATCAGACCGGCTGCACGTTAGGTGATATAAATACTGAGTCATGGGTGGATACATACAAACACACGGGATCAGGGGAGGATTCAAACAGCATTCTCTCCGTTTGTTTGGACTCGGATGTCGAGAGTGGTAATTCATGGATTTTTCTTGTCAGATGTCAAGAGATGAACTCCGTATCCAACACAACCACACATTGCTTTCTATGATTAATAAGACAAAGCTCTTACTCATATGTATACTGAACTCAGCTAGATATTTTCAATAACTGATTTGATTTTATTATACAAATAATCTTGTATCGCCATTCTCGTATTTCAGTGGATAGTCTTCCTGATCTCGACCTGTTCACGTCACCAGAGAGCAGCACCAGCGCCAGCACGGAATCGGACCTAGGAGAAGACATCGAGAGCTTCGTGTGACGCGGCCTCACTTTTTCAGTCCCTTAAATATATGCATATCATTATGCAAATCAAAGCCCCGCTGTGCCAGTGTATGTTTTACGAATATTTTTTTTAAAATGTGGTTTGGATAGTTTTACATTTTTTAATTCCTAAAACTTTAAGATTACCATTTTGTATGATAGTCATGCAAATTGTACAACGAATGTTTTTCAACATTTTTTACTTCCATTACATAACACACAAAATACCACAAAGTTTTTTCTTTTGGGAATTCATTCAAAATAAACATATTCCTTCATCAATAGACTTTAAATGACATAATTGACAGGTCACGTTTAATAAACTGATTTCGATTTTCCTCTCCAAGTTTCTCAATTAAAACTTGATGAATAAAAACTGAAATGATGCGGGAGGCTGAGAACCTCTGGATAACGGAAGTCACATTCGTCGTCTTTTTGACGCTTTCAGCGTAATAAGTCGTCTTCGGGGACACGCCCTAATAATACAAACTCTGAGTGTCATCAGATCTCTCTAGTCTTAATGCCATTGATTTACCTCTCAACGATTCACGCTTTGTTCGACATCTAAATCTCCTTATAGTGGAGTTCAAGTAAATCATCAAAATTTCAATTTCATTCAACTAAAATACAACATGTCTACTCAATGTGAACTGTATGTTTCGTTATACATGTGCATTGCATGTTTTTACAGTTATTTTCCTGGTCAGCGACTTTCCTAATGAATCAATAAACGGCCATAGATATGTATGTATAGATATGTATGTGAATGATTTTGGCTATGTAAGTCCATTTATGTATGTACATGCATTGTCATGTTATTTCTTCCGATTTTATAAATACTGGGTATTTTGTTAATGCCAAATATGTATCTTATCCATTTTTGACATTTCATATTGATGGATGTGAGATCCCAAATATGAATTAAAATAAACGGTATTATTATTTTGTGTCCTTACTGAAATACGGATTAACTGTGGTCGACAGTTGATGACGTCACTAATTACAAATCAGATAGTAACCCAGATCATTGTATAACAGTACCTAATAAAAGAATAGTAACTCCTGCCATGCTGTAGCAATTCGATACACAAGCCAGGAAATGAGATGCAAAGATTTCTTTGGGTTGTTTTTATTTCTGTCTATTGTGGGTGAAGTGCAAGAGGAATAATAAAATTGGTTACAAGGTTTGCGAACTTATTTGATTGAGAGCAGCAACGGTTTGATTTCAATTTTGATTTTTCAACTGACAATTTTTTTTCATTTCAAACTTCATGTACAAGGTACACCAGAACGTCAGTATTTTATCATGTTTATAAAAACATTTTAAGGATTGCTGTAAGCGTTGTCAAAAAAGCAAATGATTAAACAAGAGAGTTCACATCGACCACCCGACTAATCGTGACCAACATCTGAACGTACGAAATAAAATGTAAAACAAACAAGCACATTTTCATGCTTCCTCATACTGACCGAATTTATACATATATAATTAGTGAGAAATCGGAAAAAATATAGCCTTCGTATATATATTGTTGCATCCACACTTATCATTAAAAAAATCTGTATAAATTTCTGTTAAAAAATTGATTTGACCACTTTCTGAATCCAGGCGGTCAAAATTCTAACAAACATCAATTTTTTTAAAATTGACTTTATATCCTTTTAAGAAATTTGACCGAATTGTTTCCTTTTTGTTATTGATACTAGTAAGTACACAGTGCATATCCTTACATCCTCTGCTTTGTTTGTAAAATATACTGAGAGAATTTGGAATAAATGGTCCATATTCTACCTTATTATTATTTGAGGCTTTCAATCTCTCAAAAATTGCCTCTTTCAAACCCATATATTCTTAAAAAATTGGTCTTTACATTTGAGTTTATGAGAGATTCAAGACTAACAAAATTGCCTTCAACTTCCATCAAATCCTTATATAAACTTATAACCAGAGTGAAATAACTTTTTATAAAAATTGATGAGTTATTTATTCTAATGTTAGGATTAAACCATATATGTTTATTAAGCACTTTTATGTCGTTTTGGCTATAAGATTTAACAATTCTAACCCAATCTAATAGAACTTCTTTTCAAAAGTTATTGCTAAGTTTTTACATATATTGATAGTAAAGTTTGAACCTTTTTCCCATAGAGTTTCTATTTTTAACCCTAGTTCTGATTCAAAAAGTTTTACCCACTTTGTAATAGAGAGGATTAGTCTTCTATCCATGTAGATTTCAATGCTCAAACATATTCCATATAGTCTATCATTTTTAACCCCCCATATCTGTAATCTTGAATAATAATATTGTTCTTTACCTTATGGGCTTTGCCTCCCCATAAAAAACAGTAAACTTCTTTCTCAAACTGTTGCAATTATTTGACACTAGGGTTTAGGTATAGTTATAGAATTAAGTGGTTAAGTTTTGGTATTATCAGTGTTATAATCACTGTTAATATTTCCCACTGCTGTGAGATTTCTTAATTTCCATTACTTTATCAAACAGCTTATTTCATTCAAATTAACAGAAATTTTAATACCAAGTAGATAAAAAGTGGGATTGTTCCAATCCAACTTCCATCGCGAGTGGTGAAAAACTTCTTTTAAAAATTTGTTACTTCCAATCCATACCATTTTAGTTTTTATAGAAATTAATTTTTAGACCAGATAAGCATGCAAAATAATCAAGTTCTCTTAAAATACAATCCATGGAATGAGGCGATCCATCAAATATTATTGAAGTGTCATCAGCATATTGCGAAAGTTTGTATTCTACCCCATCAATTTTGATTCCCCGAATGTCTTTATTATTTCGAATTAAAATTCCTAGAACCTCAGCACATAGCAGAAAAATATATGGGGAAATTGGGTCACCTACATCCTCTTTGAGGAAAAAATTATTCAGAAGCAATTCCATTTTGTATAACGCAGGATTTAGTATCATTGTAAAAAGTTTGGATCCAGTTTTTGATCGAGAAATCCAGTGTTTGGTATATAAATTTCCAAGAGATAGTATCAAAAGCTTTTTCAAAATCGATTAACATTAAAAGGCCAGGAATCTGGTTTTGTTTGGTATATTGCATTATATTATATATAATTCTTACACTTTCTCCAATAAATCTACCTTTTAAAAACCCTTTTTGGTCTTCATTAATTAATTTAAATAACACAGTTTGTATTCTATTAGCAATGCAACCTGAAGCAATTTTATATAATACATTAAGAAGGCTAATTGGAAGCCAGTTTTGTTAAGAATTGATTGTTTTTTCCTGCTTTTGGTAAGCATGTTATAATACCTAGTTTATTTGATTCTGTAGTGTCCTAACTCATATGTATTGTTTATAGCTCTCGTTATAAAGATGCCTATGTCTTTCCAAAAAAAAATTTAAAAATTCGCTCGTAAACCCATCAGGTCCTGGGCTCTTATCATTTTTCATATTCTTCAAAAAGTTATAGAATTCCGAATTATTTAATGGGCCTTCCAGAAGATCAGACTCTTGTTTATTTAATTTGGGAATGTCATACAAATTTAATTTTTCATAAATGTTTTCAGATTCCACAGTTTCCCTCTTCTGATAAAGGTTATCATAGAACATTCTTAATTCATTTAGTATTTCAAATTCATTAAAAACAGTAGATCCATTTTCTTTTTCAACTTTTGGTATAATTTTGCTGGAAAAATTTCTAAATTCAAGGCTAATGAAATATTTTGATGGTTTTTCACCTTCCTCTATCCATTTAACTTTTGATCGTATACATTGAACTTGTAATCTGTTTTTTCTAATAACACACACATTCTGTGGAAAAATATTCTTCATGCAATTTACTATTAATATTGTCTCTTTACTTGCCTCAGACTTTCCCCGAAACAATCTAACCGACCTCGGAAAATGAAGTTTGTTAAATTCACGTCGAGATCGAGAGTCGCCATTGGTGATGGTGTTTAAAAGAATATCAGAGGCAAGTAAAGTGACGATATCTGTAGTAAAATGTTCAAGAAATTTTTTTGAATCAAATATTTGTACCGAATGTGTTCGGAAATAAGATTAATCAGTCCAAAACTAGGGCAATTTTTTGTGCGCCGTAAATTGCAGTTTTTTTTTTACTATGGGAGGCACTGTAGCTCCCAGGTCGTCCATCCGATTTTTTTCAGACCGGGAGCTACAGACCTGCAGGTAACAAAACCCGTGACTTGCGACAATGGTCTTCATTTAAGCTTTCCTTAACATTCATCAAAACATTGCCTTTATCATACTCATTTGATTTTTGTTGTTGTGAAATTGGACCCCCTTCTTCAAACGCTGGCCTCTTTCTGACACACACAGGAGTCTTGTATAATACAAATGTATATATATTACTAAAATTTTTTTATACTTATTTGTTTCCATATCAATTTCACAAACAAAAAACAGTTTGACGAAATCGTCAACAGAACTGCCGCAAATAATATTAATTTTAGTTCGTCAAAAAAATTCTAAAAAAAAAAAAAGAAGTGAATTTAAAATAAACATGATAAAAACATATACTGAGTAGTGTTACTTCGAAGATACATGTACTAGTAATTCATGTTATTATATAACATGAAAATTCTTTTCACCCCCTCTCTCTGTCTCTCTCTGTTTCTCTCTCTCCTCTCTCTCTCTCTCTCTCTCTCTCTCTCTCTCTCTCTCTGACCCTTTATGTAATGGTGAAATGAATTCAAAAAGATTTTCAACTTTGCTTGATCCAATATTACTTTCATTAAACAATGCCTCCATATTCTTAAAATGAACATTCTCTCTATGTAAAATCGGAACTCACCACGTACCCCAATTGTTGCCTCTCTAGGACATCAGGGGATTAAAATATGTCTTTAATAAAACTTGATTTTTCATGCTACCCTTACTTCTTTGTTTTACAAATCACAGCCCCCTCCTCCTTTTCTGTAGAAGAATCTTTTTCTAGAGTCTTTTTCTACAAAAAAAACCTATTATTTTGTTAAATCCGACCCCCTCATCTAGTTGTAGGCCCCTCTGACTCCCAGGGGTAAAATATAGAATTTTTATCCATTAGCCTGCCTCCACAATAATTTCACAAAATATAGTTTCTATGTTCTTCAGAAAATGTTTAAATTGTTTCAGTTTTATAAAATACACTTTGAACCCTGTATGACCCCTTTCTCCACGTGGGTCATGGTTTGGACAAACTTAAATCTACTATTTATCAGGAAGCTAATGTAAACGTTTTAAAATTATTACCTTTTCAGTTCTTGAGTTTTTGATACACACAATCATATTTTCATTATTTTCTACTTATCTCCCTTCAAAGAATGTCTGACGCTTCATTTGGGATAGACATGAAAAATCTTTGCCCAACAATGACATTTGCCGAGTTTATAGTTAAAGTTGGTCCAGTGGTTTTAGGGATTTAATTAAATTTAATAACCTTTTTCGGTGAGCTAATACCAATTCTCTAATAAGATAGATTACTCTAGATGCTAGAGGGAAAAATGGTTCATTTCTAAAGTATCTAAAAGGTTTTTGCCAAGTCATATACCGGGTATTATTTTTCCACAGTGAAAACATTCACTTACAGAAAAATCATCTTCATATTTGCATTGGAATCGGAATTGGAGATTGCTCCAATTTTAATACCAGATCATTAAGCTCTTGATTGGATAATACCAGAATTACATTTGTTTTCCAATGTACAAATAGCTGAGTTGACAAGAAATTGTAAAATAAATATTTAAACTATGGAATGACACCATCCCTTTCTTGATACGTAAGAAAAAAATGGCCCAAAGAATTTTGAAGACGGTACATTTATAAAATAAATTCCAGTGTTGTAATCAGACGTTTAAGCCTTTAGTGATTTATATATGACACGGTTTGAAGGAGGCTGGATGGTCAACAAATTACCTATCTGATATACTTATTTATTTTTACTTTATGTTTTTTAGATATAAACTATTCTTTAGTAAAGAAAAATTACGAGTATTTTAGCTTTAAAACCTATAGCTTTATACAGTGGTCTTCTTTTCAAGGAGTTTAATACAGCCTAAAGATGCCCACAATCATCCCTCTTAACAGTTTTCTAAAACGTAGAATTGAAATTGTTCAGTCACATACCTACTTCCGGTCCAGCGCCACCTATATGCATATATCTCACCGAACTCGTCCCTGATCATTTTGGGTCCGATCAAGTAATTCAGTAATTTCATGACTTCAGTGTGCCAATAAAATTTATGAATACAGTATTTTGACTTGTACTTCGTGTTTGATTTGTGACGATACATGACGGTATTTGAGATTTCATGAAGTAGACACCACAATTCCCTTCACAAAAGATTAAACAAATGTAATCTGGTTTCGTTTTGTTATTACGATAAAACTAAAAGAACAAAACTTTATTTCCATTTTCATTTTATTTCAAGTTCTCTTATAAATTATGAATACTTCCATGAGACAATACAACTTCAAAAATAACAGTGCACCAATCATACTCTCCACAATTAAACCACGTGACTAAAACATTAAATATAAAGCACACAACCACGGTCCGTGATATGATAATTCCACAGACTTCTGTTATATATTAAGACACAATAAGGCATCATTTGGCTTGGAATGTAACTAGAACAATTAGCATTCGCATTAAGGAATGTATTCCTTGGCGGACAAGAAAGTCCGGTATTTAATAATATGTCATGTTATGGCGGATCCCCAATTCCCAAATTTTGTTCGCATGAAACTGCGAAACAATCATGTTTTACACAAGGGTCATTGTGAAAATTGAAGAAAATAAATTGAAAACAATTTGTTTTTAAAATCTTCATTAATCTCGTTTACTGTTACCATATGTCAAAGAAACATCAATGAATCGATGTATGGGGTCATGAATCCAGGAACGACAACCCTATCACCCTATGAATGCAACAGATCCCTGGGATCAAAATAGTCATGATTTTTGCAGTTCATCAAATGAACGCCAGCACCGCGTTTACAAAGACAGATATATCCTCAATATGGCGACTCTTTTGTTACATAATATGCATTGATATAGAAGAAAACAAAATTAATACAGTTAAAATACAACAAAAAACAGAGGTTTTCAATCTCACCCAATCGTGTGGTTAGGATTGACAATGACCAAAGTTCGTAAACTTCCTCATGTAATACCTGTTCTTATTCAATCCAGTCAATTCACAAAGTCCAGTCAGTGAATTGATGGATTAATAATCAACAAATCTATCATAAACATATATAGCGAGGTTTTACTTTGGTTCACACCTCTTTGATATAGGTTCAGGACGACTCGAGTGGTCCGTTACCAGTAGAATAGTTAAGAATCTATGAACATTAGGCACTCATTCGAGTACCTCTTTGTCACGTGACGAAGGCGTTAACGACACTAATTTCGTAAGCACTATTTTTAGGACTTGCATCTCGACCAGCACAGGCTTTGATGTACCCGTATGTTTCTGGTCCTCGGAATCCAATTAACTGTATTAAGAATTCCGTTAATACCAACATTGATTGTCAGGTTTAGAAGAAGTCGTCCACTATAACATTTTCCACTTCTATCCCCTTCTCCAAACACTTAGCGATTTCTTTTAGGATGAGCACAACACGGCGGTCCAACGCAACCAGATGTGGCTCTAGAAGGATTGGGCGTAAACTATCTTTGTTCAGTGATTTTCTCAGAGAATTGCTCAGTTTTTCAGGTCCAAGGTAAAACTTTGACAATTTGATGAAGGTAGAATACCTTATAACACAACACTGGTATAACGGCGCTAAAATTGAAAGGTCATCTTTGTGCGACTTTCCAAACCTGGAAAGCATAAGAAAAAGCAACGTTTATATAAGATTACTACATTCAAACATTTGTGAAGATACCAGTAGTTTGTTTTATTTTATAAATGTTTGTAATTCGATGGTTTATGGAATAGGGTATTGGGAGAGAGAGAGAAGAACACTCACGCTCTGCCGTTGTCAAGGTGCATGTGAAAAGTGACGTTTCCAAAATCTCTGAACGTCTCGTAGTGGTGACGATCCAGATTTCCTACAGTCAAACAATTCATCGTTTTAAACGTGCAGTGATTGTCAAATTATGGGCGCATTTGTAAGGAATAAATCATGAATTCACACTGAAGGCTTCATTAGAACGATCCATCACTGGGTTTCGTCATGTCTGAAACCCATGACTTATTGAAACGTCTATAATCTATATCATACCTTTAAACTGAATGTAAACTAAAGTCAGAAAGAAACGTTTTGTGTTGTCAATACATGTATGCGTATGTTGAGTTATATGGAGTTACGAACATTATTGTTATATACTGAAGGAACTAATTACTTAAAACACTTATTGATAACAATAGACAAGGTTTACAATGGGTTTCTCTAAAAGAGGAAAAAGTTCTAAGCCTTGTGCATTTGAGTTGATCAATCGATCCAACACATCTGTTTATTTCTCACTTAATAATCTTTAAAAAAGAATTTGAGTAGAAATAAATGTTCCTCCTGTAACACATAATGGATGTTTCTATATGAGACCAAGTGACAAGCCTACGTACATTTTCTTGGATTTTTATAGGTTTTTGGTAGAAGGCAATCTTGCAATATTAAAATAGAATAGATGACCTTCATTAATATCTAGAATCAAAGATAAATAATCGAAACCAATTCTCCCCTACACAGGAAGTCGCGGCAGGCGTCGGCTGACAGAGTAAGCTGTAATTAACCCACGACTCCGCCATGGCAGAGGTATTACTCGTGTTACCCAACACCAAACCGAAAGTCTCATAAGCAGTAATACTGTAACTTTGCTTTTGCGTCGTGTAAAAATCTTTAAGGACACAAAAACTTATACTATCGTCATCAACTGCAGTGCCAGGGGGCAGAAAACGTGTTAAAATGAAGAAAACTATTGAACAAGATTCCGATATACCGGTATTACAATCCTTTCTCCGTTTTTTTTTAAATCTTTTTACTTTCTCACACCAGAGGTGTGCTTCGCAAGCTGTCAACGCCGGAAAAATAGTTGGTCACATGATCAAAACAAGCATGGCGAGCACGTGGTATTGTTGATTCGTTTCTTCTGTACAATCAGCTTGAAGGGAGGATATATATTAACTGGCGAAGACTTTGTGGGAAAGTTTTAAAACAACAGAGGAGATGACATTGCTGCTGATTTATAAAAAAATCAACGATGAATCGGGAGCGTGCAGAAACTTTCAAACATCTGTCAAACTAGATCATGTGATCAAATTTTAATTTTTACCTCCGCAAAATAGTTCTCACAGTTACTTTAAAATCAAAGGCCGGAACGGCCACAAAAGGCGTCGAGCTGACATTTTCTTTTATATAGATATGGTCAATAATTTGAATTTCTGTACTAATAGTCGTATATCAAATAATATTAGAATAAAAAGGAAAATTAATTATGTTTTGTGCTGCTTTAAAAACAAAAATCAGTATATTTCCTTATAAAATAGGTAGTGATGTGTTTATAATACAATAACTCATCATAGTAACAAAAATCGAAGAAATTTCAAAGTTCAAAAATAAATAATTTTCTTTCTGCTTTAAACAGTCTTTGAACAATGTTCACAGGTTCATAATTTGAATACAATAACAGTGCCTCCCTAATTAATATGTTTTACGGTGCTACCGTTGTGGCGAGCGCAGCAAGAATTACACATACCTTGCATCATTGTCGTCTTAGTGTTATTTAGTTATCAACGAGCGTTAAATAATTTTTTGAGAGAGAGAGAAAAAGAGAGAGAGAGATTATTATATAATATTTCTAAGTTTAAATAAATTCTTACAAAATACATAGACTTGCTTCCCTAAAACCGTTCTTAACTTTTGGAGAGAATTGATCCGTCTGTAAAATATAATTTTTGTTTAATTTGGTCAAAAGTGTTAACGATAAATACAGTATTTTTTTTGTTCCTTTTTTTTCCCTGTTCATAATTTCTTTTAAAAATTCGTTTATTTTTGCATTCTAATTACATACGTTATCCGTGCCCCCGGTCCCTGTTTGTAGGTGTGTAATTTCCCATTTTCTAATTTAATGGTTTGACTATATGCAATATCTGCATAATTTTTTAACTGTTTATTTTTTCTCTTTATTTTTTTTTTATTTAGTTCAAAATGTCCTATTTTTTTTTTTATTTCCTCCCTACTCATACTTACTGTACATGCATGCAAAATTAGCTTAAAATTGGATTGATATGACAGTAAAGTGTGGCTCTTGCTAGTATATATATAATCTCTCTATCAAAAAAAAAATTAAAAACAAATCATATGTCAATGAGGCAGGTATCGCAGTCTATACTGAAATAGCTAGTGCAAGCGTTACATATGTTTGATCCACCTCTAAATTTATCGCGGGAAATATAGCGCGAGATCACTGTGACGTCATACGTTAAATTCCATAATCATTTGTTTACGTATCTCAACTCAATACGATGGAATGGAAGCATGTAAAAAATCTCTTGGGTCTCACCAAGCTTGTGTGGTACTCAAAACGTGTCTTCAAACCTCAAGGCACCGTAAATTACGAGTTAAATGTCAGCCATTTTTGGCATAACACCACGGGTGAAAATATTAGAGAGCATAATGGGACCGAGACAAAAAATTTTGTTTGATGAATCTGTAGGTTTAGCTCGTTCTTTTTCCCGCGCACACTGGTTCTTAGAGCTCGCTGCGCTCGCTATAATAATAAAACATACTTTTATTTATTTCAATTCCCGTTTGAAACATATTGTATGGTTGTTTACAAACAAATCCACACCACGTGCTATCTAAAAAGCTGCATTATCGTGTTTATTTATTGCAACAAAATCACTAGATACGTTTATCGCTTACATTTATTTTGGAGACCGTGCCCGATAACAAATAAATTTACATATCAAATTTTTTTTTCATCGGGCACGGTCTCCAATTAAAATGTAAGCGATAAGCTAAACTAAAATTTAGTGAATTTATACACCTTATTGTATTCATCCGCCATTTCTTGATTAAGCAAATGTATACTTATGCAATGAGTTGTCAATAACCAGAGAGGCAAAGTTGGGTTTTTTGTACATAATTTAGTTGAATAAATGGAATAAAAATCTTGTAATACTTTTAATACTTTAAGGAACTAATTTCTTATGCGCCTTAAAAAGGCGGTGCAGAATGTGAAAAATTTGGACGATTGCCAATCCAGACGATCGCTAGAAGGCTGCCGAGCATTAGCTCGACGCCTTAAAAATAAAAATGAATAAAAGTATTAAAGATTTAAATTGAGTTATTTATAATCATATTTATACATAAAAGAAGTAAATACATCGATTTTAAATATACTTTTGCCATCGTTTCAGTTTGTACCAGAATCTTGTACATCGGGCGTTGACAGAGGTGTAAGCGAAGCTTGTGTAGCACGACCTCTGGTGAGAAAATGATCTAATTATTCAAACACCCATAGTTCTCTGCGTCTCCGCGCAAACGAACTCTGGCGTAAGTTTGTCTTTTTATTATACCTGTTAAGAAGTCGAATATATGCATGTCGATCAGATCTTGGAGTCTGCGTTCGTTGTTGTAGGGCGGCTTGGTCCTGACCTTGTCACAAAGGTCATCGTACACTTCCCAGTATGCCTTGCGGTGTTTGCTGTAAGACCTCTTCCATGGATTCCGCCATGTCTTTCTCCTGCCTATTTTTTCAGGTGGTAGAAACGTTGCTAGGGACGCTTCCACTGTATCCGGGTTACCACATATAGCATGGCCAGTGTCACAATAATAGGAACAGCTTCCATGGAAACACACATTATTGGCTAAGGGAAAAAAATAACAATGCTTGATTGATGAAACCAATAAGATTTCATTAACTAATCTTAAGGACATAGGATATAAAAAGAGGGTTTAAATCATATAGATTCATGTAATTTTTAGATTTAAATTGATTTTCTGCATGGTTAACTTGTTGTAAATTTATAATTATTTCCCAAGATTTTCATATTTGCACAACTTTTTGGCAATTAATTTCAATATCGATGCAAAAGAATTGATTAGCAAGACTAAGGCTTTAGAAGAAAAAATTGTCTGAAAATATGAGTATACATAGCAATAATAAATACTAAAAAAATGTACTCATCCTATCCTATGACATAAAGGAGCGTAGCATGTTTTTTTCTTGGTTTCGTTTTGTAAATGTTTTATTTTTTTATTGCAAGAATTCGTCATTGTTTATGTACTCACCAGGTGAGATAAAAAAGGTTTTAGCGAGTTTTCGATCGGCCAGTCTTTTGATTTCGTACGTCATGTTAAAGCGCCTACCCGTCACTGGGGGCACTCTGTAGAAGGCCAGGATTCTGAAGGAAACAAGACAATCGTACAAAGGTTCTAACTTAACAAGGCAGCATTGAGGCAAGACAGAGAGTCGAGACCTCAGTTTGTGTAAAAATACATGAAATGTGTATAATGTCCGCCAAAATGTCAAATTTCTTGTAGATAAATATTGCTTAAGTCCCCCTGTTGTTGTCATTAATCATCTTCTGATAAAAAATTTACTATATCTAAAATATTTATGAAAGTTCTGATCTTTACCATAATTGAATGTCATCAAACGTTGGGAGCAATGATGATAAGTTATAGAGAATGGGTCAGTAAACCTCTTTTTAAAAGCCTCACCAAAACTTTAAAAAAAATACCTTAAAAAGGGCGTCATTACATAAAATAGCAATCACTTGTTATTAATTTCAAACAATGTGCTCATTATCACAATGTGTTCATTATCAAAAAATCGACACAAGTCTGGATAAAGTCAATGATAGAAGACTCCAGGGCCCTCACCTATCCAAATGGAAGGCCCCTATCTCAGCGTAATGCCGCTCGTAGTCACTGAAGTAGAAATGGTTCGGCAGAGTTTCAACCTCTCTTGGAAATCTGGAAGTAGTAAAGTAAGAAATCAAAATGAGAAAACGGTAGAAGACCATGTGTATATAGTAGGATATCAGTAAGTGAGCTCATCAGTAACCTCTTAATGAAGGGAGATAATTCTACCCCTTATCGGAAGGCCTTTTAAAATATTCTAGAAGTCACAGGCAACGGTGACCCCTCCTCTACCTGTACCCTTATATATTGTTGGTATTTGTATTGTTTAGTAAGAATTAATAATTATTTATGTAAAATCAAATCAAATCAATCTCAGGATGATTGTACAGTCATGTAAATAAACAATATGCACAATAAATACATATACAAGAGGGAAAGAGTTGTATGAAAAAATAAAGATTGCGTAAACAGTGTAAATTGCTATTAATTTGTTAGGAACATGGCAGAACATCGGTGTTTTAAGTCGCCGACCATGCCTTTCAATTATTTTGTTTCATTAATATCTCCAACACATGCATTTTAATGATTTCCATTCATTAAGACCCTGGCAAGTTTGACTGTCGCGCAGTAAGGCAATTACAAAATTCATAAAAAAATGTCTGAGGACAATAAACAAAATTTTTGAAAGAACTTGAGTGAACCGAGGCGCTTTGAGGTGTGCAACTGCCGCCTCTCTGCTCGGGAGATTGGAATAATTGGGTAACATCATGCATGTAGGGAGTTTGTGATGTAATCAGGCTCCTGCCGCCCCATCAAATACATCCGATGCGGCTGCAGTGCTATATAATTAATATTAAGTCAGCCTGCCGAGCAGGCTTCATCAAATCCGGAATATCTCATCTTACCCAGTCCCAGGTGTGTGTGCCCAGAGTTCACAGAATCCTCTTGAATTTTTAAATGTATACTTTGATGGTATTTTAAACCCTAAATTATTTCCGGGGAAAATATTTGTATTACAATTTTGGGGGGTAATTCTGTCGGATATAGTACAGTATATATAGCAAAATAGGGCTCCGGTTTAAATACACTTATACGATTCGCTGACATTTTCACATTGTTTTTTAACATACGTTTGTCTTATATCAGGTGCAAATAATTCTTTTCATTAACACCTGGGTTGTCACCTTTCATAGGGTATGATTGCTTTCGCCCATCTTACCGGGAGTATTCTGGTTTGTCTGGGTGTTCCCTGTTTATGTTGTACGAGGGTTGGACCAAAAGTAATGTCACAGATGCGATAAAATAGGGAAAAATCGGCGGAAGGTGATAAAAATTCGTACTTTGAAATACCTATTTTAAGTCAGGTCTGAAAATTTCAAAGCAAAATGATAATTACTTTTGAAGAAAACATTTATTAGAGCGTGAGGTGAGGATACTCGCCGCACGTCATTTCTGGATTCTTAATGTTCATGTTTTAAATTCATAATTTAGCCCAGAACAAAAATTGGCCATGATGCTCTATTCACAATTTTTGTCATTTCATTTTTCATTGAATAAATTTTTACTATTTTTTTTTTTACTGTGCGGTCAGTATAATCTTTAATTTTCCTAAAGAGTGTAAGTCTTCTGGCTATCTCATTTATTATTCAGCAATGCATATAGTCTTTCAAAATATCATTGAAACTACATTAAGGATACCCTCTCTCTCTCTCTCTATCTCTCTCTCTCTCTCTCTCTTTAGGTTGATATATAAATTCCAATACATTTTCAAGTGATTTCTATCTATCGAAGCAAAAACTGCATCGTAAAAATGCATTGTATCTCTATTCGCATATCCGGCCTTATTATCCCTTGATTAAGAGACAAGATGCACCGCGTGGTTACAAAAATGAACAGTAACGTTCCCTAATTTTTTAAAACAGTTAGAAAAAGTTTATGTTATATCTGTTTTAAACTAATGTCTTGTTCGGAGCTTATTTCAGAGTTTTAACCACGTAATTTACTCTGAAATAATAACGTTAAACAATACGTTCATTTAGGACGGAGCGATGTCACGTGTATGTGTTATAAACATTTACATTCTTTAACTATTCAACAAAACTTGATCAAATTTTTAATTCGAATTAAATTATGATTGGGTAAATTTTGATATATAATTTTCTATAGTACAGCGCACATGAATATTTGAATTTATTCACCAATCAAGGGCCCTCGGGGGGGGGGGGGGCATATACATTATAACAATAAATCAACATGATTATAACAAATAATGGATGAAATATATAAATATTGTACTGTTAAGTTACAATGGGAGGTACATTTGATATAACACACATCAAGTTGACATACACATATGCAGGGGTATACATTTATTTGCAAGTCCACAGTCCCTCAAAGCAATGTGTTATTAT